>CM056376.1:23756534-24120129 GCA_029718625.1 Synaphobranchus kaupii | reverse complement strand
GAGAATCGATATCACGCCTGCTGCTGTTATTATGTGTGATCAAAGTATTCTTCAAAGCAACATCTCATTAGGGGTGACAAGTCAAATGTATGTTTTTTTTTATTAGATTTTTTTTATTTGATTAGCTCGGAGACGAGGCTTCTTCAATCATACATTCAAATGGAAATGTTCATAAACACTGGCTCCATCTTCCCCTTCCCCTCTCCTTCTTTTTTTCATTCCGCAAATGTTAGAAACGCTCGTCCTTTGTTGCCTTTTAACAATATATCTAGCGGTACATTTCCCCTGTGTTTTAAACAAAGAGGGCTGATTCGGAGGTGCTGAGATGTTCTTCCTCTGCGAGGGCTCTGTGCCTTAAGTGCTGACTTAGCAGCTCAGTTGAAGCAGCGTTTTTAGCGCAGCGGGGCCCACGCTGGACACCCAACGCATCTCGCCGTTATCGTTTCGCTCTTCTGAACAAATGAAAACGCAAACAAACACCCCAGGAGACACGCAAACTCTTGCTTTTCATTATTTCGACGTGCTTTGAAAAGGCATCAAAGGCAACACGTCGCACAACAGAGCATTAGGACAGAGCTACTTGCGGCAGCTGCATGTTAGGTAGATCACAGTCGTCTTTACAGTTTTCGACAACGGTGAAAGTAAAAGGACATTTGTGAGCAAACACGGCAACCCATTCCCAAAATAATTAACCATCTGTGATACGATGCAAAACATATACGTGGATATCAATGAGAAAAGCTGATACAAACACCAGATACAAAACACTATAGAAAAGACCTATTCTTTGGTCTCCTTTTGTGTTTTATAGGCTGAAATTATAATTTCTTTTGCTGGAGGGAAAATGATAAAAGCAGTTGTGGTCCCCTCATGCCCGCAGAGTGGCAGACTACTCTGTATTTGTGCCACATAGCCCTCCACAGACTGTGAACTGAATGAGATTTACACAGGCTTGTTTTGCCTTTGAATGCCTCCAGGCACAATGTTTTTGGCAGTGGAGTGATCTCCAGCGGAGCTGTGCTTCAGACCGCTTTGTGAACTTTTATCACGTTTGTTTTGGTGGTTGAAAGAGATGACGGAGTGGCCCTGAATCTGCTCCTCCCCAAACCTGAAAGATGGCTTAAAAACAGCTGAAATATACATGATCACGCCACTATGTCAGTGTCTCTCCAAAACAGGAGGAACTGAAGGGGCTGAATTGGTTGCCTGAATGATTTTAGCTACACTAATATGTATTTATTCACAAGGGGACTACGGTGCCAAGATGCACAAACGGTGCGTCACAAGAGAACAACACAAACAAGGGTACTGGCCCAGAGTAACAAGCAGCAATGAAAAAGCGATATGCTGGAAAAATGCACTGATACACCAGCTTTACAACCACCGCGGATTTAAGCTACACACATATCACTGAATTGTGAATTAAAGCAATAGGACGTGACGGGTAAATTAAATACAATCCGTCTTAATATTTCTCAGACTTTTTTGCTGGGCTTTTGTGAAGTGCTATAACACACAACCGTAATACTGCTGCCTCTCTGTCGTTCAGTCTTCGGTGAAGCAGGCGTGAATGAAGATTTAGCTTGTAAAGGAGCTACGTTACACTTCTTTGGTATGCGATTTCTTTGCAATATGTTCAAACTGGTTTGCAGAAAGTCAATATGTGCTTCAAACCGTGTAAAATATGATGCGTCTGAACATGTTCGACAAAAGATGGAACAATGGGCATAGTCACATTGTATAGTAAGGAGACCACGGGCGCAAGTGTGTGTGTGTGTGTGTGTGTGTGTGTGTAGAGAACAAACACTTAATTTCTGTGTGAACTTCATTTAAAGCCCAATCCCGACAGGTAGAAGGGAGAAGGTGCTCAGGCTTAAAACATGCATGTTGTACTTTTGAAATACACTTTACTATTTTTTATAGAAAGTCATGTTTTAAAATGACAATTTGCCTCTGAAAAAATGCAAAAAAGAAAATAATACCACGACGTACGACGGCAATACAGCTACTTAACTATGTCTGAACGATACACTGCATGAGTGAATAAGCAGTCAGTCAGGAATGAGTACAAAGACGGCACACTTCAGCAAACAAAGAGAGGGGGCTTCCTTCTTTATACAGGGGTGCTTTTTCCACTAGTGGTACAGAGAGGTCTGGAGAGGAGGAGGGCTTACAATGTGAGCTAGCCGAGAGCCGAGGGGAAAAGAAAAAAAAAAAAAAAACGTTGGTGTAAAAAGCCGTTGTTAGGAATGGGAGTTAATCACTTTAGCGGCACACGTCTGTGTAAAGAAGTGTGTGTCGCGCACCCCGTCCCCTGGGGGGGGGCCAAAGGTCCCACCCCCTCCGGCAGCATTTACATGTCAGTTATGCAAAACGGCCGAGCCGCTCAATGAGGCGAGCCCGCCCCTCTGCATGGTATCTGCTTGGCTGTTGGCAGCTTGATGTATTCACTGGCTGGTTCATTCAGGGACACACACATGTCTCCCCTGCATCTCAGGATGGGAAGGATGGCTCTGCGATAGCTCGCCAAGGGGATGTTTTGCTGTAGCAGTAAGTCAAATCTCCATTATTATTCTCAGTGTTGCTCTCAGGATTGGAGGATGATTTAAAGGGAATTTTAAAAAAGTATAATCCCGGCAGACAGGCACAGAGGGTGTTAACTGAAGTCTCGCGCCGAAATAAGCGTCATTTTCGCAGGTCCAAATCAAACCTGTGCATGCACAAAAACAGTTGTTTTATGTCCAATGTTCACGGCTGAAGGACCAGGGCATTCGCGCTGTGACAAGGTGATGAAAAGAAATCAAAGGAAAAGGCAAGAGTGCCACTGGTCTTTTAGCACAGTTCCTGCAGCTGTTTATAAGGAGCACCGCTTTCCTAAACAGAATGGCAGTAGGAGAGCTTGTATCAGAGGACTTGCTAATGGGATTAGTTAGCTGCGGGGTATTCTTTATTTAATTTTTTTTCGCTGAAAGGGCACACCGCATCGGTCTTGTTCACAGATTGCTGGTCCCACGCAGACGCACGCAGGTGTCTGGAGTAACAGGGGATGGCGACGTGCCCGTCTCGCGTTTAGTTTTCACGCGCAATGGGGAGCCGCGTTACGGCAGCCGCGAGGGAGAACGCGGGGTACGCGCAGTCGCGCTGGTAATCAGTGAAGACGAAGAGCCAACCTGCGCCCGGCAAGCCTGTCGCCTCCCCTTTCTTCCTCAAACAGAACGAAGTGACTTACAAATACCTCTCATCCTGCGAAGAAATCCGACAAAGAATTAAAGCTTTGCCTCAGGATGTATTACAGAGACCTCCAAATGTCTTCCCAGCTGCCACCGCACTGCACACACGGTGATCGCAGAAGGGTAGTCAGTGCAGCATTTCTGCTCATTTGGTAAATTATATTAAATGGAGGTTTGGGGGGAAGGTGGGCAGGTGATTCCACGCCTAAAGGCCTGTTGATTAACTTGAGGGACCCCTGGTATTCAGTTACCGGAGAGATGGCTGTCAGCCCTCCTCGGGGGTCCGCTCCCCCAGCAAAGTGCGGCTCGCGGCGGGGAACACCTGGGTCCTCGTGCAGGACCGGGGGGGTCGGCCGGCCGGGGAGCCGGAGGGCCTGCGGTACGGCTGATTACGCCGATTAGCTCTGTCGCAGGCACGCTGCCATGTTTCAGCGCTAGGTGCGGCACGCAGGCCGCTGTCGGGAAACCCGAGAGGAAACAGGATTTCAGGCTTTTAATTACAGCTGCGGCGCTCTGTGCCAAGTGAGGAGGGCTCACGGCCCCGCAGAATTAGCTGCTTATCTTGGAAAGGGCCGACCGGTCTCAGTCTAATCAAAATTCCGAGCCGCAAATCTATAGAAACAAACAGCCCAGATGGATGCCCTGTCTAGCGGTACCACCTGCACCCGCTAACGACAACAAGGCTGCGGTTTCATTAGCGTAAACCGACTGGAGACACACAACGGGATTGTACAACGGCGGTGGCAGACAGGCATGTTTACATCCAGACTACATTTGCAAATCACATAAAAAAAAAAAAAAACGGTTTAGCTCGTTAACAGCAAATAAAACCTGTGACGAGGGATTTAAATTACAATTTAAAGTTCAGGAGAGGACGCTGCCGTCTCTTAGCTCCTCTAACACGAGAGCTTTGACCAATATCAGCAGCACAGACAGGAGGATATTGGACTGTGTGATTAGGGCACTTTACAAGGCACAAAACTAATAACACAGCTAAGAGCTAAAGTATCGATTACATTTATGAAAGCAAGTGAAGGCAATGGCATGAGTACTACATTACAGTCATTACCTCTAACCAAAGGGATATGAATTCTCTCATGCCGGTACATTGGCATTATGCATGGTATGTTGGCTTGATTTTTTTTTTACTATAACTGCAGTCTTCTTTGAGGCTGCAGGCTTTATCACCTTGGACTGTGCATTGGCTCTCAATATCACATTAAGCGGAAGACAGTTGTACTGTGCCCGAATGTTAAGAATCACTGACCTTGGTTCTGGAGGTTGATCTAACTTAATTTGTACAAGGGGGCCTTGGCCCCAACAGACCTCTCTTAAATCATGTAAAATCCACATCAAACTGATAACGACACAGTCTGCCAAAGGTGAAGCATTTTGAATTCTGATCTTTTTCTACAGCTATATGACCTTGTGTGCTTCAGCCGCTTGGCAGAGTAGCAACCTGATCCTTTGCGGAAATGGTGCACAGCAATGGGACATACTGGGACATACTGGGACGTTTTTTTACCCTAGAAACATGAGCTCACTGGCACATGATCATTTACATAAAAACGGCTGTTAGTTTATGGATCCTGAACCAGCAACACAACTGAAGCCTGTGCTATATGCTTTAATTGCTTTAAAAAGAGGAAATGCAGAATAACTGCCAAGGGCTGTATTACCTTATCTCTTTCATTGCTGTGGTTCCTCCAGACCTTTTCTTATTGTTCATTGTTTGTTGTCTTCCCTCACATAGGTTAAACAGAAGAAATAGTAGAGAAACAGAAGTTCACTAACAATAAAACAGCATGTCATTTAAGCAATCTGGCAATGAGACTAAAGAAGGCATTGTTCGTCGTTCCTCCATTTCCTGATAATTACCAAAGCAGAAATTCCATTACTGCATTTTTCTAACATGAAACCTCATTATTTCTTTAATTACAGTATGAGCCATCTGCCTACAAACTCATCCAGAATGTCCCATATTCTAGAAAGTCTAAAGTTCTGACCAGATTTCTTCTCTAATTTTCTTAGGTTTGCCGACGAGAGTTGCGAGGACTTCTTCCAGGGACTATGAATCCATTAAATACACATCCCACGTCAATCCCCGCCGCGTCTGTTGATCCAAGATCCGCCCCTACCTTCATTGCGCCCTCACAGAGGCCCGGAGCACCATGGGAAGTGTGAGCAGCCTCATATCGAGTCACAGTCTCAACAGCAAACACTGCCGGGCCTCAGAACACAGACCCAAGAAAGCCTCGTCCAAGAAGACGGGCCGCAACCTGGACGGCCTGCTGAGATATGGTGTCTCTCAGGACCCCGCCAACAACAATGCCAAAGCAGTCTTCCAGTCGGGCAAGAGCGAGGACTTCTTTTATATCAAGGTAAGCCAAAAGGCCCCGACCGGCCACAACAGGAACACCGCAGAAGACGACCTGCCAGAGGGATCGGCCGTCATGGAAACGGGCAGCTGCACGCCACCGAAACTCGTGCCCATGTCCGGGAAACTGGAAAAGGTGAGTGGACCACCCGAGCGAACGATAACACCAGGGTCCTCATGCCCAGGGGCAAAATCCTTTTTTCTCATCCGATTATAAGTGTGTTCTACATCAAGAAAAGCGCAACCACTGTTTTTTCCCCCCAGTTTGGCCATGAAGCAAAAAGTCAACTAGCATTATTTCGCACAAATGTCGTAACAGAAAGGCCAAACACATTTTCAATACATCGTGTATATAATACATACTAAAACTACCTGAATTCCTTCACGTTTTTTTGCCATGAAAACATTTTCAAACTTTCAAAAAAATAACTTTTCAAAGCTAGACTTTCACCGTGAATAGAGTGAAAGCACACTTGTGCACTTATGACCCTTCTCTGTTTAACAAAAGCCACTGCAGTGTCTGTGTGAAAGACCTTGTTAAATCAGGGGAGGTGCGAGCCGGTTAGCGCTGATCTCTGCTCTCAAAAGCAAACAGTAGACAAGTACAGTAGATGGCCTATAATCCCTCGGGCCTTGCAGTGAAACTCTAAAAGATTAGCGCTGTCCAGTCCACTTCATTAAGCCCCCCAAGATTGATGAGTTCAGAATGCCTTGATCTCTTGAAAGATTTCATCCGCTGCCAGGGTCAAGCTTATGCAAACCTTCCCCCCTCTCAATAGGCCTTTATGCTCAGGACGGGCCTAAGCCTCAGACTGTGGAAATGATCGCGGTCTTCAGGCATGAAGTCAGTGAACAGGAATGCTGAATCAACAAGCTCACCTCTCACACTCGAGCCATGGCTGTTATTAATACGAGACGGTGGTGCCATCCGTCTCTGCGGAACGCTGAGGGGTGGGGGGGGGGGGGGGGGGGGGGCGGTGAGCGACCGTGGAATCCGCTTCTTTCATAAGAGCAGAAGAACACGAGTTCGTCCAGGGGCCTGTAACCACCCTGCAGCCTGCAGCATGTCTGCTGTCCAGTTATGAAAAGCAGAAGTCAAATGTGTGATTTTCATAATGGGACATGTGTCAAAGCAAACTGCCCATGATTCCTGCAATCACAGTATTGTGGTCAGTGCATTTTTATATACATAAGCCATGTTATTTCCCTCATCTCTCTTTATGTCATATCATAGAAATTTGGTAACTTATGAAGGCACTGTTGTTTTCAGCATCATCCATCATAAAATTATAGCATTTAAATTATTATTTAATTTTTTTTACATTGCAAAACCAATATAGTCTGCACATTTGTAATATTTTCAAAAGTTTCAATGCGTCAAGCAACATGCATGCTTTACAGGGAAGAACCGTTTAATTATTGCATTTTCTTCATCGACAACCAAAACAAAACAAAAAATAAATAAAAAATTCAACCCAAACATTCAAACCTAGGGCCGTAATAATTCGATTCCACTGTTCAAAGCTTTTATTTCAGTCTAGATTTTAACTTCAGTCTACTCAGTGGAAAAAAGGCAATAAAGAACACAACATATTGACAATTTTTCAGGGTCAGTTCATATCAACAGCATTAGAAGGGAAGCTTTTAGGTTTTTCCTTGGATAAACCCCCCTGGGCTTTTGAAGACCAATGAGTCCAGAAAAACAAGTCATTTATTTTCCTTTTGGAGTTGTGACCTAGCAAACATTAGCCTACAGAAACGTGACCTTGAGTTTTAATGGCATTGAGTACTCAGGTTGCACATTGCAATAATACACAGAACTTTAATAGTCTCAAAGAGATTCTGAGGAAAAAGATAGTGCCCCCAATTCACATCTAAGCAAACATGCTGCCCCAATGTGTAATTACATTTAAGAATGGCTGCCTCAGGGCCCATCTAGTCAGTGTTGTTAAGCAGTTATTTAAGTACTTTTCAAGTCACTTTTCAGTTCAAAAATCAAGTCTTGCAGTCTGTTGTGTCTGTATAATCATTACACAATTATTAAGTGAGGTTATATTAACTGAAGCCATTTTTGTGACTTAAAATGTATCTGTTCAATAGAAATATAGATTTCTGTTGTCCTTCTCTTCCATTTGAATACTTCAAATACTATCAAACATAACCGCAATAGGCAGGCATACAGTATATGCAGGTAAACAGAAATCATACAACGCTGTTTTCAAAAACACTAAATTTGTGCTGCGGATACGGAGTGCATCTGTATTTTCCGTCAGTAGACTTAACTGCCATGGAATGCCTCAGAGTTCTACAAAAGAACTGGTAGTTATGTGATGGCTAACAAAAACATTTTCATCAACAAAACATTGATGAAACTCCTTGAAAAAATCAGTCACCCCAACAAAACAGACCCTTGTTTTCTGTCTCGCCCAGGGCATCGAGAAGGGTTTGGTACGCCCGACGGCCTTCAAACCTGTCATTCCCAGGAGCGGCACTTACACAGAGAGCCATAGCGCCCTGAACCAGATCAACGGCAAGAGACTGAGCCCCTCCGACAGGGCGAAGGACCAGCCGGAGCGCAAGCCGGACACAAACTCGGGCACGCTGTCCGATTCGGGCCGGAACTCTATGTCCAGCCTGCCCACCCACAGCACCGGCGGCAGCAGCCAGCCGGACAACCTCTGCACGTCCACGGGCCCGCTGATCCGTGGCGGTGGCTCCGCGCAGAGCATCAGCCTCCCCCAGCACCTGGCCGTCACGCCGTCCGGGGCGGGAGGGGCCGCCGGCAAGGCCTCAGCCTCTCGCGACGGGGCGCCCGTGAGGCCGGCCGGGGACGGGCCTTCGCCCGAGCAGCACGACCCTCTTTCGGAGATCGCTTGGGGCTGCGTGCGCACCCCCATCTCCATGGACGAGTCCCTCATCCAGCAGCTGGAGCAGAGGCTTCTGGAGAGGGAGTCTGAGCTCCAGGAGCTGCAGGTCAGCTTTGAGGAGAAGGAGGCAGACACTTGCCAGCTCTTCGAGGAGAAGCAGAAGTACTGTGTCGAGGAGATGGAGGGCCTGAAGCAGAGGTGCTCCACCAAACTGCGGCAGGTTTCGCAGAGGGCCCTCAGGGGCCAGCAGACCCTCCAGCTCCAGGTCTTCCAGCTTCAGCAGGAGAAGAAGCAGCTGCAGGATGACATGACGCAACTGTCTCAGGAGAAGGACCTGATAGAGGTCAAGCTGAGGTCGTATGAGACCAAGCAGACCCATCTGGTCCCAACGCTGGAGGAAACTCAATGGGAAGTGAGTGTTCAGGGCACAAAAACAAAAAAAATGTGTGTGAAATACTATGAGGACTTCCCCATTAATCTAGATTAACTTCCTCTGTGCGGCCGCGCACTTGTAGAACTGGGGTTTAGTGATTTGTCAGCAATGGCGGTGATGTAGTTTATGCTTTATTACAAATTAAATCATCCAAAATGACAACCCAGCTGTCACTGTGTTGATCTGTAGGTCTGCCAAAAATCTGGAGAGATTTCCTTGTTGAAGCAGCAGCTGAAGGACTCTCAGGCTGATGTGAGTCACAAACTGAATGAAATCGTCAGTCTGAAAGCAGCACTGAAGGAGAGTAAGAACATGGTAGAAGCACTGGAGCAAAAAAACAAGGAACAAGAGGAGGCTGTCCGCTCCCGGGCCGTGGAGGTGGAGGTACTAAGCACCCAAATCCCTACGACTCTACAAGCATTCAAAGAAACCTTCAGTAGTTTTACACGCACGCACGCACCATTCAAAGATGTACTGGATTATGAATCCTTAGCAGTATCAATATAAATGAATATTAGATGTAAAAAGGGTGAAATATACATACAGTAGATGAAGGAACAGGGAGAGATGTTATATCGAGAGCTACAGTCTTAACACAGATTACAACAAATCCCCAGACTTGCGTCGAACATATCCCTTGTTGCTCTTCTGTTGCAGGTGTGTGAAAATGAGCTCCAGAGGAAAAAGAACGAGGCTGACCTGCTCAGGGGGAAGGCGAGTCAGCTGGAGACGGACATCAGGGGCATGAAGCAGGACCTGGCCCTGGCCAAGGAGCAACAGCGGAGCTGCAGGGAGGCTGCCAAAGGGTGCCAGAGCAGGGTCAAAGGTCAGCCGGAGGGCGGCGCCGAGGAGGACCCGGAGGCCCTCCTGAAGGAGGTGGACAGGCTGAGGTGGGAGCTCAGGGAGGAGAAGCGGAGGAATGAGAAGATGGCGAGCAGCTTCCAGCTGGAGAGGCAGACGTGGAACAGGGAGAAGGACAAGGTCATCAAGTACCAAAAACAGCTCCAGTACAACTACCTGCAGATGCACAGAAAGAACAAGGACTTGGAGAAGATCCTGCGGGAGCTGACCACGGAGCTGGAGAGCCGGACGGAGCTGGACATCGACGTCCAGAGTGCGGACATTCACTATGAGGAGATCATCGCCACGGAGATCTGAGGCTCTCTGCGGCTACGGCACACTGGATTAAGACCGATCACGCGCTGGCAATAAAGAGGCCTCTTCCAAAGCAGTCTGCTTCGACTTGAAGCATTATTTCTGCATGTTTCAAGTGACCTCCTCAAGACACTACTTACTGTTAATTGGTGGTTAACCAAGGCCACATTTGTTTATGTGCCAAACTACTGGCTGTACATTTAATTTTGTTTGAACTGCTAACGATTATTTATTTTGATAATGAAAGCGATGTGAATTCATGTCCATGGAGATTTGTATTACAAAACGTAAAAAGCAAGAAACAAATGTATGCACTTACCAGAAATGTCAATTTTTTTTCATTTCTACACACAAAATTGATTTGTACAGAGTATCAGTGCACACAACTATACAAGGGCACAGCACTCTAAACAAATTACCTCACCGGTATTAATTGCCCCCACATATAAACTGCATGAGGTTTTTTTGCGGTTTTGCTATCAAGTACTTATACAAGTAGGCATAAATGTTGGTACAATCTAGTGTCAAGGAATAGGGTCATTCAAAGCACTATACGTATCATGTCTTTATATACATCTCAATGCAGGTAATCATTAGGTACTAATGCAATTTTTATGTGAAATACTGTCATTTATTAACATACAATGCAATGCAAAACTGAACACTTCAATCTTTGTGAAAGCCAGGGCACACTGTAGCTGTTTACATTCTGCTGACAACCTAATTGTTGAAAAAAAATAAAATAAATTGGCTTCCTAGTTGGCAAACTTTTAACACACTCCTACAAAATAAATAAGAGAAGTTATATGTATTCGATAACTGCTCAGATTTTGTTTTTGCAAAACACACATAAAAGAGAATTTCTCAACAGTTCATGCAGTTAAGAATATGCATATTAATAAGAATCATCACAGACATGATCTAATTTAGCTGGACCAAGAAGTTAGCTGAACAGTGGGATGCAAAGTGTTATTTTGCAGTCTAACGGATATGCCTTTCATTTTCAGTCACACAGGCTGAGAGCAATCCACTGTAAACATAAATATAATGCAAATAAATATATGTATGCACCAAGACTGTCAATAGAATGTCAAAGAAGGTAAACTGCAACTACTTCATGTTTGCATATCCAGAGAATCATTAGTTACATCAAAAGATCAAAAGTCTATTAAATTTGAAAGAACGCCTGTGGCATATACTGTACATCAAGTAGTTCAGCATACTTACTCGTTAAACCAGAAATTCTTGAAAATATTTAGTTTGCCTGTCTTCAAAACACCTCTGAGCTATTTTCAAAGGTGAATAAATGATAAGATATTTTATTATTCATAGCCCAGTATCATAAAATCGTAAAATATCTTTCAGTATTTGGTCTTCCGGCAGCTTCCATGCATTGCCTATCTGAATATCCCATAAAAACAGTCACTCCTTGGGGAGAACGTTCCACAGGCTTGGTTTTTCTAAGAAGAAAAAAGGGCTAGTCGTACCCTCTAGTCGTCTAATAGAAGTCTTCCTGGACACTAAACAAGGAGAGGTCCCCAGTGTACCCAGAAGTATTCACTTTGAGACTAAAGACAGGAGACAACAAACAAAATGGTCAAATTTTCATACTAGCAGCTGCCTGGTTACTGTACTTTGACATACAAAGAGCACTACTTGGACACTCCTCAAGTGTATACAGTGCGGTTCTTTGATTTAAAAAACAAAAAAGATCCCAGGGAAAGCATTTGGTGGGACTACCAAGCATTTATCCATCAACTATAGAAATGGCTTACATTCAACAATCTATTCTTCCGAAGATTCATTCTCAAACACTTATTGACAATTTCCAGATTCCTTTAATTTCAAGTTCCAGTTAAACGCCTTCGTCAATGGTGGCATCGGTTTGACTTCAGAAGCTAAGGGGACACTCACTTGGTTGGTAAGGGCATACAATGTCTCCATTGCTCAAAAAGGTTGAATGTCGAATGGCATTTCCTCAAGGGGAACTTGAATGTGTCCCACCATGGTAAAAGCACAGTGTTTCCAGAACCTTCTGTTTGACCTCCAGCCTTTAGGGGGAGTATCTTGCCAGAAAGCTATTCTTTTCCACGGTGCGTGAGGTATACCAGTGGGACATATTGTAAATTCATTTTCATGTATGTACTGTATATTTTCTATTTATTTAAACTAAATAAAAGTTTTCAATTACTGGTACGGCACTCTTGTACTAATAATCAATTCTCCATGATAACATTTAACCTTTTTTTCTGAGAAGGTATTTTTATGCTTGGTTGGTGCAGGGTTATTTTCGTACTGTAAAGATAAGTACATACTGGAAAAGGCTGACTTCCCATTTGAAAAAGCAACTCAATTTAAACGCTTTAAGGGTTCATGGTGAGAACATGAACAGTCTTTACAAAGGTGTGTTATTTTTCTTACAGGCATGTCAAGACAACTTAAGCATGCCAGCTCCAGTCTGAACACACTCGAGGAGGGTATGAAGTCACTTTCCATTGTTCTCTTTTACATTCAGAAAGACTACAGCTCAGTTACCCACTTAGCACAACACTTTGTGTCAGCAGATCAAGTGACAATGACGGTTCGATCTCAGATACGGAGCCAGCTCAAAGCCAACACCAGAGAGGAGTCAACTTGGGTCTCTTATTCAAATATAATCCTCATGTGAACTCAATCTCTTTATATACACTTATCAGTGAAATGCCTCTTCCCCCTCCAGACTAATTCCCTCAGTAAAATGATATTTTTTTTCTTCTTTTTCATGTCAAGATCCAAGCTCTGCCTCCCCTACCTCCTCTCCCTAAACTTTCTATCCCAGCGAGACATAACTGTATGACAAGACTCAGATACAGCTCAGATTCATAGCAGAGAGATACGCTTGCCAAAAGCTGAAATGCTTTAAAACAAAATATGTGTAATATTTCCTTATCTCGTATACCTGATCTGACATATACAGTAAGCTCTGATGGTCCTGGTACAAACACAGACACATGCAATAATTCATTATTCATGTTAACAGTCATGGATAAGATCTAAAAAAATTATAATAATAAAAAAAGACAGCTACACACAACCTAGATTCAGTCTGGATAGCGGAGAGGGAGGTATTATTATTTTTTTATTTAAATACCGAATCATTATAGCTCGCATCATCTATGTCTATGAGGCTTGGGCTTTCTGGCCTTAGATCTAATGAGGACACAAATAGTGTTGGAAACAACAAAATAATTAGAGGTGTTTTAACAAGAAAAGGAGAGCTCAAGCTGAGAGACCAAATATCAACCTCAAAATGAATATTCCAACTCAAGAAAAGTAAATCCTTGATGCAATAATCCTCAAGTGAGTTCGCTTTCAGTGATCGAAGATTTGTGAAAATTTACATTTAATCTATTTGACTAGGAATGTACCCCCAGCGTTCCCAAATCAGATCTGGGGTATTACCGAATGTTTTAAAATCCAAACGTATAAGGAATATAAATTTAGTCATCTCTTGAAGCGCACAGCAGTTTGCAGATACAATGGCGCAGACACCCCAGTGTATAATTGCACAGCAGTGTGGCGGTCACAGCGGAGGCTATGCTAATTCTGCTGCATCCTGCTGGGAACTTGATGACTGGCCGACAGTCAAGCGGAAAGTTTTTTTTTTTTTGTTACATTAATTAACATGAGGGGCATATGCACATCGCCGAATGGACCAGGGCCTGAAACACCAGTCAGCGTTGGACAAAGCCGGCTGTATCTCACTTAAATCTCGTTACGATCCCTATGGACACGTATGAGCTTGGCCTTCGATCAAATCCGGCGAACGCTTGCTAAATACTAATGTTCTATTTGTGATTGTTCAGCCAATACCTTAGAACATTACACCTAACTTGGATTTGGAGGTGATATTTAAAAAAAAAAAATTTTTAAAAATGAAAAAGAAAAATCAGGAGGTAATGAACCATTTATCCGAGTGAAAATTGCAATAAGTACCTCTGAATTTCGACCGTCCAAACAGGTGAAGGCGAGCATTGTGGTGATTGAGCTGAAAATAATGTGTCTCTCTGGAGGACGTCATATAATGAATGTGCATCTTCTGCTCCGGCTGTGCACTCCTCTGCAGGAGGAGCCCAGAAAAGGCACATTTGGCAATAATGGCTCTCCTATTCTCCTGCACCTCGCCGTTATTTCAGAAACACTAGAAAGGATCAATGGCATTTTTGGTTTTGGGAAATAAGAGCGGCAGCGGTTATTGTCAAATGATGAGCAAGGGCTAATAGCCGGGACAGCCTTGGGGATGTGGATTTTCAGTGCCAACCGCGGCTGGGACTGAAGCCGATGGCCCATATGGTCTCTCCGGTGGAAGACTCCAACACACCTCATTCAGCAGACTGCATATCCAACTTGTTCCCATTCAATTCGCAAAGCCAAATTACTGAGACACTCTAAATCCTCGTGCGAGAGGGAAAGGCTTGAGGAGTCAGTTGGCAGAGAGACGGAAGGACGGAACGGGAGAAGAAGGGGGGTGAAATGATACGAGCCAAGTGCTAAATGGCTCCATCTTTCCCATCTGGTACTTGAGGCCCCTAACAAAGGCAGCAGAGCGCTTAAATGCACAGCGATATTAGAGGGAGGGCAGGGATGTGCTGGAGATCCGAGTAACGCTATTGCGCTGAAACGGGGGCTGAGAAAAAAACACAAAAAGACGATACGGAATCGATACGGAATCGCAAACAGGACGGGGAACGTCACCAGTATTCCGCAACAGTGTAATGCCGCTGCTGAGCTGGAGCACGCGGACGAAACGGGGGAAAAAAGAAGGATAACGTGATCGCCGAGATCAGCCTGATGAGCAGAGGCGATACAGAGGGGCAAACGCATCAGTGTCGGTCACTGCACTGTAAGGCACAAGAGAAACGCACCTCAGACTCTGCTCCACGGGCCTTGTATTGAGAAGCCCGGGGGCCCGTAGCCTGGTGAAAATAATCATTTTAGGTCGCTTTCTTCCCATCATTAATAAAGCCATACTGAGGGCCCCGCGGCTCGTGAAATATCAAACGATAGAGCGGGCGAACGCGTCGTCTTCCCAAGCTCCAGCAGCTGAAATGCACATCCTGGCATCAGCGGCTGCAGGCTACCTCCTGTCCGGGAGGGGCAGGAACGCACGCTCCGCAGAGAGAGGCTGCAGGGGCCCGGGGCTCGCTCCACTGGATCTGCCGAGGATGGCTGAGCGGTGAGGGAGCTCTTTGTTTGAAGGGGGGGGGGAGGGGTGGTGGGGGTAGCGGGTGTGTAGTTAGCGTTATCAGCCATCTGCTGAACCCTCCCCCCACAGCTCGGGCCTTAATCCGGCTCAGGCTACCCTAGCATGATGCTGCCGGAGTGGGGCCTGGCGACACTATCAGCTCCCTTACACGTGGACCCGCTTAATCCCCCCCCCCGTCACCGCCGAACGTTTCATTAATGAGGTGCCGTTGCGCTCCCCGTGGGACAGATTATAAGCACACGTCTAGAAGCTTCCCTCATCTCTCCCTTTTCTCCGTTCCCTCTCTTCTGCCCGCGCCGCTCTCTCATTGCCAGGCGCTTCGAAGGCCCTGCGTCCGCCGGATTAACAGCGGATAATCATTAAAGTCTTACCTCTGCCACGCGGCCGCATAAGATCCACTATTAGAAAATAACTTTCACTGGCCGCTTTCAATTATTCCCGTCACTTCGAGCGTTCGCTCCCAGACGAGAGCCGTTTAAAAAAATATATATATAAAAATCTAGTGTTGGTGCGACATCTCCACAGGCGTGGAGTTCAGAAGAAAGCACATGATGTGCGAATCACTGGCGCATCTGTGGATGTCTGCTATATAGCAGTTGACACCACACAGGCTGGAAGCTACATGGTCTTCCACTATCGTAGATGCTCAATCGGATTCATTGTCATTAGCGCTGTTCAGTTCAGCTGAGTCTAATTGACTTCAGCTGGCTGTATTGTAATTCCAGCTGTGCACACTCTACCACCCCTCCCACACACCCCCACCCTCGAGTCTTAATTTTTCAGAACCGATTCACACTTCTTAATTAACTCTGGGCAAAAACCAGGGCTTGACACAGGCAGCAACCAAGACATCCTGTCCTGTGGATACAGCAGCAGAATAACAGGTAAGAATCTAACCTCGCTACTCCTCCCCTTCTGTGATCTGAACCTCAGCATCACTGAGTCACTCCATCACAGTGCCAGGGATGATCTGCAGAGTGAGATAGCACAGCGAGAGAGAGAGTCTGTGTGTGTGCTTGAGTGTGAATGTGTCTGTGCGTGTGTGCCCTCGAATGCGTGTGTGTGTGTGTGTGTGTGTGTGTGTGTGTGCGCGCGAGCGAGTGTCAAACAGACATATTCACAGATTGTGTGTCCCTGCTTGTGTGTCCCTGAACATCAATGTGTGAACAGATGTACAATATTATGTAGGGAAAAACACATTTCCTGCTTCGGTGTTCTTGGATGGCCACCTAACACAATCAGTCTTACTCAATGATCAAGGGTGGGGTTAGAAACAAAGCCTAGTGACGACGGCACCACTAGGGTGTGAGACGGGAGTTAGCCAGCTTACCTAGGTGACAATAACCATTTGGTTCCCTCCCACACCACATACAATGTCCATTTGTTTGCCTGTCACCCAATCAGGGACAGGAACCTGCATGTTATGTCAACATTTTATTTCAGGTTTGGGGTATAAAGCTTGTACCTCACACAACACTATTTTGTGATTGAACTGTCTTGCAATTACCCGGTATCTTGTGTACTGTAATGAAGACTATTTTGCATTGTAATTAAATTGCTTGTGACCTAAACTTCGGAACTACGAGTTTTACTTTACAAAGGACAGAATTCCCACAAGCGTCATGCTTGTAATCCTTCACAGGTCAAGAGAAATGAATTATGTACGCTGTCAACACAGGAGACAAACAAACCCACAATCCTGTCATACCAGTCACAGTACATTGTACAACCGTTTTAAAGTGCACCAGGGTAGCAGCGTGGAGCAGCGCATCAGGAGACGCGACAAAGCGTTTGAAAAGGCGGGTGGGGGGTGCCTCTGTGAAGACCCCTGAAACGGCAGTGAATGCCCATGTTCCATCATGCACGAGAGAGAGTTGGGAAATGGAGGGAAGACGAGGAATAAATCAGGGGAGAGATGAATAAAGGTCAGACGCAGATACAGGGACACCTGCTATTCAGCGTGCAATTATCCCTGCAACTGACCTTTCCGTTTATTAACACATCTGTGGCTCATATTGAAGTGCCTCTCTTTATTAATTGGTACTGAATCCATTTGTCACCGCCGATGATGCCCGACCCAGCACCCGTGTATTATCGTGTCATTAAGCGTGGCGCCTGTGTCGTGCCGGCGATCCACTGCGCTGACGGCAGTTTCCTGTCATTGTCCTTGTGCCGCGTTATTGACAGCTCCCAAATCAGGAGTGTGTGAGTGGCACTTTTATAACGCTGATCAGGAAATGACGGGGGGGCGGAGCAATGGCGAGGGCTCAACGAGTCCTTTTCAAATAAATGTGTGACCTAGACCTCCAGCCAGTGATATTCGCCGGCTCTCCGCACATTTACATTTTTAAAGTCTGAAAATATTCAGAACGCACGACGCAGAGGATCGGGGCAAGGAAACATGCAGGGAGACTTAGAACAGCTACATCTAGTGGCGCACGTGGTGAAACTGCATCCGTAGGTCATGTAATCCGACAAGCCCCTGCATTTGTTGTTACCGACGCTTATCATTTGCAGTGAAATACGTGGGGGAGAAAACGGCTGGCATGCGCTGGTGCGGACGAGAGAACCGGCCCCCGATGCAGTCACGAACATTAAACCAGACACGCCCGCTTATCCCCGATAAGCCTCTCCTAATGTATTCTAAGTGTTTTGATACAGCTTTACTATGCGATGAGGGAAGCAATTAAAAAAGTAATTCTATAAAAACCCAATGACTTTGCACAAGGTCTTAACGGTCTGCCCACAGTTTATTAGCCTGTGCAGGTTTTTTTTTCTTTTTTTTTTTTCTTTTCGCCCTCCCTCCCTATCGATCTCTCCACAGACACTGCATTCTGTCTTTGTGTCTCTTCAGCTCTCACCTCTAAAGCCATTTCTCTCATTCCAGATTCAGAGAGAAGACGAGCGCAGATTATTCACAGATTACACCTGTACAGTTCCGCACCTGCTCACTGCACATGCAGCACACTGCGATCCCTGGACAGCGGGGACTTTTTAACATAAAATGGGTCACAAATCAATATACCGCAAAATAATATATATAATAAAATCTTGTTTTATAAAGATTCGCAAGGCATGACAGGGGCATTCATGCTTCCGCTGCCTCTCGGGACATGAGATTTCCAGCACAGTCGACTCTTGAGGCTTTGTTCTGACCGAAAATCCAATACCGCACAACAGACAAAGACAAACAGCCATGAATGTGCAGGACTATTAAGTGGCTTAGTGAGTCATTGTGGATAGATTTATATGGACCCCTACCTCCCACCATTCAATAAATAATCCAGTAACAGCTCCCTACATTTCTTATTGGCAGGTATTGATTACCGGCGCTCTGCTGCACGGTGAGATAATCTTCCATTATTTAAGGCGAGCAGCGCAGCACAAATTTAAAATGTGCGCTCTGGCGGGACTGCCGTCTCCCCTGCCTCGGCCGTTTGGCTCAGCAGAGCGGGTCATCAGCTGCGCACGCACGCTTATGCACGGAGGCGCCGCTACATCGCTACACGAAATGGCGGGACCTCCATCTCGCTCCTAAAACAAAAAGGGAGGCGATTCCTCACTCGGAGCGCGTGTGGCGCCCTGAGCTTCCTTGGGCCCGTGCGGGCGAAACGACTCCCCGCCCTCCCGCGACAGCGATGTTCCTCCGCGCCAATTAGCGCACCGGCAAAGGGAATGGTTAAAATCGGGGGTGTAAAACAAATACGGCCCCCGCAAAAGTGTGGCCTTTTAATATAAAGGGGGAGGAGGAAGCTAATGAGCCTCTGACAGCTGTGTTGGCCAACCCCAGGGGACGGCAATTGGCTGACATCAGAGGGGGGAGCCCGGGGAGGTATAAATCATTGGGAGACTCATTCATCACCGCGGGCACAGCGGCCCTCTGCCACTGCTGCTAAATCTGATAATAAGGTGATTCAGCATCTGCTTCCTCAAAGTACACAGGCCTTTCTTTCCTCCGGCAGGAGCCTCCTCATTAGCATGTGCCCCGCCCACAACTTACCCCCCCCCCACCCCCCACCCCCCACCCCCCACCCCCAACTCTCCTGCAGAGAGGGCCCCGCTTTCAGCTTTAAAAACTGTCCCCACAGGACTCCGAAAACAAGGCCGCTCGGCCGGATGGGACCCCTCGATTGTGCCGTTTGCTCTAATCGCGGCGTCAAAACGAGCGCCGCGTGAGCCGCCGAGGCTCTGACTAATGCCGGCAGTTTTCCTCCGGGGAAGAAAACCGCGGGAGTTCGCGTACGCGCCGCTAACTTCACCGTCGCCCGCGAGGGACGCGGGAGGTGATTATTATGACAAGAATTATTAAGACGGAAACCAAATGCAAAGGCCCGATACAGAAATAAGCGAAAGGTCACGCCTTATTCTGAGATTAAGTATCGCCATATACACAGACAAGTCTACCCAACCACTGTGGGCCCTGTTTAGCATTCTATTCAAGTAGACCCGTTCACAGAAGTTTTCTTCTTTACCACTGGCATGGGAGGCATGGCATCCGCCAAGTTACCGTTTAACAGGACACAAATTCAAACATACCACCCCAACCACTTTATGTTAAATGATATCAAATTCAGCACCCACAGTGAGCACATTCACACGGACACGTAGACAGTACAAGTAATCTTCTAAGCATCCCTTTCCTAAACTACTCCCTGCAGCTTGAGAGAATGAGCTAGAACAGGCCTCCTCCACAGCCTTGTTTAATTACCTGGCCTTCCTTAACTGCACAGACCAAAATTAGAACATCACAACGATGAGTTTTTAAAACCAGCACCGACATTCATTAAACGCCTTTGTTCCTCTGTAGTTACTGAGGTATGTCGAGTGTTTTTTCCGCCAATGCGTTTCTCATTTGAAGGCAATGCTAGTCATTTTTTGATTACAATTTTCATAGTGAATTCATAATTATGAAAAGACAAGGGCAGCAGTGACTTGACTTGAGCAGGCGAAAAGCAGAAAGGGGGCTGAATGTCCTAATCCTGCCAAGTAATGATGGAAATGCTTCCATTCCACAAGGCTGACACTTGTCCAAATGCAGAGGGAGAATGGCAGCATTAGGATTATTGTGTCATTAGAATTAGTTTCAACAGTCCTAAGCCATTATTTAAACCAATTTTTTTTTATTATGACAAATTATCAAGGATACAACTGAAGTAAATAAAATGGCTTAGTTTTTTTTTTTAACCTTTTTCTTCATGCTTCATACACAAAAAGAGTGCGCGTCTATTTACATTTTTACCCAGAATGCTCTGCATGTGCAAAGAATGCATTTTTGAGTTTGAAGCATGGTTACCACTCATCTTAGCCTCAAAACAATTGCCTTATAAGGGGGGGCTTTAAAGGAAAATCTCTGAAAACCTCTGGTCTGTGGTGTAGTTTTCACAGCATTGGTGGCACGCGGGTGTGCTTGTTAGTATATTAGCGCGTGTTGAGTGTGGGCCGCTCGCTGTAAAACAGTCTGACACCAGCGAGCCACGGACACGTCATAGGCCCACCGCCAGCGTTTTGCGTCTCGCGCACATGCCTGTACTCCCACACCTGCACGAGCCAATGAGGCCTCAGCAAACACAAGAGGGCAGTTCCACATGTAATCCGCCTTAAGATGATTCCCCATTCACGATTCCCCCGTGTTTAATTACATGTTAATTTTGAGTGAGACTGACGGGAGATTTTGCAGGCGGCGGGGGCTGCCGGCTCTCCATCAGTTCTGTAATCCTCTTTCCCCGGGTGTTTCATTACCTCCGCAGTTGTTTTCTATATGTCAGGTGGGGAAAAAATGCCTTTCGGTTTTAAAAGGCAATTTGTCAACACAGTGTCAAAACAAAACACGGCTAGAATGGAAGGACCAGGCGTCTTTCAGCCTGGCTTTGCTATGCCTCCCATTTTGTTTGTTTTTTTCTTGTCCATTTGTCATCAAAGATGTGCACATGCACTAACACTGTCACCACTCTGCCACTTAACTGTCAGCAAGACACATTAATACCATTTTAAAATGAAGGGATTCTGCAGCAATACATATGCGTCTCCTTGGCAATCAATTATGATCCCGTTTCTTGGAATCCACATTAATCTGAAGCCAAAACACAGCGGCATCAAATTGTTTTGCACATGACGTTAGCCTCATCTCTTCACACCAGAAGCCAATGGTCTCAATTGAAACGCTCAACAGTGTGCAGGTTCTTTGACCTTTTGGCTCCCTCTAGTGTCAGCAGTGGAACATCGCAGTACAGTGGAAAAATCAGGAACAAACTACAGGCAGTGAAGAAACACAGACCGTGACGGCAAATGAACCTGCCGTGGGCACGGCCACAGAGGCGTAGCACATTTTAGGAATGACGAGCACTTTGTGAGCCATCGACTGAATCGCTCAGCCTCGTCCAAGGCAACGTCGTTCAGCTGCGTCTCATGGCAATACTGTAATCCTGACCTTATGTAGACCTTTAATGAAAGAAACAAGCTGGCACAGTCATGCAGAAGCACCGAGGACTAATCAGCGCAGCCACAAATTTCATAATCTATTTCCGAGAGTAATTATATCATTGCACAAAGCACCGATAGCATACGCCACCTGTGGCGGTGACAGTGTCATGACATATTAGATGCCCACTGTGAGCGTGCCATTAGCGTAACGCTCAGCAAGGGAGCGTCTGCAGGCTTTCGGGCAGGAGTCGGCCAGCCTGAGTCACGGGCGCATTTATGTCCAGCCGCGCTCAGCCAATCGCTCGCGCGCACGGCACACAGCCCGGAGGCTCGGCGGCTGAATGAGAGGGCTCCCGTCCAGCAGCGCACTTCTCCCGTTGTTAAAACTCCATGACTAAAATTGGATTCTGAAATTATTCTCTCCCGCTCACAAAAAGCGATCATGCGCGCTGAAAGAATGAAGCCTTCACAGTAATGGCTTAACATGAACACGTTTTTAAAAATATTTACACGTACATAAACGTTTAAACAATACCTTTCCGTTTTTATCAGACACCGTTACCCAGATCAAGTGACAAGGTTATCGTGATAAGGTTCACTGAACGCATATTGCAAAAACAAGAGGCTGGATCCAGGCCTGTGACTGAGAACCAGACTGAAAGCCATTACAAATATCTAATATAATACAATTATATACATAAGAGTAAACAATATCCATACTTACTGCATAATGACATCAGGGAAAATGCACACAGAGGACCCTTACTAATAATACACAAACTGCAGCCTAAACAGTGTTCATTCAGGGCATAAAACATGAAGAAGAGAGACAGAAAATTGGTGCCAACTTCAGTGAAGGCTTGGGCAAAATGATCACCATGCAACGGTTAACACCCTTGTGCACTCACCGAAAGTTAAGCACCTTCAGGGTCTCATTTTTCAAAAAGCGCTGATGTGAATGGTTTCAGAGTGTCGAAGAGACCTCTAGAAATGGGGCAGCCTTTTGGCCACGGGCCTAAATCATCGTGACAGTCTGGCTTTCAAGCCCCTCGCCCAGGAGAACGGGACGGGGCTCTCTGTATCCCCGGAGCGCCACAGATCTGCAGTTTTTTTATGCCGCTCTGTGATATTCACATCCCAGTGACTTCAAATAAACCAGTACACTAAGCTCCTGTCAGCACTATTCCGTGAACACGGATGGGTTTTTTGCTCAAACTGCACATTTAGACCAACGTAGGTATTTGACAGGAACAGCATTTATTTCCCTTTCCCACCAAATTCGGCATCAAAAACACAACCCTGACACTGCACACCCACACACACCCGGTTTCCTTAATCCATGGTGTTTTTCTGTTTGTGTTCACGACAAGCCATTTTCTTCTCTCAGCTCAGACAGAGCTACTTTAGCAGCAAACCTCAATTAAAGTGTCCTTAACTAACAATAGCATAGCTGCCACTTTTTTAGAGCGAACTGAATGGAAACACTGCAAACATCAGCAGCATGTGTTTTTTTCTCAAATCTAAACCCGTCGTGGCAGACTTGACTTCCCCTTAATCGTTTCCAACAGAAAAAAGGCCACACTAGTACACTCCCCTCAGACTCGTAGTACCAGTAATTAACAGCTAACTTCAATCCATTGCTCCATTCATAGATTATTATAATTTTTTTTATTCAGTAAGAACACATTACTATGTTGGTTTTGGCATGCAGTATGTGCTATATGCATTGTCACTTGAATTTAGGGATGCAACGATATGAGATATGATAACCGTCTCCAAAAATATCACGGTATTACACAATTGTTACCGTTTTACAACTTTGTTTTTAATTTTTATTTAGCCGTTAGGGAAGTTAGCGCTAGCTAAACCACGCGTTCAGAACAGGCTTGACCTTGCTAGCGTTAACTAACCTAACAAGCTAGTCCAACACAAAAGAAAACATTGCCTGTAACTTTAGCCTATTTAACATTAGTAGCTTATGTTACTTCTAGTACATACAATATAGTGTACTAAGACTAGCTGGCTATCTTTACAATTAATTTGGCGTTCCTTGGCTTATCGTACTACCAATGAGTTAACATTAAAAACGACAATAAAATAGGATATTTACCTGGACGACATGCACCGAGGTATGGAGTTCTCAAACATGTTTGAGGCATTTCCTCCTTTAGCAGACACACTGCATCGGCACATCTTACATATTGGATATCCATCCTCCACAAAAAACCCTTGTTGGTTTTTGCAGTATCCGAAATAATCCCACACTGTTGATTTTATTCTTTTTCAGGGGATGGAGATCGAGAAGATAGCTAGCGCTTCCCTCTGCCATTTTTCACAAGTGTGTGGGGCCAGCAATAAGCACGTGTCTGTTGTGTGTGCGACTCACGTGCTGAATGACAGCCGAGTGAGAAGGAAATGTCATGGATTGAACGTTCTTACACAAGTAGCCGTCTCATTTTCCATTGAGTTTGTACTAAAATAACATGAAAAACCATAGAATTCAAAGCCTTAGATAAGCAAATGTCTATGGTATGACAGCCATCCGTTTTCATACTGCGGTATATCGTGAACCCCTATGCAATTTTTTAGTCACCACTAGCTGATACAGAGCTTGGTACCAGCCAACCAAAAAGAAGATTACCTCATATAACATCTCTGGCACACCTGGATGCCCACACCTGTATTAGGAGGTCCCAACATAGATGTTATTGCTATACGAGCAATAGATGTTCAGTCTTAATCTTAACCCAGGCAACCTTATTAATATTTGAGCCAGCAAGTTAGAACACTTCAATAGCAGATAAAGAACCTAAAATGTTAACAGAGCTGGCCAAATGGAAAGAAGATGTTCAAAATAGCAAACAAGTATTTATTCCATTACAGGTAATTTATTATTTTTTATTAACATTTATTATTAACTGCACATCTATTTTACAAATACAAAACAAATACAAAACATTATAACCATTTCACAAATATAAAATTCATCAGGCCATGAATAAAAGTATGCATAGTAAACCAGAGGTAAAATTTGACAGGAAAGCATATTGATTCACTATACCGCCAAACACCTCACAGGAACAAAACCTTGTTTTCAGATTTTTTTTTTTTTGAGGCTCAAAAATTTGTTACATAATCAGGAAATCAAACAGAACAAAGTTACAGTACAACACCATGTGCTAAACCAAGGGCTTGTGGCGTAAAGACCACAGGGAAAAGGTGAAGTGCTCGTCAGTAACCCGCCAGCCGCACTTCTCAAATGTGCAGAGGTTTATCATAAGCGGGTATGCCGACTGTTATTAGTAGCTGTGAGTATCAGCAGTGGAAGAAAGTAACCAAACAGAATCTCACCTGTAACCACTGCAAGGAATGAAGGGGCTCACAAATGGCATGCATCCATGTCTAGTGGAACTTCAAGATGGGCGTTCAAAAACAGTGCGGGCCCCGAGTCCCCTCCCTCCGGAAGAATGAAGGCGGGACTTTTAAAATTTGGTTGGCTTTCAGGACGTGGACTGTCTGGCTCGGGCCCCCATCTACACTCTCCTCTAAAAACTTTGGATTGAGGACGCGGGCAACTTCAGTGGCGATCAAGGTGAGAGCATGGTCTTCGTATGCCTCAGAGCGGAGGTCTCAGCATGTCGTGCAGCAGGGAAAACTGTGCATGCGCATCCACAAGAACATCAGGAGTGCTTTCACTAAACTCTGCGCTTCCAAAACTCTGACAACTATGGTTAGATTCCAAGGCTTCTAGAGATGCTGATTGGCCACCGTGGTGCGGTTCGTTCTGCAGGGTGACTACCTCGCCGCCATTGCTGTTGGCCATGAAAGAGACCGATTTAAAGATGGACTTGAAGGGCAAGGCAGCCTTCAGGTCTACACCATTCCACCTTTCCCAGTTTAGATACTGGAGCGCTGGAGTTTGGTCCGTCAAGTTCGGAGAGCAGCTTGATTGCAGACTGGTGCCATCTGTAACTTTGTGGTCAGTTGGAAAGTCCCGTTCCGCCGAGCTGGTCCTCTGATCAGTTGAACCAGCCCAATGACCAACTTGTGCTTCCAACTGAGGCTGCCCATTGCTAGTGTCCATAGAGGGTCCATCTGTGGAAAGGGGCAGGGCAGGGCTCTCCGGACAAGGAGAAGCATTGACCGAATCCACCTGGCTTTGGTCCAGTGGACTGGTGAGAGGGAGGGTGCTTGCGGTACTGGCTGCATCTCCATCACACTGTCCTTCGTACACTCCACTGCAAAGGCCAAGAAAATTAATTACCAATGTGCAGCTAGAAGTACTGCAACTTCATCCATAGCCCTGGATAAAGTGGAATCATAAGCCAAGAACATGTTGGCTGGTACACAGTGACTGATTAACCAACAAGGGCTTCATTAAAGCGTACAGCAACACTGGCTTTCGCCCCGTCTCTGCCCACTTCACAATTTTAAAAGATGTGAATTGGGCTCGAGTGTGAGAGCACAGAGGGGAGGGGAAGGAGTTAGTTTGGGAGGGGGGAGATAGATCCATTCAGTAACAGGTAGGCAGAGCCAACGAGGGGGGAAGTAATCTAGTGGCTGTTCGGCAGAGGCAATTCCAGATAATTGGCTACCGTTGATACAATATCAACTTGTAATTGCAGAAGCTGAAATGTATGATAAAGAACATATTATATAATATCTTTCAACCCTGAGCTAGCTAAGCAGTTTGGTGTTAATATGTGCAATGATTACATTTAGCAAGTGTCCACAAAGTGTTGTGCCATGTTGTTGGGTGATTTGAAATGAGCGGGATAATTTGTGCAGTCCGCATTAGATCAGTTTGAATAACCCCTCAATCAAGAAGAGGAGTGAAGATAGGGTGTTGACATGCTTAGGTAGAAACAAGTTTTTACTTGGATGGATGGAGGTAGGGCTCTAGAAACACTTTTCACATTTGGACGGCAGGTTACGGCTCTTTTTGCATAAAATGCAGTGGCAGGGCTTAATTGGATCAAAAAACGTGATTTAGCTCAAAAAACATGATTTAGTGTTCAGTACCCCTTTAAACAATGGCTGCAGTCATCCCTGATCTAGGTCAAAGGGAACATCAAGGCTGAATTTAACACTTGGGTGTCATACCCAGATACAGAGAAGGTCCATTACCTTATCAGAAACATGCATGAGAAAATTAAAGAAATGTAGGAAACGGACACCCCCATATTTCCAGAGTGACTGTGAAATTAAAATATTCCCAAAATTATTTGGTATCAAGCATTGGAAATGTACTTATCTTCACACTGATCATGAATTCATGATCTACAGTAAGATACTGAACAGTAATATGTCAACCAGTGATGAGTCCAATACCAAATAAATCACTGGTATGCAATGAAAAACCATATGGAGTCTCCATTCAGAACAGAGAAGCGCAAAAAATTGAAAAATAAAAAAAACCATGACATCAGCTTAGCATACCTCATGATAATGTTCGGCATGTTGACAATGCCGTTTATAGCTACAGCACTTCAAGTTTGAGTGCCACACGGCCACTATGGACTATAATGTCCGCAATTAAATCCTTCAAAATTGCTGAAACTATTAAATATTGCCTTAGTTAAAAAAATTAAATAACTCAACTGCAAAAAACAGTAGCCCAGGCTTTTATACCTGGGGAATATCATAAGGTTTAGGAATATCATGTCAACAACAGGCAAATTACCTGCACTACCTTAGAGAGCAAATGAGAAGTGTTTTAGGGTTTCCGCATAAATGCAAAAACGATACAAAATAATTAGTGTCAACCTACTTGTACTAGATAAACCATTTACCTACAGGTCCCCATTTAATGTCAACAGCAAAAGGAAAAATAGCTTGAGGCATGTTAACTGCCATACCCAAATGAGTCTGGGAAAAACTAAAACTGATCAATAGGTGTGTGGGGGGGGGGGGGGGGGGGGAGAAAAAAGGTAAGTCCTGATTTAAGTATTCTGTATTGTAATGCTTTCATCGATCAGATTTAAATGGTTATTTCACAGGTCGCTGCTAAGTGCCACAGTAGAGCGTGGTTCATATCCCGCAAAACGTTTTGGATGAAGTCAGGTCCTTACCAGTCTGTGCCTCCGGTGTCCTGTGTGAAATTCTCAGGGTGGGAGGGGCTGCTCCTCTGGATGGGATCGTCCCGCGGAACACTTGGCCCGTGGGGAGAGCGGTCCTCCTCCATAGAGCCGTCGCATGAGCCGTCTGCCAATCAGACAGCAGGGGGGGGTGGAGTTGAGCGAGACAAAGCACTACACCCCGTCCCTTCAGACAACTCTTGTTGTTATTTTGTGGGGGGGGCAGGCCCAGCCCCCCACTTATTTTCCCACTTTCTTGTTAAGCGTCTCCATAAAAGCCACAATACCAATGTAAGTGAACTGAATCACGCCGGGGGAGGGAACCTGAGCGGGTTGGGAAACCAACTATCAAAGCACTTTATGAAAAGCAAGTGTGGACAAACTCTCAATTCAATAAACAGAAAAATGGGAGTTGTAGTGCTAACAGAAAGGCATTCAGCAGCCTAAAAGAACAGCCAACAGGCACTAAGTTTGTATTTTACCATATGATGCCAAGCGAGAAGACCCTTACAATACAGGCCTTCTCAGGAACTCAGGACAGTTACAGTTGAGTAAAATAAAGAGAATAGGACGAATCAAACTCTTACGGTTGAATGAATGCTGGTGGAGGCTTTGTAACAGAATATAGCCCCTCGCTGATTATTAGCATATCACACAAACTCAGACAAAGGAGGAGAGGGTTAGAAGGCAAATGTTTTTTACATTAAACCCCAAGCAAAATGTACAACAGCGGTGGTATAGCGAACACAAATATCTCATTTCAGTATAGAAAATGTAAAACACAATGAACACGGCATTTATACATTCCAACGGTTCAGAGAATTAAGATTTTACTAAATTGGTAAAAATCCTTCAGAGGACAACCTGCCCTCTGAGAAATGGCTACATCAGCAGGAGCATGTGAATGAGTCAGAACCAACCCGCCCATCTTGCGTCGAAGAACTGAATGCTTCTACATTTTCTTTATGGAACTCAATAAACCATACATCTGTGCTGATCTGGATCAACCAAAGGGGAGTGGCAGTGAGCAGAGAGCAGAATCGGCTTTACCTGATATGTGCTTGTCTGCAGACACCTTCCTCTTTTTCAGGATCTCTTGCAGTTCTGGCGCCGGCTGACTCCCGCCAGGCTCAGCTCCGTCCGCTTCGGCTCGGAAGGTCCCCTTAAGACAAGCCAGACACAGATCACCGCCGGCCCTGTGCAAGCATTACTGAGCGCTGTCAACTCGAGCCCAAAAGTTAAATGGAACTCGGGTCCCCTTGTGCAGAACACGCTTTTGTACCGATATGAAAGCCAAGGCGACATGGAGGGCAGCGGTTTCTTTCTGGAGCGCCAGTGAGACGGAAAAGGAAAAAAATAGACACCCTGGAACAGTGCAGGGAAAAAGCAAGTCTTTCACATCACCACATCAAGGCCAATATCACCGCAATTAAAGGCTTAAGACCTTTCTGTGAGCAGTATGCTCTAAAGGTTTTATATGGACATGATCATTTCATAGCTCAAGATTACAACTATGGTAATTAGGCTACACCCTCAGTACCTGTGCCAACAGATTCTTGATCTGAGAAAACATCATTCAATTGGTCAATTAGTCCTGGGGCTAGACTAGGATTAAATAAATTAAGATATAAATTTGCCGTGCATAGGTGTGGGCAATATGAAGTGAAAACCCCTTTGGGCGATAATATCAATGTCAATATTTACTACTTTCCTACATTTTGCTTATGCAGCGTAACAGAAACTGGTCTAACAAACAGTTAAAAGGAACAATGTTTTGTGCTTTACATCATACCAGCCTCTGCAAGAAAAAACTAAACAAGAAAAAAAACAATCCAATATAAAATTGATCTTCAATAGGAAAAATGTATTCTTCTGCCAGATAGCACAATTCAAATAAAACCCTCATTATGTGAAACATTTAATTACTGTACTTAATTTATATGGCAATTGTGGCTGCATCTTTGTTTGTCAAATGAGTTGCCATTGTTTCAACACTTTATAAGTTATTTTCTGCAAGAAAAACAAGTTTGCAATGCCAGTGTGGAATTTTCTCTGGAGGTGCACTTGTGATGGGAATACACAGTATGCATTTCTGCACTCCAGTAGTAACTGAAGAAATAAATCAGTTTAGTGCAGGGAGTAGGGTGGAACAAAATGCACTACACATGTAAGTGCTTACTCTCCCAATATTTGAGATGTACAACCTGAAAACAGCACAATATGCATGACATCCAATAAACCGTACAATGCCTAAAATGAAACCGATATACATCACGTAATACAGGGACAATAAATCAACTGCCCTCACAGCAGAACCGCACTCTGCCTGGTACAGAATATAATGGCTCCCTTTACTGGAAGAGGATGTTAGTTATACTGCAGGTAAAGCCTGATCCACGGAGCAGGGTCTCACCTTGTGGACCTGGATGACGTGTCGAAGGGGGACACCGCCACGGATCAACTCCAAAACGTCGTTCATCCCAGGACACCGGTGATTATAGGACACGTCTGACACAAGGGATAACTCAGTCAGATGCTAAGCATCCTATATACCAACTCCTACCACATTAGCTGCTACTGCTAAGAAGAAGAAACTCCACAAGTTTTGGATTATCATTAGCTCTCACTAACCATTACTAAATCATCAACAATTAATAATATCCCAAACATTCACACCTACACAGCAGTTTGAGCTGTTCCTGATCTTACAAGGAGTAAGTCAGAACAGCTGCTCGTTGGTGGTTTCCAAATGGTACAAACACTGCTACGCTTTGGCAGTGCCAATTCTAGTCTTGTATTTGGATGAAATAAAATTCTCTCTGTGAAAGAAGAAACAGCCCTAGCTGTGCCAGTATTTCATCTGCGGTTTTGATAACATTTGGCCATTCTGCGTGACAACAACACGGCCATACCGGTGTCCTCTGGGCTCCCAGGAAGTGGGCCCACATCCTGCAGCTGGCAGATGTTCGGATCCCGGGAGTTCCTTCTTTTCTGGATTATTGTCAATAAAGCTCTAGGATACAAAATGCGTCCATGACAAATTGCAATGTAAGAGGAGAGGATTTTGCGAAACGAACGGCGCAGATATAACTGTGGGTGACAGCTGGCGAGGCGCCGTTACCGGAGAGGGTTGACGTGCGGCTGAGCTGGTGGGGGGAGAGGGGGCGGAGGAGGCGGGCAAAGGGGAGGCGGCTTTGGCAGCCGATTCTCCGCTACCTGGAGGCGCTTCTGCAACACAGCAACTGGGGGAAACATTGCCAATCCTGCAATTATCATAATACGCTGCAAACAAAATGATCCACAAAGCTCCCCACCTCAACTGAAGACTCTTAAAATGTACCAAAAGCATATTTAATTATAAATGGGGGCTGAATGGCGGTTTCATTTCAGCGTTATAAAATCAGTTCTGTAGAAGCTGCTTGTGCAAGAAAATGTCTTGAATCTATAGTTCCACACATCTTCACATGACGCCGGATTTTCACACGCAAGGGGCAGGAGGAGTTAACACCCACATTCATGTCGGAGGTCTCGGACTTCCTGATTGGCCTGGTGAACTTGAACCTCAAGCTCGTGTTTTTCCTTCTGCGCAGTTTCCAGCTGCCGCTTAGTTAGCTGGTAGTCCCTCTCCCATTCTGACGGTGGGAGCAATGAACCAGCAACCTGAAAAATCAGGAGGCACATCTGAATATCAAGGGTCATGTTTTAAACGACCCACTGCAGTCACAGGTTATTAATGAGCCAGTTGCAAAATAAATAAAACTCACAGGTCTGTGAGTTTTCTAATGTAATCAACCCTCCTTTTGCATGAATTATTTTTTACTGCAGTTGTCTTAAGGGGGAAAACATTTGCATTTCAATATTCACATAGTCAAACACACTAGAACACCCACCAGAGTTAAACATGCAAATTCAGCACATTTATGGTCCGACATGGATACATTAATTCAATAAATTGTGTGCATGACAGCATTTACACTGATTGAAAGTTTATGGAGAACACCAACACCCAATTCTGGTACAGCCAGCGTGCATGGAAATTTTTAACACCAGACCTGTGCAACTCTGCCATTAAATCAACAGCTGTAAAAATAAATAAATAAAAATAGAAAAGTAAACCAATCTTTTTTAAAAGCCGTTCAATCAATGTATACAACCTTAGTAAATGTATGCGATGCATTAACAATTAGCTTTTTGTGGTCGTTTATACCGTGAGCCTGCACTCTACCCTTATGGAAATGTAATATACTGCAGTATATTTTAAATATATTGTGAAGATAATTTTGATATATTTACAATATACTGCAGTAGGCTATATTCTTTTTCCATAAGGGTATTGCACACTTACCTTGTCGGCAAAGTATTTCTGTTCAAACCCGTTCAAAGTCACTCCTTCAATACTGATGTTCTCATCATGTACGTGGTCTCCCTGATCTAAAATAAAATTAATTAATCAGTTTCATGCAACCTACCCAGAACGTTTACAAATAAAAATGAGCCATTTTCGCTGTTGGGATTAAAGCCATTGAATTAAGACTGAAGTTTACAACAAAAAAAGCGGACGGACTCATTTTCACCTTCGATTCCTGTCGTTTGTTTCTGTTCAACTACCGCACTGATTTGACACTCTTCAGTCGTCCCTTCTGGCACTTCGCTTTGCCCGCCAATGACATGCGCGATATCGATACCGCCTGTACTCTGGACACAAAACAATTCAAGTTCGGTAGTTAGATAGCTAGCTAGCAAACCAAATAAAATGTTCAAAATACAGGACAAGACGCAAGTACAAGTTAGTCAGTTTATTAATGCAAGAGACTTTGTGGAGTATCGATTGTGAGCTAACGTAACCAGCGTTGCTAACTTAAACAACCGAATGTAACGATCTCGCTTACCGGCTGCTGTGAAACGCCGTGGATTTCTTTGGCTTTTTGTTTTGTTTTTAAAAAATGTTGGCCTATTAAGAGAAAAGAGTAAAACAGTTTACTAAGGCATTAGTGTTTATGATTTTAGTCATTTGAGAGGTAAATGTATAAAACTGACCTCTATCTTTCCTTTTTTGACAACAACTAAAACGCCAAATCTTTCCCGACATTTTTTTTTTTTTGCCCCACAAGTAACGTGCTCGCGCTGTTCTGGTCTTCTATTAAATGCCCCGCCCTAGATTCATAGTGACCAATCAGCGACCAATTAGTGCGTTTCCGGAGTGAAGTTTTTTTTTTCTCGCCTCATCGTTTTATTCCAATCCTTTATTTTATATTCTATGTCTGATTAGAATAATAGGTTGTTGTCGTCCCCGAAATCCATATGCCTTATTTTCATTTAAATTTCATGTTCCATTGATTAGAACAAAGTTTAAGTCTTGGCTATGAAAGAAGTAAAATGCCCCAGGAGGAAGAAAACTTACTGGTCCCATTATTATTATTTTTTAAATCACACCCAGGTGGTGAAGTAAGCAGTGCAGGTTTTGAGCAATCATATTAAAAAATGCAATAGAAAATGTGTGTGTTGTGTGTTGTTTACATGTACAAAAACAATGGCCTCTGGTTTGGTGATATGTTTACATTATGCTTATTAATTACTATACTTACAGACATTGCATTTAACAAACATGTAAAAGATATAAAAGGACAGCCCTTGGTATTTCAGAAGAAACAGGAAATATGACAGTTAGTACTCTGATAACAAACAGGAAAGATTAGTTATTACTTGAACAATATCAATGGAATTCCAAACTCAACAAGAGGGTGCATGGATTGTTGGGCCGTTCCATAACTGATTGGGTCCAGCAGAACACTGGTGGTAGATTTTGTATTGATTTTGCTTCGGGGGGTTGCTACGGCGACTCACCTTGCTAGCAGGTGGAATGTTCAAAACTCCACTCTAGCGGCAGTTGGTAATTTCAATTTCAAACCCATTTTCTAACTTGTGACGACGACTACAGTTTTTAAGATACACAAACATAATATGTATCAAAATGTTCATGTGTTTCCCAGGATTCCTACAGTGTAAATATCTAAGCTTGACATTTTTAGTTTGTAAGATGTTCAGTGTTGTTTGAAAACCATGCTCCCCATTCACACAAATGGTGGAATGTTCAAAACTCAACTCTAGCGGCAGCTGGTAATTTAAATTTCAAACCCATTTTCTAACTTGTGACCACGACTACAGTTTTTAAGCTACACGAGACATATTATATACAGATGTGCATCTGGTTCCCAGGATTCCTACGGTGTGAATATCTAAGCTGTGACATGTATATTTTTTTGAGATAGAGCTGTCTGAAGCTGGGCATGCTTTTCTCAATTCTATTTCTCACTTTTGTATTCCCGGGCATGTGACGCCTAGGCGACTCCTGATTGGTTTAAATCTCATGTTACGAACGGACGGACACGCATGTCACGTATAGAAGCGGCTGCACCGCTTAAAATATGCCTCTACCATAGACCTCTATGCTTAGGCTGCTATTTTGTAATAAGCTATGTAATGTATAGTATTTACGAGCATTTTGAGAGTACCGAGTTCTACAAACAAAAAAATTCCCGTTTTTGTTACACTCGTACATTTTAAAGCAGCCGGTAAATCTGCTCTTCATGTTGTAAATGAAGCTTCGGTTTCATGAACTTTGTGATCAACGTGCATCCCGCTTAACGCCAAGGTGGTCTCAAGGCAGTAACTTGATGAAAATGCAAGTTTTGGCGCCCTCCAGTGTGTTCAACAACAAATGATCGCGACAAATTCCAAACTCAATTACATTATCAGACATCTTATTTATTCCAGAAATAAATTCAGGTTACCGATGGCAGACAGTTTGACAAAGCAATATGCCTAAAGCAACAATGATAACCTATTCATTTGTATGTGAACATATATCCCTGTTGTCACTACACCATGTGGAATGAACTAATGGCAGCAGGACACTTATTTTACAACAGGATTCTAAGGAAGCATGTTTTTTACACTCTGTGGCACAGAACATCGATAAAAGAGACAGGGAATAACTACAATACTAATACGAAGTCTTCCCACACCCTCCTTGAGGGTGTACATTTTCAATCACCCTTAACTGTAAACATTGTTAAGATTCTTCACATGAAAGGTGTGAAAAGTTGAAAGAGCAGGTAAACAAGTCCGTTTATATCATTTGTTTTTTTTAGTTTTTTTATATGCAACATACATTTGCCAATCTTTGAATCATCTGCATCGCTCATCCTTTTCAACGTGGCCACTAAAACAGCCAATTTTCTTACCCCAAAAAAAAAACAATTCCGTGTAAAATCTTATTTCATTAGTGTCTCAATAAGGTGTTGGCCTTTATTATGCACAGGCAGGTTTTAAGATGTGCACATAGTATCCATCCCTTTTGAAGCAATGACCTATTCGTAACCTTTGGTGAAGATAGATAAAATTTAACATACCAAGAGCCTACAATATAAATAGAAAAAGTAACTGCAGATAGTCCTGTAATCTGACACCAGCAAATGTCATTGCCTTCCCTTGCTCTCGTACAACTTAAAAAAAGAATGCTTAATTTCTAGTTCTGTTGGATCTTGTATTGTTATGCCACTGCCATGGATTCACAAAAAATGTAAAGGTTTACTTATGTATGTGTCTGTAGAACATTCTTTGTTTCTGTAATGGCTTGTGTACTTCGACAATTTTGAATATAGTCTCAATCAAATTCGTTCCCCCCCCAGAAGTATCATGGTCTGACATCTGATATTAGTGAAGCTTTTTCTTACAGATGTGCAATATGCTTCTCTATTTTCTGTAAGCCAAGGTGAAACAAGTCAGCTATGATGAACAGCTAACATATGGCTTACATTCTTAATCATGTCATTGGCAAAACATAATCTTGCCCCGGAAACAAATTGTCAATACTGGCATGACATCATGTAGCTTAATTCGTCTATAACAGGCAAAACATAATGCTTTGAGCACTGGTCTTTACCCATTACCACAATCCATAAAATGCAAAAGTCAAATGCGGCTTTTGCCATCTTTGGCCATATTAATTCACTGCTTATTGTACTTATGAGTCCATTCAATGCCCCCTTCATACAAGTATATTCCAAGTTAAGGATCCTGAGCAGAGACCAATATGGCTCCTATGACTAGGGAATGGGAGCAGCAATTGTTTGAGTTTATGTGGATTTTGCTTAATTCATGGGTATTTTCTTTGATTTTAACACTTTACATCCCTTCTATCGTCTTGTGTTTGTGTGGCTGCACAGCAAAATGACATTGCTCACAGGATACTGACTGATAGACGGACTAACTGATCAACTGACCATTGGGCACAACACACACAACACCACAAAAGGCTCTGGCCTGTCCTATATATGTTCCGGTGGCCTGCCTTTCTCACTAGATTCACACACTGTGGCACAACTCTGTTGAGGCACAACCAAGCAGAAACACCAAGCAGAAACACCAGTTATTTGCACTATATTTTTAAGTTGCTTAGATAACACAATGAAGGCGTAGCAGACAGAAAGGAGAGGAGCTAGTGCTTGGAGTCTCGTGGGTAAAACTCGGCCAGGGTGCTCTGAGGGATTCTCTTCAGCATCTCCTTAGGGAAAATTCTCAACAGTTGCCAGCCTATGTCCAAGGTCTCAAACACGGTGCGGTTCTCATAAGCACCTGTAGGTCACAGAAGAGGAGATACACAGTAAGAAGGTAGCAAACATTGAGCCACAGAACCTCAGTTAATCATTCTCTCTATAAAGAATGATTGCACAATCAAGCCTTCTGTTTTATTAACACTCACAGAAACACAACTGGGAATTTTCTGAAAAGGTCAAAGAAAAAAAATTGGAATGAATAGACATTTTCTCTAAAGATGCTGGGCTCTAATATCTCTGATCTGCAATAAATTTCCCCTTCGAGTAATGAAGTAACATGTATTGCTCTTCATTTTTACATATTATTTTTCATCCATTTCAGTCACTGACAAACATACAATTGGATAGGAAATTAAGAAAACACTTTTAGGTCAAAACACACTGCAGTCAGAACAGAAGCTTTAATCTAAGAGAAAACAATTCACTTCACTCCCTCTTCTAACCTTCTCGTACTCACCCTGGGCAATGAAGTTCTTCTCAAACTTCTGCAGGAACTCCAGGTAGAGCAGATCATCAGCTGTCAGAGCTTCTTCTCCCACTACCGCCTTCATCGCCTGCACATCCTTCCCGATGGCATAGCAGGCGTACTTCCCAAACAGAAAGACAGGCTTTAGATTCAGACCAGCAACAACCATTACCTACAAAGTGACTGCACTACAAAATCATCCAGAATATGGAGACTAAAATATCCAAAGTGACACCTGAAAACAATCACCGGTGCAACATTCCAGAATGAACTCCCGCAAGTGGAAACTGACTGGCACAGACACAGGAATTCTTGGTGAATGTTCTGCCACAAAATGGCCGCCGTAAATCACCCAGGTAGAAGCTGCACAATAGATGCACAATATAAATGCAATCCATTGCCATTGTCATTATTAATACTCACCAGCTGGTTGGAGACATCAGCGTGGTCCTTGCGAGTCATTCCTTCGCCGATGGCGGACTTCATTAGTCGAGACAGAGAGGGCAGCACGTTGATAGGTGGGTAGATCTGAATGGGAAACGCACAGCGAAGGGGAGTTCTGACGACTACATGCAAACAACCACTTAGAAAGCATCACACAGAATAATCAAGACAAGTATTGATACTTTAGCAATGCTGAACATCGCTCGGCACTGACCTGTCGGTTATGCAGCTGCCTCTCCACGTAGATCTGGCCCTCTGTGATGTAGCCAGTCAGATCAGGGATGGGGTGAGTGATATCTGGAGAGGACGACAGGGAAACATATCTTTCACAGAAAAAAAGTAACCAGAGGCTCACCTACACATCTGAGGCCAGGTATATCACGGGTGTGAAATCCTATCCGTGAAGGGCTGGTGCGGCGCTAAAACACCTGATCCAACTTTTCATGGTCTTGATAAAACTTCTATGGTCTTCAAAACATTGATAAGTAGAGTTATGTTTTCATACTGGGACAGGATAAAATCCTGTAGTACACCAGTCCTTCTCAGGTAAGACTGGACATCCATGATATACACCCAAGGAAAAAGTGGGGGTATGACTGGCCACAAGGGCACACTGCTGGAGTGATTCGGGACAAAAACAAGCCACGGGGCCTCACCGTCATTGGGCATGGTGAGGATGGGGATCTGGGTAATGGAGCCATTGCGACCCTCCACGCGGCCGGCCCTCTCGTAGATGGTGGCCAAGTCTGTGTACATGTAGCCAGGGAAACCGCGTCGGCCGGGCACCTCCTCCCTAGCCGCTGACACCTGTGGAGGAGCGACGGCAGGAGGGTTACGGAACGAATTTGCTCCTTTTACTCCCCTCCACACTCAGACACTACGGAAGAAACAAACTGCACGGGCGTGAAGTTCGCGGGGCCTAACCTCTCGGAGAGCGTCGGCGTACGAGCTCATGTCAGTGAGAATGACCAGCACGTGCTTCTCACACTGGTAGGCCAGGAACTCGGCAGTTGTGAGGGCCAGACGGGGGGTGATGATTCGCTCAATCCTGCAGGTGGAACGATACAGTCATACATCATCTCAGCTAGCTGCCACCTAGTGCTCCTCTCATCTGTTTCTAAAAATAAGCCTCAACAATGGATAACCCCTTCTGACTTAAGGAACTATGTTTCCTCTTTTATAAGATGCTCCACATTCACAAGTATACTACTGTTAAAACACAATTCAACAAACATAATCATGCACTAAAATAGAAGTCATTTTCAAAATGAGATCCTTGAATTAGATTCCTGCACAGCAAAATGAGGAGAAACATTGTCGTAAAACTGTGTTTTTTACCAGAAATACAACAACTCGCAAATTTACAGTAAAACTAATCAGATTTTTATGATATCTAGGGCATAACTAAGGCATAAAACAAGTTTAACTGAAACAGTGTTGATCACGTACGTGGGGTCGTTGGCCAAGTTCAGAAAGAGACACACGTTGTCCATAGATCCATTCTCCTCAAAGTCAGACTTGAAGAACCTTGCGGTTTCCATGTTAACCTAAAAGAACAGGCTGATACTTGAGCCTGCTCTACAATTTTCCACATGACATGAAAGCTTTATTTCAATACCTTGTAGCTATCACCTTATTGGTTCCTGCAAACCAATGTTCTCTTAAAAAATCTATAGTTAGACTGAACAAAAAATGGTTAGCCAGCATGAAGAGTGCACGTTTCCCAAAGGGGTATATTCAGTTGTACTGGAAAGTCTACTAACCCCCATAGCAGCAAACACAATTGCAAAGTTGTCGTCACTGTAATCCATCACATCTTTGGATTTCTTCACGAGACCAGCCTGGCGACAGATCTGTGCAGCAATCTGTAATACAGACAGAGAGACTGCAATGGCCAAGTAAGGGAATGCGGCAGAAAAAATAATAATAATTGAGTCATTGGTTTTCTAAAACCTTCAAATACATTATATTTAACCATTGTGCTATTCACTAAGTGCTGTGATGCATTTAGAGTAAAGTGATGGCCATCTGCTCCACTTTAAAAAGCTCTACAAATGTGGGTAAATATGAATAAATGCTCTGGCCACAGCCATGCTGGTACAATAATTTAAAACTGGTGTTTAGTTTTGTTCATTACATACTGAGCTTGTGTTCAAACCTTTCATAGGGCTGTGCATTTCATAAAAGACCAAAAATCCATTTTTGAAAATGAGGCAGTCAAGCCACAAAGGAAAGGAATCTGACCATTTGGGGTTTGGGTTCCAGAAAACGAAGATGGCTAACCACAGAGCAACATTACCTTATCCCTTTACAGGCAATGGGAAAGCTGAAGAGGGGAAATAAGCCGACTTAAGTAAGCAAGGGACACATTTTCACACTTCTACTCTCTACTAAAGCCAAAACAAAGGTTCTGCAAAGTGTACAACTTAAACATGGATCCATCTTAGCATTACCAGAGATAAATGCATCCAGTGAGACCCGACTGCTGTTATCTTACGGCCCCTCTAAGAGTAGCATGGGAAGGAGTTTGTCATGTTACCTCATTGTGTGGCAAACCGGCAGCAGAGAAGATGGGGATCTTTTGTCCTCTGGCGATGCTGTTCATGCCATCGATGGCAGATATGCCGGTCTGGATCATCTCCTCTGGGTATATTCTGCACTGTGGGTTAATAGGCTGTCCTGTGAGATATTAATGGAAACACCCCCGACCCCAGCAGTGAGGATATGAGTAATTTCCATTTTTGTATTGTCGCAGACAGTCAACAGTTTTACACAGCTCAAAACATTGCTTTCACTCCTGCTGATCGTGCCTTTCAAGGAATGTTATACATGGTGAAATCCCAAAGATGTTTGCTCGGGTGTTGTGGGTGGCTATGCTAAAGTTCCATACCCATAATGTCCAGATAATCTTCTGCCATGACCATGGGCCCCCTGTCGATGGGTTTTCCTGACCCGTTGAAAACGCGACCTGCGAAGGCATAGTTTGTGTTAGGAGTACAAATGTACCACCAGACCAACCCATACATGTTGAAACAGAGCATTGGTAATAATCTTACCACAGCTCAGGTGTACATACCCAGCATGTCTTCTGACACGGGTGTGCGCAAGATATCGCCTGTAAATTCACAGCTTGTCTTTTTGGCATCAATACCAGAAGTTCCTTCAAAGACCTTGTGAGATAACAGATTAGATTATGCTAGCACCGTTCTCCTCATGTCAACATGACATATGTAATATAATATAATACAGTGGTTCTGGCTGAACTACCACGCAAGCAACATAGCAAATTCCACAGCGTATTTGTGTGTAAAGAACTGGTTAGGTAAGTAGGCTCCTGACCAGAAGGCTGTAGGCTCAAGTCTCAAGTCATTGCTTGTGTGGCCTTGAGCAAGATACTTAACCTAAACTGCTTGAAGAAAATGTCCAGTTTTTCTATGTTTAAGATGTTTAAAAGCAGGATTGTAAGTCACCCTGTATTAGGGAATATATAGTTCCCTCCACAATTATTGGCACCCCTGGTAAAGATGAGTAAAAAGGCTTATAAAAAATTAACCGTTTGGTGAATTAGCTTAATCTCACACTGAAAAAAACGAGAAGACCTTTAATTGAAGTAAATTTATTCTGAGAAAAAACAAATCCCTCATGAATGATTATTTTTAACAAAACCATGTGTGCCACAATTATTGGCACCCCTAGAAATTCTTATGAACAAAATATAACTGAAGCATTTTTTCCATTTATATTTTACTTTTTAAAGTTGATCAGAGTGTTTAGGAACTTTCAAGCGGTAATCCATGACTTCCTGTTTCACTGGGGTATAAATATGAGGTGACACAGAGGCCATTTTCCCTTATTCATACATCAACATGGGAAAGAAAATCCAACCTTTAATTGAAGTAAATTTATTCTGAGAAAAAAAAAATCCCTCATCAAGAAATAATTATTTTTAACAAAATCACATGTGCCACAATCATTGGCACCCCTGCATTTAATACTTTGTGCAACCTCCCTTTGCCAATAAAACAGCACTGAGTCTTCTCCTGTAACATCTAATAAGGTTGGAGAATACAGAGCAAGGAATCTGAGACCATTCCTCTTTACAGAATCTCTCCAGATCATCCAGAGTCCTAGGTCCTCTCTTGTTCACTCTCCTCTTCAGCTCAGCACACAGATTTAAGTAGGGTTTAGGTCAGGGGACTGAGATGGCCATGGCAGAAGCTTGATTTTGTGTTCAGTTAACCATTTTTGTGTTGATTTGGATGTATGTTTTGGAACATTGTCCTGCTGGAAGATCCAACGACGACCCAGTTTTAGTTTCCTGGCAGAGGCAGCCAGATTCAGATTTAACATTTCCTGGTATTTCATGGAGTTCATGATGCCCCTTAAAAAGGTTCCTAGGGCCTTTGGAGGAACAGCCCCACAACATCACGGAACCTCCACCATACTTCACAGTGGGGATCAGGTTATTTTCGGTATTGCCACCCTTATTTTTACGCCAAACCCACCTTGAGTGTTGGTTGCCGAAAAGCTCAATTTTCATTTCATCTGACAATAGAACACGGTTCCAGTCAAAATTCCAGTAGCGTTTAGCAAACTCCAGGCGCTTACATTTGTTGTGAAATGACAGGAAAGGCTTTTTTCTGGCATGCCTTCCAAATAATTTGTTGGCATGGAGGTGACGTCTAATGGTAGTTTTGGAGACCTGATGACCCCAAGATGGTACTTTCATCTGTAATTCCCCAACAGTGATCCTTGGGGATTTTTTTGCCTCTTACCATCCTCCTCATTGAGCGTGGGGGATAAACTTGGGTCCTCTTCCAGGCAAGTTTGTAACAGTTCCAGTTGCTTTTAACTTTTTAAGTATTGCCCTAACGGTAGATATGGGCATTTTCAGGTGAGTCGCTATTTTTTTATAGCCAATAATTATTGGGTGCCAATAATTGTGGCACACGTGGTTTTGTTAAAAATAATTATTTCTTCATGAGGGATTTTTTTTTTCTCCGAATAAATTTACTTCAATTAAAGGTTGGATTCTTCTCATTTTTTCAGTGTGAGATTAAGCTAATTCACCAAAAGATGAATTTTTTATAACCCTTTTTACTCATCTTTACCAGGGGTGCCAATAATTGTGGAGGGCACTGTATATATGACAGTGCAAAAGGTAGCACAAGCCTTGCACTCGTCTCACCTGCACCACTGCTTTGGACCCGCTGACCTCCAGTACCTGTCCACTTCTTTTTGTGCCATCAGGAAGGGTCAGGTGGACAATCTCTGCATACCTGGGGAACTGGAGCAGACAGGGAGCGGCTATGAACTCACGGATCGAGTCAAAGGGAGAACACATGACACCCATGATAAAGTTTGTCATCAAACAAAGGTGACTACTCACAATCTTATATCTTATTCAAATATATTGGATATACTGTTAAGTATGAAAATGAAGATGTGAGTGGATGCAAAGCAAAGGTTATAAGCAAGTGGCTTGCCCAGTTGTCTCGACACTCCTGTCAGGACAGTTAGAATAGACAAGTGCACTCTAGTGGTTTCTGAAAAGCATGTTGGACTTGCTTCACTCACAAAATACTTCCTTGACTGGTTGCATTGGTATTTGTCAACTTCATGAACAAGAAGCTACAAAGTAGCGACTGTTGGCCTTGATCACATTTGTGGGAAACCAGTGTGCTGTTGCTAACCTGTACTGAAAGCATTGTGGCCTCTCAGCTGGATTGACATGAGTTCTTCCAAACTGTCCCATGCCAGAATAAATGAGAAAGCAGCTCAAGCCCATTTTAAACATTGCATTTCATTTGAATTACAATATGCGTGAGAAATGGGAACAGATCATTTAACAGAAAAAGTAGGCCTACGTGTAGTCAGCATGTTTCTTCCCTTAACTGCAGTGTGCGCACACTGCTTGCTGTAAGTGACTGTCAACCAGCTGAACAATCATGTTGTGTTGAGCCATACACATGACACAAGCCACTGTAGGGGAAATTGTGTGATTCCAGCTATTTTTTAGTCATGCAGCAGTCTGGTATTATTCACTGGTGAACACAAACATTAGTCTCAATGGGAAATATAACAGAAAAAAGTGGTCAAATGTAGTCAATACTGTAAACCCCAAGGTTGTCTTCCGCCATTTTGTATATTGAAAAAATGCAAAAGTTTATAAAAATGCCATGGAGACAAGAGCCATTGTAACTGCAATGAGCTGTGTCCTTAGCTTTGAGGGATTAACTTAGAAAAAATATATAGATTTGCACAACATTATGCCTGTAGGTCTGAAATTAGCATAAAAACAGTTAAATGTGCCAGGCTTGCTGGGAGATAGTACTCAGATGTAAAACTACAGCGAGACTGCACAGAAACCAGAGTGATGAATGTTGAACAAACTTCACTTACCTTCACATGATCCAAAATAACCAGAGGACCATTGACAGCAGACACGGTTTTATAAGCTGTGGGACCAGGGAAAGCAGTCAGATGGGCTTTTAAAGCTTTCTACAGAGATAACATGCCAGTCTAAAAGAAAAATGCACATCAGTGCTTAAAGGGATAGTTCGGAATTTTGGACATAATGTCTCAATTACGACTTACCCATGATGTAGTTGATTGATGGAAACCATTTTCAGATAATTCCATGCTGTCCCTTCTTTTGGACATACACACGTTGCTAATGCTAGCACAACTCTAAGGTAACCGGTAGCATCCACTACCAAACGCACTTAAACACTCCACAGTGCACCCAAAGCAAATAAAATACGACTACAGTCTATCGGGGTTATTTTGAGTGTTTATACCATCATTTTTGAAGTCAAACTATCCTTGAATCCTTTACTTTGTGCTGACCTATATTCTCTGTGGAAGTATGGCGGCGGAGCGAACATGGCCATTGCAACTTGTTGCTCTTCTTTGTTGTTGTAGTCGACCAGTGCCGGCAATACATTCATAGGTAACATAAAGTATCGCTCCCCAGATAGACTTTCGTCGTATTTTATTTGCTTTGGGTGCACTGTGAAGTGTTTAAGTGCGTTTGGTAGTGGATACTACCGGTTACCTTAGAGTTGCGCTATCATTAGCAACGTGCGTATGTCCAAAAGGAGGGACAGCATGGAATTAGCTGAAAATGGTTTCCATCAATCAACTACATCATGGGTAAGTCGTAATTGAGACATTATGTCCAAAATTCCAAACTATCCCTTTAACTGCAGCAAACACACAGAGACAGAAATAAAACAATGATTTCTAGGCTGAATTTAAAGTTGAGTCATGACTATGTGCGAATGATTTCAACTCCTACACTCTGCCTTGTGCCAGTACTTTCAGCCATCCCACTCATTCCTGAAAAATCTCCGCTATGCTTAGAAAACTGTGCTTTGTTGCAAATCAATTAAATTTCTACATTTTACCCAATGAATACTCTCATTTATAAATAATAAACATCACAGAATAGTGTTCACAAACCAAGAGTGCATGACCAAGGTAGACCTAACGCTCAAAAACAGAAAGGTCTAAGCTATATGGTCTACCTGACTGTACGTGGTGTGAACACTTAAGGCAGTCCTCATTTGTCCACTTCTCCTAAACAATTATAGAAACATGCTATCAAGTCTCATATTGCCTGGAGAAAGAGAATTGCCCCTCCATCTGCTGACATCAGACCAAACTAGGATGAAGGGGAAACTGCGGTTATACATCTTCTGCATGCAGTTGACTCAAACAGCATGATTCACAAAGCCCATCTCCTCCACTGTCACAGCACGCAGAAGACTGTTTGTCTCAAAATACCATCTGTGCCTTCCAATTAGTCAGTTTCACCGTGAAATGATATCAGCAATGCCCGGGCAGCACGTCGCACCTTGCAGACAAACGCTGTTGGTGGCTCATACGTCTACAACCTAATGCTAAAATAGTAATGGAAATACTCATGCGACACAAGACATACGATACAATGTATTAAATAGGCCTACATTTTAGTTTAATCCAGTACCCGATCAGACAGCTGACTGGCACTTCCCTGTGATGTCATTGCCATTTCCCAAACATACATGAAAATGCACGCTGTGGTTTATCTGAACATTTGCGAGCGAAGCGTATTAAAAAAATGGATGCATGGCATCTGACAGTAGAGTCGAGCTTAAAAACTAGTAAGTTAACGCTGTATGTGCTGCAGAACACTGTCAACACCTCAGTTGGAACTGGACGGGTACAACATAGTTAACTAGGTTACACACTGTATGCTATTTATGATATAGATACCAGATTCTAGTAATACAAGCTAACGTTAGCAATCCGATTCTTAGCTAGCAAATGCCGTCATAAACTGTGGCTAACGTTAGATAGCTAGCCAGCTAAACTGTAGTAACCAACGCACCACTTATTTAAATTTTTATTATCACGAATGTAGGTGGGCAAAAGTGTGAGAGCAACGTCAAACCTAGCTAGCAGCTAGAGCTAACTGCTGCAAGCAAGCAAGATGCCCAACTCACTTAGTCGTGGCTGTGATATGTAGTCTCGGCTGACGGCTTGTACATGTTCACGAGTCATGGCAGCTTTAGTCCCACTGACAGCTGAAGAAAGCTCGTCCATGGCTCCGTTGACAATTCCTCTGATTGCCTTCATTGCCATCTTACTTTCTGTATTAGAGTTCCTGTTTGAGGACCAACTAGAACAATGCGCACGCGCGGCTTCGTAGCGCCTCCAGGTTATTACCACTTACGTACAGCACGCATCCGAAACACATCGGCGTTGGTTTAAGCTTTAAGTCGTTGGTGGTTAAACTTTAGGAGGAAAATAATGCATTGCCCTTGTTACATCAGTGGTCACGACCTATCGGTCCCTACATGGTATGTACACATTTACATACAGTATGTAGTAATTTCCCTTAATTATATTTTGGATGCCATTTAAATATGATATACTCTCAATCAAAAGGAACAGTCAGTAGTAGCCACAATATCCCACTTTGTGCATCTGCTAACCATAGGTTCAAAATTAATTTACAGTACCAGTCAAAAGACATACCTACTCATAGGTTATTTTTTTACTGTTTTCCACATTTTAGAATAGTAAAGACATCAAAACTATGAGATAACACAAATTAAATTATGCAAAGACCAAAAAAAGTGTTAAACAAACCAACTTCTGTGGTAAACAGGTGATGCTACCATGACTGTATAAAAGGATATCAAAAGACTCTTGATATCTTATTTCCAGGTACTCTTAGAATCTTTTTAAGGGTTGTTTATCCTGACTTATTTTTCCAGAGTTCAATAGGAAAATCAGTCAGGAGAAACAACCCATAAAAAGATCCATCCATATCTACTGCATATCTGGCAGCGGGGTGATGGTTTAAGGCTCATTTGATACCTAGTAAGACCCTTGATGATTTACAGCCATTTAGCAAACCATGGGTTCCATACTATTCCCATGTAATTTACAGCTTAATCTAGCCCCACCCCCCAATTCCCATAGAGATCCATTCAAATGCAGAGAGGTTATAGTATCGCTTCTAAGAGTACCTGGAAATAAGATATCAAGAGTCTTTTGATGTCCTTAAGAGTCATGATAGCATCACCTGTTTACCTGTGGAATACCTGTTTACCACAGAAGTTGGTTGAGAGAATGGCAAGAATGTGCAAAGCTGTTATCAAGGCAAAGGGTGGCTACTTTGAAGAATCTAAAATATAAGACTTTCTGATTTGTTTAACACTTTTTTGTTATTTGCATAATTTAATTTGTGTTATCTCATAGTTTTGATGTCTTTACTATTCTAAAATGTGGAAAACAATAAAAATAATGAAAAAAAACCTTCTATGAGTAGATGTGTCCAAACCTTTGACTCGTACTGTATGTGAAACAGTGTAAAATAACTGCAGAAAGTAAAACATTTCAAAGGACGATACAAAAAAAGCAGAGATGTACAGTACCAGTCAAAGGTTTGGACACACCTACTCATAGAAGGTTTTTTCCCGTTATTTTTACTGTTTTCCACATTTTGGAATAGTAAAGACATCATAGCTATGAGATAACACAAATTAAATTATGCAAAAACCAAAAAAGTGTTAAACAAATTTTTAAAAAAGTCATATATTTTAGATTCTTCAAAGTAGCCACCCTTTGCCTTGATAACGGCCTTGCACATTCTTGCCATTCTCTCAAACAACTTCTGTGGTAAACAGGCATTCCACAGGTAAACAGGTGATGCCATCATTACTCTATATAAAAGGATATCAAAAGGCTCCTGATATCTTATTTCCAGGTACTCTTAGAAGCGATACTATAACCTCTGCATTTGAATGGATCTCTATGGGAATTGGGGGGTGGGACTAGATTTAGCTTTAAATTACACTGGAACAGTGTGGAACACATGGTTGGCTAAATGGCTCTAAGTCATCAAGGGTCTGACGTATCAAACAAGCCTTAAACCATCACTCTGCTGCCAGAAATACAGTAGATATGGATGGATAACTGGAAGGGTTTCTTCTCCTGACTTATTTTTCCACAGAGTTCAATAGGAAAATTTGTCAGGAGAAACAACCCTTAAAGTGATCCATCCATATCTACTGCATATCTGGCAGCAGAGTGATGGTTTGAGGCTCGTTTGATACCTCAGACCCTTGATGACTTAGAGCCATTTAGCCAACCATGTGTTCCACACTGTTCCGGTGTAATTTAAAGCTAAATCTAGTCCCACCCCCCAATTCCCATAGAGATCCATTCAAATGCAGAGGTTATAGTATCGCGTCTAAGAGTACCTGGAAATAAGATATCAGGAGTCTTTTGATATCCTTTTATATAGAGTCATGATGGCATCACCTGTTTACCTGTGGAATACCTGTTTACCACAGAAGTTGTTTGAGAGAATGGCAAGAATGTGCAAGGCCGTTATCAAGGCAAAGGGTGGCTACTTTGAAGAATCTAAAATATATTACTTTTTTTTTATTTGTTTAACACTTTTTTGGTCTTTGCATAATTTCATTTGTGTTATCTCATAGTTTTGATGTCTTTACTATTCCAAAATGTGGAAAACAGTAAAAATACCGGAAAAAAACCTTCTATGAGTAGGTGTGTCCAAACTTTTGACTGGTACTGTATGTATTGTATTTGGGTGGTTACCATAGGTCCCAACTTCTCACTTTAACCTTATCAACTGTATAGTTTTCACTTCAGTGTATCTGCACCTGTCCAGAAGTGTAAGAGATTGATGTATTTTAACTTAATACATTTTAGCCACGTAGGGATTAAAATAAAAATATGAGGTATCATTACTACCAAGGGTATTCTACAGTGTGCATGAGTACAAAACATCACAGATACTACAAATAAATAGAATACAGACATACTGTATACTCACAGAGTTACCATGTGTAATAAATATAATACATGTCTGTACAAGTCACATATTATGATTTCCTGTGCAATCAGTTTACAACTGAGACTGAATGAGTCACCATAGCTTAAGGTAGTGATGAGGTTACATATAGTCACCCTACCAAGACTGCATTTACTCAAAAAACAAACAAACTTATTATGAATGATGCCCAATACATAGTAAATGAATCCATTAATGTCTTTGGAATTTATAACAAATGAGTATTTTCTGTTACAACTGGGTAGTAATTAAAACAAGACACCCCATTGTGTTTTTTCCATAACAGTCTTACATTTATGTTGTTTAAGTAGAACATTAAACCGCAGAAAATATTTTGCAGACTATGTTAATGTCTCAAATGAACAAAAACCCATCAAGTGTTCAAGAAAGCTGGTAAATACATAGATTCACCCCTTTTCCTTTAAAATAAAGATTAGAAATGAAAATGCTATTTGACAAACAAGCGGTATTGAGTATTGAGTAGAACCCCCTGAAGTAGAGATCCACAAGTTCATGTGAATCAGAGACACGTGCGACGTGAGAAGACACCCTGATACATAAGCTTTTACTGAGACACAGTATGGTACAGGGCACAAACTAAAAGTTCACCTAGCATTCTAACCATCCGGAGGGGGGTGGTGCTTAAAGAGCGCATTAAGACAATCAGAGAAGGCATAAGAGTTTCAAGACGGTCCCTGGAATCAGGCGGCCGTATCTCAGGGCCTGGTCTTTCTACTTGAGCCGCAGGGTGCCATTTATTTATTATTTATTTATTTATTTATTCTTCCTTTTTTTGTGAATGTTTTTTGAAGGCTAGGCCCTCGGCCTGACAAGCTGCCGAACCCATCCCGAAAAGAAGACGTCGCTGTTATATGGCAAATGAAATCAGTTGGGTTTGCAGTGGGGCCAGTACCCATGTCACGGTGGGCTGGAGGTTAAAAGGCACATGCTCGACTATGGATCACCGCAGGTCCAGCACTGTCACGCTGCAGTCCGTGATGGTTAAGTGTCCACCAGTCTGGGGACAGACAGAGAGGTGGGTCAGGAACATCTGGGAACTCAAATCAAGCACATACGCTAGCCTCAATTGAAGTCTGAAGATGCAAGGCTGAATTCAGAAAGGCGTTAAAAGCTGGGAGTTCGAAGGGTTCATTCAGTACTTTGACATTAGGACAGTGCAAGACGGCAGTTGGCGTGTTACTCTACTCACAGAGAACAGTGGGGGTTCTTTGGGGTGGGGGTGGAAGCCTTTCTGTTTGCAGGACGAGATCTCATTCATTCCATAGTCTGTCAGCCGGAAGTATCCAGTCCTAGAACACACGCACACATACAGACACACACGCGCACGCACAAGGCCACACAAAGCAAAGGTAATCTGACACACGGATCACGCATCAGATCTTTAGAGGTCATAAATATCCTCTGGGCACTAAGCTTAAAACCAAAGATAAAATAGCATACTTCAAATTCTTTATTTACCTCGGAGAACACGTTGAGGGTGTGCACCCTCATTTTCAATGGTGCCGAGGTACAATTAAAAATTTCAGACAAGAGTACGGTTTGATTCGGTCGCCTTGAACAGTGAAACATCGCCCCTCACCTCCACCCTCTGACGGTACTCACTCATTGAACTTGGGGGAGCAAACGATAGCGATGGATTCGGGCAGCATGATCTGGTAGGAGCAGTGAGTGTGCAGGTCTACGCTGGACAGGAAGGCGGTCTGCGTGGGGTGTGTCTGCACACAAAAGAGCGACACTGTGGTCATCTTCCCTGTCCTGCGACACGGTGTCATCTTCCATTCAAAAGAGCCTGGAAGCACAGGCTGGGCACTGTTTATAAGGGTACACCATATTTTATGTGTCTTTAAAGTGTAGGTATACTTTTGTATTACATGTTGCAATACCGCAAAAAAGTTACATATTTTTAATATCTTCACAGGATGGAAAGGCCTGAAGCTTTAAGTGAAATACCTGCTATGGTAGATAGTCCTGGTATTAAAAATACTCCACTAAAACATGACCTAAAGCAGGTATACAATTCCAGTCCGTCTAAAACCTTCTGGGACCGGAATTGCATCCCTGACTGAAAGCAAAGTGCAGAGCTTGTATGGCGGCTCACATGGATCCAGCCCAGGGTGATGAGATTGTACTGATCCTGGACCAGGAAGAGCTCCTCCTCATTCTCTGTGTCACAGTAATCAGGCCCTCCGCACTGTTTGGGCACGATCACATGGGTCACAGTGAAGGCATTCTGGGTCTGAAACACACACAAACTAAGGGTTAATGCTCGCTCGCTCTCGCACTCTCTCTCGCACTCAATTCAATTCAAATTTGCTTTATTGGCATGACGTATGTACATATACATATTGCCAAAGCATGAAAGAATACAACAGATACAATAATCATAAACAGAGTAAAATATGTATGCGTTTGTGTGTGTGTGTGTGTGTGTGTGTGTGTGTATATATGTTAACCTGTTTATGTGTACATGCTTTTATGAGTGTGTGCTGTATCGTGTGAGTTAGTTCAACAATGAATATATCATTGAACTATAATTAAGAAAAGAATGTACAAATACTGGGCTGGGGTAGATTAGGGTCTCTATGTGTTCTCACTTTCTCTCAGACTATGGCAGACTGTCACATATTTTGCTGCAATCAACACGATTGGAATTTTATCCATGGGGGGTAGCTGGGAGAAATTTGGGATTTCATTATGAAATTTCTCAAAATAATATTCTCAGATTTTTTTTAATTACTCTCTCTTGCGCTCTCTCCCTCTATCGCGCTCTCTCCCTGTATCACGCTCTCTCCCTCTATCGCGCTCTCTCCCTCTATCACGCTCTCTCCCTCTATCGCGCTCTCTCCCTCTCTCGCGCTCTCTCCCTCTATCGCGCTCTCTCCCTCTATCGCGCTCTCTCCCTCTATCGCGCTCTCTCCCTCTCTCGTGCTCTCTCCCTCTCTCGTGCTCTCTCCCTCTATCGCGCTCTCTCCCTCTATCGCGCTCTCTCCCTCTATCGCGCTCTCTCCCTCTATCGCGCTCTCTCCCTCTATCACGCTCTCTCCCTCTATCGCGCTCTCTCCCTCTATCGCGCTCTCTCCTTCTATCGCGCTCTCTCCCTCTATCGCGCCTTCTCTCTCTCGCGCCCTCTCTCTCCCTCTCGCACACTCTCCCTCTCTATCTCTCTCTCACGCTCTCTCTCTCTCATTACTTGCACAAAAAGGTGTGACTAAATGATAAGAACGTACCAGTTTACCACAGAGGATGCCGCAAGTCTCCACTGCCCGCATCGTATTGGCATCCGCCAGCTTCAGGAACTTCTGACAGAGCTCAGCAGGTACCGTCAACTGCCGTAGTCCATCCGCCATGACATCTGTACATAAGTGAACACACCACACACTAATATAAGGACCAGCATTCAGTCAGTGGAACTGTTGTACAAACAATTCACCCCGTTTTCTGTCATTCACAACACAACACTTCCGTTCAACACATCACTTCACCTCAACCAACTGAACACATAGCCCACAGTTGTTAACATAATTGCTCACATTAGTTTTTCCAAAATTGGACTTTAGCATGTCACTTTCATTGTTACCGTTAATGGCAAACCCAAAATCAAGGTGCTTACTGTTCCCAGGGCTAACCAGTGACCCAGGCTTGAGAGTGCGGTCGAACGTAGGGGGCGCTGCAGGTTGAGCTGAGGGGCTGGTTTTGGTGGGAGTGTTTCCAGGGCTCTGTGGGGGGGTGGGCGTGTCCTCAATGGACTGTGGGGGTCCCTGGACACCTGGAAGGAGGGGGCCATCCAGGGGAGGTGCGCTGGGGCCCCTGAACTCCTGGACGATACGCAGCCGCTCCTTCTCCAGCTCCTGCTGCCGGATCATCTCCTCGAAGGCGCTGAACTGTTCCTGCTCCTGCTGCCGTTTGTTCATATGAGCGACCCGCTGCCGTTCTGCGTCCAGTTCCCTCTGCCGGGACAGTTCTCGAGCCATGGTCACCTCCTCCGCTTTCTATGACACACACACACGCACACGCACGCTCAGGTCACAACAGGGTGGGCTCAGGACTTGCCCCCACTTTCTGCACGGCTCATAAACTCATGTGAGCACTGCTTTTTAGACTTGGCTGAAGCGGTTCATGCTTTTAAATAGTGACAGTCTTCTATTCCAATACAAGCCACAATCATCCATCAAAGTGCCCAGTACGTAAACTGTAGACTGTCACCTGCCCATGAGAACAGTACTGATAATTGCAGCAAGAAAACAAAAAAAAAACAAAAAAAACTGAAGTCTCGCAGAAATGAGGTAAATATTAATCACATACCCTTTTAAGAAGGTACTCCGCATATTCTTTCTCATACTGCTTCAATAGGCCTTTCTTCAGCTCCTCGGCTTGGGGAAAAGCTATTTCCTTCAGCTTCTGTCATGTGACAGAATAAGACGCATGTTGACCAAGATATTTTGCACACACAACCCTTTTCACCGTTCACTCACTGATAAGAGACAAAGCACATTTCTTCATGCAATGTACGCTCCCGTATGTGAATTGGGTCCGTGATGCACGAATGAAACGCTGTACATTTTGAGACGCTAAATGTGCAGTGATGCAGGCACGCTTTTCTCCTCACCTTCATTGTGTCCTTCTTCTCGGGAATGTTGGCCGTTTTGTAGTCCCGGTGCTTAGGAAGTTTCTCAAAGAAAAGCCTGGGAACAGACATCAAATCATTTTACACCAGAGGATGGAAGCCACATTTTTGCTAGGGTCTCTCTTGAAGAGATTTTATCGCCATGGGACTTTCAAGTTATACTAACTATAAATAAAAGACGACAAAAAATAAAATCTACTGTAACAAGACTGTAGTTTTCATGTGAAGCCACACATGGACTCTAAGACGTAAGCATACCGTTGTCATTTCTGCTATAAGACCAAAGAGAAGGCCAACTGCTGCGTTAGTTAGAACACCGTAAACACGGGACGACAGTGGCATCCTGCCACCCCAATATGTCCGTCATAATGCTCGCGGGTACTCACGTGATGTACTTATTGTAAAGCAGAAAGGCATGCTCCGTGTTTCCCTCCTCGGTGTACACGTTAGCCATGCGGATCATCTCCATGCCCGAGCGGAAGTAACGGCGGGGAGGCACGTCCTCGTTGACGTCTACTGTGCTGCCTTTCTTGGTGAGGGCACGCACCCGCTCCACCGGCAGCAGGCTCACGTCGTTGTGGTCCGGCATGGCGGAGACCGATGCCTCAGGAACAACCCTTTGGACCTGGGACAAACAGGATCCAGAACCACGGTTTTAGTTACATAAACAAACACCAAACCCACAACAGCAAAACATGCAACCCACCAATGACCCAACTATTATTATTATTATTATTATTAACACTTGAACTCTACACAGTGGGGAGAATTGAGATCATGGAAGATGCTGAAGGAATTGTTGTCACTGTTAGAGCCAATCAGTTTGGTAGCCGGTATTGGACACTGGTGAGACATGCCGATTAAAACACAACATGCAAGATTTTTTTTTTAAAAAGCAAAACATTTTATTTTCCTTTGTGATCATCATAACAGTGGTATTACCTTAAAACTCATATCATGAGAACAGTAAACTCCAAAAAGGGCATTTATGTAGTCTAACTTGTCCAATACGGATTAACTGAGATGTAGATGTCAGATTGACAGTTTAAGAATGCAAAGGAGCATGTGTAAGATACACACACACACACACACACACACACACACACACACACACACACACACACACACACACACACACACACACACACACACACACACACAGCCCTAGCGCAAGTGTTGAGTTGGGCCCCATTTCCCAAAAGGATCAAGTAAATATCATCTTAGGCCATGGCATTTAATTTTTATTTCGTCATTAGTTTTTTGTCTTTCTCCCTCTATTTTTATTATCTTTTTTATGTAATGTCAGTAAATTTTTATAATATTTTATATTAGCTATTAAGAACACTCGCTAAACCACGATTTCATTTAAATGAATCAGAGTGCTTAGATTAATTTCACAGTGATCAGAGTTCAGATCGTACTCATGTCAGCAGAAGATCACGCTGAGATAAGCCACGTTAACAACATGAGCTAAACTCTTGACACAGAACCACGTTTCGTGTGTTCCTTAGGTCCGCTGTATCAGTGTAACGTTAATTAAGTGAAGGTTAACTTACGTCTAACGTTAGCTAAAGTTAAACTAACAAGCCTGTACAGTGACTGTAGCGCTAAAAGGATTGCCATCTAATCTGTTAGACAACGAAGGATTAGCAACAATCCCCCCTTTGCTAAATTAAATCAAGTGGATAATGTATAAACGCATAAAGGATTTCGTTGAAAGGCCAATTTCATTAGTTAAGTGTGCGAACATTACACAACTATCTAACACACGTGCTAATGTTAGCCAAGCGTCATAAAATAACTGGCTAGCGACCAGTCCAATCCTCATTGTGCACCCACCTCCGCAAAGATTCTTTAGTTCGTTAACGTGATCTAGATGCCTGAAGTTGGAACAGCCTGATTGTAGCTAGCTAAATATGTTAATTTACAGCTGAATAGCTATTTTGCTAGCTAAATCAACTGTGAATTAATGAATCACAAGCATGCCAAGTTATCGTCAGCATTGAGTGGAATGCTTACCTGCGAACTGTCAGTATCAGTTGTTATTTTAACTCGCGGGCTAGCTTAGCTAGCTAGTTTAGCTACGTTTCCCTATTGCTACGGTGTCAATTAGCTAGCGAGCTAGCTAATTTGGGATCATAAGTTAGCTAGCTGGCTAGCTAAATTAGCCAAACACCGTAATGCATTCCATATGAATTTTCAGTCAATGGCTAACTAACAAGATGAAAATCAGCTTGCATTTGCAAGGTACTAGCTAAGAAAACGAGCTAAAAGGTGTATTCACTGCTACCAAGGCTGTTCCTGTTCCTGTTCCAGCACAGCCTATCGTAAGCTTCTATAAATCAGCTGAGTGTGACATCAGTGACACATACGTTGTTATCTGGACGCGATTACCACTAGAGGGCGCTCCTTGCCTTTACGGCGCATTTGGCTCAAGAAGTCAAACTTGCATTTTACTCAACAGGACATGTGTCACAGAACTACAGTCATGTGGAAAAAGTAAGTACACCCCCAGATAAGTTGTCTCTTTTTAGACATATTTGGACACATGGATATTTGATCCTTATTCCAATGCTTTTTACTGTTAAAATCTAATTTAACAAAGGACACAAATAAATTATGCTTTTAAATGATTTATTTATCAGAAATCAACAGAAGAAATTACCCTGGAAAAAGTAAGTACACCCCTGGCTTCAATAACTATTGTTGCCCCCTTTGGTAGCAATAACCTCTTCTAGGCGTTTCTTGTAATTGACTTTAAGTCTCTTATATTGACTGGGAGAAATCCATTCTTCTTTGCAGTACTGCTTTAATTGTGTGATGTTAGAGGGCTTCCTTGAATGCACAGCCTGCTTCAAGTCCCCTCAAAGCATTTTGATAGGATTGAGGTCTGGACTTTGACTTGGCCATTCCATAACTCTCCATTTTTTCTTTCTGAGCCGTTCTGTAGTAGATTTGCTTGTATGTTTATGCAGCAAAGCAGCCCCAAACCATAATGCCCCCTCCACCATGTTTCACCGTTGGAATGAGGTGCTTCTGCTCAAAGGCAGTGTTGCATCTTCGCCAAACATGACATGTTCATTGCGCCCAAACAACTCCAACTTTGACTCATCAGTCCAGAGTACATTTTCCCAGCAGTTTCAAACTTTATGCAGATGTTGTTTGGCAAAGTTCAGTCGTGCTTTTATATTCTTTTTGGAGAGAAGGGGCTTCTTCCTTCCTATCCTCCCATGTAGGCCAAGTTTGTACAATCTCTGATTGTTGCCACATGCAATTCCACATTAACTGTGGCAAGTGAAGTCTGTAGGTCCTTAGATGTGACCCTTGGGTTCTTGGGGACTTCTAGGAGCATCTTTTGGTCAGCTCTTGGGGTGAATTTGGTGGGATGGCCTGTCCTCCATAGATTTCCGGTGAGGTGGAATTTTCGCCATTTGGATATGATGCGTCGGACAGTTGAATGATGTACTTCAAACCGCTTTGAAATGGCTTTTGTAACCCCTCCCAGTCTCATGAGAATCAATAATCATTTTTCTCAGGGCTCCGGCTAGCTATTTTGACCTAGGCATGATATGTTAGCACATACCTCGATGGTCAGGTCCAAACCAGACCAATTGTCTGTTTTTATGTAAGCATAGAACTTCCAAATTATTATCTATTAATTGGACAATCATTTACACCTGTTTTGTGCACCAGACATCAATTTTAATCAATATATTTGATAGTAAACGTAGGGGTGTACTTACTTTTTCCTCATGAAGAATTTTCATTTATGTTCATTTCAATTGCTTAAGTGATTCCAAAGTCTACTTTTTTAGCATCATTTGTTGAATTAGTTTACCGTAACCGATGAGCTCTGCCATGTATTTCCAATGGAGCATTGAAATACAACAAAGTCGCCCCAGCACAATCTAGGTGCCAAAAGCTCACAATATGGTAATCAATAGAAGCAGGCAATCTCAGTTTACATTTTTTCTGGGTCAAAACAATTTCTAGGCTGCACAGAGAAGAGAAAGGCATGATTTTAAAGAACTCATCGGTGAGTGTTGAGGTGAAAAATGGGAATACGGCTCCTCACGTGATGCTACTGTGACATATCTAGGATCATCACGTGCCGAATATAAGGTCTGTGGTTAATATAAGCTTCAGAGAGTTTCACGTTTTGTTAATCAATATAATCCCCACAAAAAAAAAACACACTTTTTTTACTCCGACAAATTGTAGTTTTAATATAGAAACTTTTAGCAACATACTTAAAACCATATAAAAGCTTCAGAATTCATGGTTAAGATATTAATATGTGTAATTTATGTCGTAGAACAAAACGTGAAACTCTCTTAGGCTTATATTAACCACGCTTTATATTCGGCACAAATCAAAATCCCGATGGGGAAAAAAGCATTGGGAATCTGCTGAGAGAACCCATGCCCAGAAGAAGCTTCTGAATTGGCCTACAAATATAAGTAATGAATTGTAGCGTTGAATGGAACCACATGGTTAATGTAGGCTTCAAATAGTTCCAAACAGCTCTTTATGGTGACTAGTAAACAATATATGCATCGATTTACTATATGATTGCACGCCGACATTGGGATGTGTCCTTACATGAATATGGTAAAAAAAAAAAATGTTTTACTGGAGGACAGTTTTCAGTGTAAGCTCTTCTTTCACCATTTACTGTCTGTAAATACTGTGTCAGGTGCCTTCCCTCTGATTAAATAATAAAAGGCTTCAGTTGGTTCAGCTGTTCTTAGTAATGCAGTTAGGTTGTGGTCAATAAGTGTCTATTTGTTTTTCTCTCCCACCCCCTCCTGTCTCTTCTCCAGGGTAAACACAGGATCTAGTAGACTTTTATTGATACTTGATTTATTTTTAACATACGTATGTCTCATTAATCATGTGGCAGCTTCCTTGTGATAATGTTTGTTTTTATTTTAGTTTTGATTTCATTTAGGGACAAAGGTTCAAGTCCTGACACAGAAACGTCTGCAGCATTCAGTGAAATCAAAGGCCTGGATAACATTATAAGTCCCTTTACTGTACATGTGGGTGCTGAGACCACCTTTGACCTACATGTGCTTTGCTCTTATTATTTTAGATTAAAGACCTTGAAAAAGAGCTTAAGAGGTCCAAAAAACTGTTGCCTCCACCAAGCTGGAGAACAAGGAGCTGAAGGTAAGATGCTGGATTGTGCAGTTGGTCTATTTGTCAACATTGTCTGTAACACTACAGAAAAATGAGAAATACTTTCAGAATTGCCATGTTTGCATGTAATTTATAGCTAAATTAGTCAAGTCTGTGCCATCCAACTTCAAACACAATTTTATATTTCAAAAAGGAATCTTGTGAGGCCTGTACAGCGCTCAGCTTGAGCACAGAAGAGGACAATTATGGACTTGAATTATGGTATTTAGCTCGGAGTTGGATCAGAAGATCTTTGAACCTGATCAGAGTTCAAAAGAAACTGGAAATTACAACCAACCTGCTTCTCAAGAAGGAACACACTCTACAGGAGTAAGTAGCAGACTCAGAAAAGCTATTAAGGCAACAGACATAGGGGGCTCTATTTTAATAAACCAAACGCAATGGTGAACGCAAGAGTAATCGCTTGGCGGTATCGCTCTGAGGGCGTGTCGGCGGTATTGCTAAAAGGCTGGGTTTAAATGTCCAAGGTGTGTCTCTATGGTAGCCAATCAAATTGTTGTTCTCATGCTTTAAAAAAAAGCCAGTTGGAACGCAATCGCTCCATGCAATTTCATAATGAGCAACCCAAACGCACTGGACCGTCAACGACAAGAGCGATTTTCCGCACAGGAATCAGACATACTTGCAACAGAAGTACAGGCTAGGACTGTAGTAATTTATGGATCACAATCCACACCACCTCGTCTCCCAGAAGTTCGGAAGGCACGGGAGGAGGTGGCGAATGCATTAATTAGCCTACATTAGGTGATGTAGGCATAATTATGATTCGAATGGTAGGCTTATGATTCAACTGTGTCAATGTGTAATTTATATATTATAGGCTATTGGCCTACATGATCGCAAGTTTCTTGTAAGCTGTCCTGTCCTGTAGTTTAAATTAAAATAAATAAATTAATAATAATTATAGGCTATTTGTTCATTAAATGGAAGTGTAATGTTGGCATCACCTATAGACACTACATAGACCTACATGACGAATAAGTTGCCAAATTGCCAGAGTCTATTGCGTTCCCGCTAAGAGGTGGTTCCAGCTGATCATAACGCAATGGGTTTTCGTTGGTTCAAATTGTCACTACGCCAAAAGTATTTTAGAACACGCCCCAGACAGCGCCACCCATCCCACTGCAGCGCAAGCGAAAGCATGTTATGTTGAGAATTTGTTGATCCTAGCGGTATTGCTGAGAAACGCCATAGCGCCAGTTTTAAGACATTGATGCTGTCAACAAGCTTGCGTTTGACTATACCGTCCCCTTGCGCTGGTTTGCGCCGGTTTGAAAATAGAGCCCAGGGTGTCATATCACTCAGAATTATTGTGTGTGGTTGCATCAGCAACATACTACCTATTATCTTACTAAAGTTCTCCCCCTTCTTCTTTCTTATTTTCTTTCTGCTTAAATTACTGAGCTAGACCTGCTATTCCAACTTTATACTTTATTCACCTGGGCTCGGAGTAGTGTGCTTCAACAAATGTTTAACGTTGACAAGCACAAATTGGGCTGAGGAGCTTTACGGATTGCAGAAAAGCATGGAGCAGGAGGATCAAATCCATCAAGAACATATGAAAGCCATCAAAGCCTCCAAGGACATCTTTACTTTTTTAGAGTGCATCAGATGCAAAAGAGTAAAGATGTCCTTGGAGGGTACAAGCATTTGAATCAGTTATAAACGGTTGTGTTCGTTTTTGTTGTAATGACACACTAGTGGGCAAATCCAATGCATTAGAAGTAAGCTTTTCTGATCAAAGAAATGTGTTACAATCTGGTGCAAATCCAACATAGTTAAATGTCCATCTCAGTCGTTTATCTCTGTATCTTAAAGTAGCCTTTGGCCTCACAGTGGCTTCCTTTACCCAGCTATTCAGTTTTGAGTGACAGCCTGATCTAGGCCGTCTCTGGATGGCATGATCCACCTCACCACTTCACTTGGGCAAGCTCAAAGGGGTGACTTTGAATTGTTCATAACCTTGTCCTGTCTTTCCAGTCCTAGTTGGCTTAGATTTACAGTGAGCACCATAATAGCAATTTGAGGTTGAACCGTTTAGTAAATTATTTTTAATATTTTGTCGCATATCCTTTGCATGCCATGACTTCCTGATGTCTGTGACCCAACAATATCAAAAGACTCTTGATATCTTATTTCCTGGTACTCTTACAAGCAATACTATAACCTCTCTGCATTTGAATGGATCTCTATGGGAATTGTGGGGTGGGACTAGATTTAGCTGTAAATTACACTGGAACAGTATGGCACACATGGTTGGCTAAATGGCTGTTAAGTCAGCAAGGGTCTGACGTATCAAACAAGCCTTAAACCATCATTCTGCTGCCAGATATGCAGTAGATATGGATGGATAACTTGAAGGGTTTCTTCTCCTGACTTATTTTTCCATAGAGTTCAATAGGAAAATGTGTCAGGAGAAACAACCCTTAAAGTGATCCATCCATATCTACTGCATATCTGGCAGCAGAGTGATGGTTTGAGGCTCGTTTGATGCTTCAGACCCTTGATCAGGAGGGGAAGGCCACAACAGTTGAAGCTGAATATGAAATCAATGAGTTGGGGTGGAAGGCTGAAGCCCTTGTGCTCTTTGTTTCTCAGGAAACTGGCTCATGAAGAAATGCTTCATTGTGAAAAAGAGACAACACTACAGACAGCGATAAAAGCCTTTGAAGTGAACATTATGGACATGACCATGGAATCTCAGAAAGACAAGGAGTCGTACAAGGCCCAGGTGAGGACTGGTTATTGTTTGTATTGACAGAATCCGCTTCGTTCGCGTTTGTATACATGCCAGATGTGTCATTTTGATACCGCTTTAGCTGCCCTATAGAAGTGAATGGAGAGAGACAAATACCCTATTCTGGATTATCACCCCAGGGGAGCACAGAGCAACTAACGAACATATTTCACCACCATTTGGACTCAGGCCAGGTAACTACACAACCCAAAGTTCAGTTGTGCTTTAATGTTCCCACTCTCTTTCCAGATAAGACATCAGAACAACGCCCACTGGAATTGGGTAAGGACACAATCATAATTCTAAGAGCAGATTTGCAATTGAATTCAATGACAAGCATCTTCTGTTGTAATTCCATCTCTTTGCCTCTAGGTGGCGTTCTGTGATTCAGAGAGAGCGCTGGCCAGGGAGAGGAGCAAAACGGCAGACCTACACAGGAAGTGTGTTTAGTTACCACATCATTGTATTTACTGACAAACACTGGCTACTTGCTAACCAGTGACAGTGTTTTCAGTGCACTTGAATTCAAACTGGATTGCATCCTTGCTAAGTGAGATACTTGGGCTGCTATCTCTTGGAGGGTAGAGACTGAGGTTGTCTGAACCAGTGAGTTTATCTGTTTTCAGGCTGACAGAGCTGAACAACAAGCTGTAGAATACTAAAGTTTTCTGCTCAGACAACCCCTTGTGAAAAAGGTGAGTCCTGAGGCCTGCTGTATGGCGCATCCTGCTATCAATCGTTAAGAATGAAAAAAAAAACTGTGGGATGAGGGATGGCCTGCTTTCAGAGGCCGAAGCGGATATCACAAATATTATGTTCCTGCGGACATTGTATAAGACGTGGTGGTGAAGAACGTTTCTCCGTCAACCTGCCCAGGGACTACAGATGACAATTAGCCCCAATGGCTAAATCTGGCACATTTACGTTTATTAATGTGCATTGTCCCTTTCTTAAATAAATAAACCTAAACCTATAATTAATTTAATTGCAGCAATCACATTTTCCTTCTCCCTCTCAGCTATTCTCCCACTTTGAGGCCATGGGAAAAATAAGTAGCAGGACTGATCTAAAAAGGCACTTCATGACATCGAACCACAAAGACACAGTAGCCCGCAAGATACCTACATTAGTTAACTTAGCTAACAGTTAAATGGTTATGTTCCTTGATGTTTTAATGTGGCTATATGACTCAATTTAGCGAAGTTACTACATGTTGCATTGTATATTAATTCATGGCTAACTTAGCAGTCTTTTATAACGTTAACTGTTACTAGAAAATTATCAAATTAAGATGAGAGCTAAGTTTATATCTAGGCCTATATGTAGCCTACATTCTCCAGTTCTCTGCCTCTGCCACGGCCGCTGCTCCAGGCTCAGCAGCCGGAGCGAGCGGCTCGAACAAAACACATTATGGCTGTGAATGAGGAAGTGGATCTATGTGGCCCGCGCTCCAAAATGGGTGGAGCGTCAGGCAGCGCAGATTTGCCAGCGTGAGCAGAACAAATGGGAAACCATGACAACCTGCTACCAGGTTCCCGCACTCAATAAAAATTTAGCTCCCCAATGATCTACTAGTTTCTTGTTTATCACATGGGATGGATTTCTCTGCAGGTCACCGCCTCTACCCTCTCATCCAGGACCTGCAGCCCGACCTGGCACCTAAGATCACTGACATGCTGCTGGAGTTGGATAACTCTGAGGTCTTGCAGCTACTGGAGTCTTCAGAATAGGACTACATATCCAGTGTGTCTCCTTCTGAAGTGCCTCAATGATCGCTTGGCCTGACTGCAGCACCTTGCATTTCCAGGTGGATGAAGCAGTTGCCGTGCTGCAGGCCTTCTGGGCCTCAGGCTGCAGCTGCAGGCCTGGCAAACAAGGCTCCTCAGGATGTCCATACCACAGGGGAACACAAACCTGAGCAGCAGCAGATAGGCCTGCATGCCTCACCTGGACCCACACTCCTGTACACTACATTATATGTAAGAACACTCGGCCTTCAAGGAAACAGTCACTTACCTGACGGCCGTTGGGTAACTTGTGATTTTTAAGTTGCACAGTATTAGCATTATGCTGGATGAAGTATTACAGTAGATGGTAATGTCTTGTACCAAGTGTGTTTATTTAATTTTGGGCTCAGACCCAAGGTTATTAACCCTTTCCCTGGCTCCCTGCAGCCTGCTGTCCCCATCCCAGACCAGGAGCCCATGACCTTCTCATACCTGGCTAGCCTCTCTCCTAAAGACCGGGACCAAATCTTGGGTAACTCCCTGTTCTCCCTTACTTGCAGTCAAACCATAGTGCTCTATCTCTCCACCATCACAAAGATCTCCTAGCTTTTGTTTGAATTTGAAACTCTAATGGGTCCCCCTCTCTCCAGGTTGGCACCTCTACTCTCCCATCCTGGGCCAGCAGCCCGACCTGGCACCCAAGATCACTGGCATGCTGCTTCAGTTGGAGGACAGAACGATCCTGAAGCTCCTGGAGTCTCCAGAGTCACTGCATGCCAAGGTTGGTAACCCAGACTGCTTCTCACTCCACACAGTCTGTTTAGGTTTCAAAATGTAAATGTTGTTGTCCTGATTCCTTATCTAATGTACAAGTCAGTTTCATTTAGGTCCAAAGTCTTCCTAACCTTACAAATTCCATCTCAAAGCAGCCAATCGGATTGTGAATTGGGAAGCCCCTGTGACCCAGGTGAGGGGAGCACAAAGCCTTACTGTACGTTCTTGTGTTTGCAGGTGAAAAAAGTGGTTTCTGTGCTGCACGACGTCTGGGCCCAGGAGACTGCAAAAAAAAAGTGCTGTAATCAAAGTAAATGCAGAGCAAACTGTCACAACCTACAAAAATGCAGAGCTAAGTGTGACGACCAAAGCAAATGCAGAGCAAACTGTGATGACCGAAGCAAATGCAGAGAAAACTATGACGACCAAAGCAAATGCAGAGTGAACTATGACGACCAAAGCAAATGCAGAGAAAACTATGACGACCAAAGCAAATGCAGACTGAACTATGACACCCAAAGCAAATGCAGAGAAAACTATGACGACCAAAGCAAATGCAGAGCAAATTGTCACAACTAACGAAAATCCAGAGCTAAGTTTGACGACCAAAGCAAATGCAGAGCAAAGTGGTGGTGGGTCAGATGCTCCACTTAGATGGCAGCGCGCACAGACGCAGCTGTTTTCTGCTCCTCTTACCGGTGCCTCTTGTTGCTATTAATATTGACTATTATCATCTCGCTAGTCAAGGAAACGAGGGCGAACTTTTACAGATCGGTACGGACTGCACAGAACATTATCTCAACTCAAAAACAATACCACAGGAGATTCTCAGACCACCGTTGACACAGACGGCGCAGGGATAGGAAACAGAAGCGGGGTAAGCGAGCTGGTTTACTAGCCCGGGTAAGAGTTGCTCCAAACAAAACCCCTCTCCCTGGTGTTTTTCTCGCGAATGCAAAATCACTCGCTAACGAAATGGACAAGCTCAGACTGAGTATCGCTACACAGAGAACGACAAAGGCTGCTACTAATGCTGTATTCAGATTTTTATGGAGACGTGTGGCTGATGCCGTATGCCGTAGCTGAGCTAGCAGGCCGCTCGCTCCATCGTGGCGACAGAACATCTGACTCCGGCAAGAAATCAGGTGGTGGACTTTGTGTTTACATAAATGAAACATGGTGCACGTCTGCACGAACACGACCACAATCGATAAATTCTGCTCTCCAGACCTGGAATATCTAATGCTTAAGTGCCGACCGTTTCACTTGCCCAGGGAATATACAGTTGTTGTTGTCATGGCAGTATACATACCACCACAGGCTAATGCTAAGCTAGCGCTTGGACACATGTATGACGTCATTAGTAAACAACAGAACACACACCCTGATGGAGTTTTCATCATTGCTGGGGACTTCAACCAAACAAACCTGAGGAATGTTTTTCCCAGACTCATGTCACCAACATGTCAAATGCACAGCCAGGGGGAAAAACACGTTAGATCATGTCTATACTAACAAGGACGCTGATAGGGCCATACCCCGCCCGCACCTTGGACAGTCAGACCACCTCTCTTTGTTTCTTGTCCCAGCACACAAGGCCCTTGCTAGCAGTGCTAAGCCGACCAGCAGGACAGTTGAAGTTTGGCCTGAGGGAGCCATCTCTCAACTCCAGGACTGTTTTGAACACACAGAATGGAATATCCAGACAGACCTGGAGGTGTACACTTCATCTGTTTTGTCATACATTAACTACTGCGTGGACAATGTCACTGTTAGCAAAAGGATCCAAGTGTACCCAAATGAGAAACCATGGATGAACAGCAAAGTTAAACGGCTGCTCAGGGCAAGAGACACAGCTTTTAAATCAGGAGACACCTCAGCCTACAGCGTCGCCAGAGCGAACCTTAAGAGTGGTATCAGGTCTGCAAAACTCAACTACAAACTACGGATAGAGGAGGACTTCAACAGTAACTCCAACCCACGGAGGATGTAGAAAGGCATCCAGTCCATCAGGGATTACAAAAGGAAAAATAACACACAGCATACACCAGTCAAAAACACTGCCAACCTAGCAGAGGAACTCAACAACTCGGTTTGACAAAGACAATAACCAACCTCCAGTCAGTTTCAAACTGTTGGGGGACCCACAGACTTATTCTACACACTCATGAGCGGTGTGGTGGGCCCTCCGGAGCATCAACACACGGAAAGCAGTTGGGCCTGATGGTGTACAAGGGTGTGTACCCCAGACCTGTGCTGACCAGCTAGCAGAGGTATTTACACATATTTTCAACCTCTCTCTATCCTTATGGACAGTCCCCACATGCCTTAAATCCACCACCATCGTGCCCATTCCAAAAAAAACCTATGGTAACCTGTCCCAATGACTATCGGCCAGTCGCCCTCACCCGTCATTTCAAAATGCTTTGAACGACTGGTACTCACCCACATCAAATACGCTGTCCCAGCTGATCTAGACCAACACCAGTTTGCCTACTGGGCAAACAGATCGACTGAGGATGCCATCTGTTTGGCTCTCAATACAGCCCTCTCTCACCTGGAAAGACACAACACCTACGTCAGGAAGCTTTTTGTTGACTACAGCTCGGCGTTTAATACCATCATACCGAACAAGCTGGTCGACAAACTCCACGCACTAGGACTAATTCCCTCCATATGCAACTGGATACTGGATTTCCTTATCAACCACCCCCAGACTGTCAGACTGGGCAAGCACACATCCTCCATCCTCACCCTGAGCACTGGCGTGATTGAACACCATCCCAACCGTGAAGCACGGGGGTGGCAGCATCATGTTGTGGGGGTTCTTCACTGCAGGAGGGACTGGTGCACTTCATAAAATAGATGGCATCATGAGGAAAGAAAATTATGTGGATATATTGAAGCAACATCTCAAGAAATCCGCCAGGAAGTTAAAGCTTGGTTGCAAATGGCACTTCCAAATGGACAATGACCCAAAGCATACTTCCAAAGTTGTGGCAAAATAGCTTAAGGACAACAAAGTCAAAGTACTGGCGTGGCCATCACAAAGTCCTGACCTCAATCCAATCGAAAATTTGTGGGCAGAACTAAAAAAGCGTGTGCGAGCAAGGAGGCCTACAAACCTGACTCAGTTACACCAGTTCTGTCAGGAGGAACGGGCCAAAATTCCAGCAACTTATTTGTGAGAAGCTTGTGGAACGCTACTCGAAACGTTTGACCCAAGTTAAACAATTTAAAGGCAATGCTACAAAATACTAACAGAGTGTATGTAAACTTCTGACCCACTGGGAATGTGATGAAAGAAATAAAAGCTGAAATAAATCATTCTCTCTACTATTATTCTGACATTTCACATTCTTAAAATAAATTTGTGATCCTAACTGACCTAAGACAGGGAATGTTTACTAGGATTAAATGTCAGGAATTGTGAAAAACAGAGTTTAAATGGATTTGGCTGAGGTGTATGTAAATATTCAACTTCAACTGTACATTTTGATACACTTCCTGAAGGTTTCAGTGGTGTGTGCAGAGAGAGAACTTTCCCAACATGGCAGTGAATTTTCCCATACTCCATGATGGACTCCACAGCAGTCCTTTGAAGTTGGCTCTGACTAGAGGGAGGAGCTGTGACTGTGCTTATTAAATCAAAGCAGATTTGGATTAATGAAGATTAAACAGCTGTTCACTCATGCTCCAGGGTGTTACTGAACCTGCATACTCTATTGTTTTAGGCGATACTCGCACCGGCAGTTGAGGTTAGGCAAAGTTTGAAATTAATTATTTGGAAATAAATAAATGATTGGTTGAATAAAATAGTCATGAGTTTAAATAAAAGAGGCCTGCCAAATCATCGAGGAATAGAGCAATGTATTTAATACTGTGGTTTAGGTTTTCAGAAGCTTTAATACTCTTTGCTCACTGCCCTACCACTATGGAGGAAAGTTATGATTAAGATCTTATCATTAACAGAGGATGTGTGACAAAACTGTGGAGCATAGAGTTTTTTTACAGTTTATTCTTATTTTTTATGGAGAACATATCCTGTTGATGTGACATATAATGGTTTATTAAATTCATATTTAATACAGACTTGACCACAAGGCTATTCTTTGCCCTTGGGCATGTAAGCTAGTGGACACATTGAACAGAATGATGAAACCGAATTTAAAGACCCTGGGAAATAACTGATCCTGCCCTCCCCCATCCTAATTAGTGCGACACATACGTTGTCATCTAGACGCGACTACCACTAGAGGGCGCTCCTCGCCTTTACGGCGCATTTGGCTCAAGAAGTCAAACTTACATTTTACTCAACAGAGTATGTGTAGGCTAGCACATTTTAGTGGAACTCTGAATAACCCGGACATGTAATTTAAGAACAAGCTTTATTACTGGCATAACTGAATATGGATTCCAGGTACTGAACAGTTGCTGAAGCTGAGGCATTTTTCACACATATCGATGAGCTAGGCTAGAATGCCTGTCTTCTGCTTATTGGCATGGAGGTGGAAATGTGGTCAATTATTGTAATCCAGTGATGATTCAACCTTTCATGATTACCATTGGGTTTCAGGTGTTTTTATTTTATTTTTAGTAGTATTGGGTGCAAATATTATTTCTGATATGAAATTGCTTGTGTACTTATTAGGGCTATCGCCACCCATAATAATACCCCCTATTTAAAACTAATGCATTTCGTGTCTATATGTATTCTTACAGGTGCACACATTTACCCTGGTACAGTGGGTTTTGCATTTGAGATTAAACCACTCAAAATGTAATTTTGGATAACTACTTTGTGACACCTTAGCCGTACAATATTCTTGTTTTACAGATTTTTGTCCGGCAAAATAAATTTCAGTATCTATTATTCTAATGCCATTGCATGCACAAACACACACAGAAAGACTGATCACATAGGACATTATGTAATTTTTTTTTGCCTGATTATCATTCCAAAATGTTTGCATTTTGTAGTAGCGATGTGTATTAGATGTTTCAACTTAAAAGCGCAATCATGTGTATTGGACACATAAATACCTTTACGATAATTTCTTCCTGTACATATATTCTTTCTTATATAGAACTGATTATTGCACAGCCATCTTGTATTACCAGTATCTGTTTGACTTAAAAGAACCATTCACTATCTGGTTAGAAGAGCACATTCCAGATAGAGTCAGAGGCTAATAGGTCATCTAGCTCTTCTAGGGTCATGACGTCACAATTTGATCAACTGTCTCTGGTTCTATCTCTTATGCAGACACATAGACAAATTGAGTAATGCTCAACACTCAAGGCTACCGCAAGGATGCATACTTGCTTTCTGAATAGATTAGGAAGGTCTGGGGAAATCGTATTTCTTAGCACGGTCTTTGCATTGGACAGCCAACACAGGAGTTTAGAATGTAATGGGAACTAAGAAATATAGTGGTCACTGAAAACTTGGGAGAACCAGGTGAGGCTTTTTAGAAAATAAGTCTATGTAGAGTAGTCCACAGCTGCAGACAAAGGTATATGCCCTTAAAATTAAGATGCAAACCAACACATTATATGGTATATACTCTGCAACAACAGATGATATGGTATATACTCTGCAACAACAGATGATATGGTATATACTCTGCAACACATGATATGCATCCAAACATGCAGTTTTACACATGACAAAACTTTACATTAAAAGCCGCTGTAATTTTATATTGGACATATTAACATACTGATGTTGAACAGAACATTGCATTTTACTGTTCAGCTGTATTGTTTTAAATCATACACACAGTATAGAAATACATGTCTATGAGCATGTCGATAATGGATCACATTTACTTTTGTACTTTTGACTTCACGTGAAATTTTGGGAAGCTTTTAAACCCGTTTAGGTTTTTAATTATATAAACGCAAGATCAATTCCCAGGTGATATTAGTGTGTAGAATAAAAAAAGAAGATACAGCAACAACAACCTGACCTCCCTTGGTTACATTTTATCTGTTATGGTTAGACTGTACATGTTTACACTTTATCTTTTATGTTCTTTCTGATATGAAAATGTCAAATCAGTTACACTACAGTCAAAATGGTCAATAAAAGATTAAACACATCCCCAATATTTTCAATATAGGCTTCAGTCGGAAATATAAAATACCTTTTACTTAAAAGTATCAAAACACCATTTTTAATGATCAGCTAGCTCCAGCAGGCCTACAATTTAGACACATTACTTTTTCCAGATGTTTAAACCATACCAAAATGACGGACCATGTACTACTGCCATGTTTTCCACTGTGACATCCTGTCAATCTGTCAGAAATGTCCATAGAAGAGGAGTCTATATGCATTCTGAAGTTGTGAGCCATGCAGAGTTGCAGTGGTTGCAGTGTGAGAGAGGGGGAGTCTATATGCATTCTGAAGTTGTGTGCCACGCAGAGTTGCAGTGGTTGCAGTATGAGGGGGAGTCTATATACATTCTGAATTTGTGAGCCATGCAGAGTTGCAGTGGTTGCAGTATGAGGGGGAGTCTATATACATTCTGAAGTTGTGTGCCACGCAGAGTTGCAGTGGTTGCAGTATGAGGGGGAGTCTATATACATTCTGAAGTTGTGTGCCATGCAGAGTTGCAGTGGTTGCAGTGTGAGAGAGGGGGAGTCTATATGCATTCTGAAGTTGTGAGCCATGCAGAGTTGCAGTGTGAGAGAGGGAGTCTATATTTAATCTGAAGTTGTGTGCCACGCAGAGTTGCAGTGGTTGCAGTGTGAGAGAGGGGGAGTCTACATGCATTCTGAAGTTGTGTGCCACGCAGAGTTGCAGTGGTTGCAGTATGAGGGGGAGTCTATATGCATTCTGAAGTTGTGTGCCACGCAGAGTTGCAGTGGTTGCAGTATGAGGGGGGGTCTACATGCATTCTGAAGTTGTGTGCCACGCAGAGTTGCAGTAGTTGCAGTGTGAGAGAAGGAGTCTATATTTAATCTGAAGTTGTGTGCCACGCAGAGTTGCAGTGGTTGCAGTATGAGGGGGAATCTACATGCATTCCTGCAGGACTTAATCCAGAACTATGTTCCTGCTCGACCACTTCGCTCTTCTACAGCAGGGCGACTCGCACTTCCCCCCCGCCGTGTCAACCGCTCTCGTTCGTCCCGACTGCGGAGCTTTTCCACCTTAGCTCCTCAGTGGTGGAATGAACTTCCCATTCCCCTACGTTCTACTCGAACCCTGCCTGCATTCCGTCGAGGCCTGAAGACACACCTCTTCAGACTCCACCTTGACTGATATTCTAACCTAGGAATATCAGTTCCCTGTGTTTACTAGTTCCCTGTGTTTTTCCTGTCTGTTTGTTAGTTTATAAAAGTATTTAGAATAGAAGTGTAGTATAGCCGATTTACCCACAGCTTACTGTGAACTACAGTCAACGTTCATTACTAGGGATAGCTGCTACATTATGGGAAGGATGTGCTTTGTCTTGTCTGTTCTGTAGTGATCTTGATGACGTCTCTGTATGCACTTATTGTACATCACTTTGGATAAAAGCGTCTGCTAAATGAATGTAATGTAATGTAATTCTGAAGTTGTGTGCCACGCAGAGTTGCAGTGGTTGCAGTCTGAGGGGGAGTCTATATGCATTCTGAATTTGTGAGCCATGCAGAGTTGCAGTGGTTGCAGTATGAGGGGGAGTCTATATGCATTCTGAAGTTGTGTGCCACGCAGAGTTGCAGTAGTTGCAGTGTGAGAGAGGGGGAGTCTATATGCATTCTGAAGTTGTGTGCCACCCAGAGTTGCAGTGGTTGCAGTATGAGGGGGAGTCTATATGCATTCTGAAGTTGTGTGCCACGCAGAGTTGCAGTGGTTGCAGTATGAGGGGGAGTCTATATGCATTCTGAAGTTGTGTGCCACACAGAGTTGCAGTGGTTGCAGTATGAGGGGGAGTCTATATGCATTCTGAAGTTGTGTGCCACGCAGAGTTGCAGTGGTTGCAGTATGAGGGGGAGTCTATATGCATTCTGAAGTTGTGTGCCACGCAGAGTTGCAGTGTGAGAGGGGAGGCTCCAGCCTCTCTCGGTCAAGACCTGTTTTTCTTATTCTTTCTGTGGCGCTTCTTGTGAGGCTTCCCAGGAGCTAAATGTGGTTTCTCTTGAGGGCCTTGCAGACAGGATGGGAAGGGTCCGCTCAAAGCTACTCCACCGTTGGGGTTGTGCTCTGCACCAGAATAGAGTGGCAGCACAGGGCATGGTGGGGGACAGGGGTGTTGAGGCCTGCTCAAGGCCTGCTCATGGCCACAGGGTCTCAGCTCAGAAGGGGGAAGAGGAGGATGAGTAGGACCACCAGGATAGGACTGACTCTGATGCAATGACCTGAAAATCAATGGGAGTGTAAGAGCGATACTTACCATTTCCAGTGTGGTTACACTTCACATTGACAGCTCAAAACACAGACAGGGCCAAGACCACGTAATGCATTTGGAGCGCATACATTCAATGCCCATGGTATGGTAGAAAAGCACCCACTTGTTGAAGGAAGAACATTTAGGTGGGCCATCTTGACTACAGCCAGCTCTGCCTCGAATGGGATCCTGGTCTGGCTCTTCCATGCCCTCGTTGCTGGGTGAAAAGGAATCATTCACACCAATGTCACAGCAGTATCAAGTTTATCAGCTTATACCTTTTTTTAAATGCCAGGACAATGGGCACGAGACCTTTAAAGGAGAAGTTTGGTATTTAGCATGTTAAGCCCTGTTATAAGGTTATTTACAATCATATACAACGGTCCATTTCAACATTTTGACATACTGTGCAGTCTTGAGATATATTGCTTTTTGCTCATGTCACAGCTAACGTACATAATGGATCTGGATGGGCATATAGAAAATCCTTCAAAAAACACCATAAACTCTCGTTTTCAAAGACGGGAAACTCACCGAATGGTCACTGGTGTCTTCTTGTAATTTACGTTTACATTTAAAACATGTTTGAAATAACCATTTAAAGATTTATATAACTACTTTCAGTTGCCGTACAGCTATACGTTTGTAAACATCCGCTTGAAATTTTGGGAGGTCTTGGCTGAGTTTGAAGGCTACCATAGAAGAAGAAGAAGAGCCGGTTCCGGGTCACCAGGTCGGGGTTTGCTTTGCAGCTAGTACAAACTCTTCAAAAGGATCCATTTAGCTAAATTAGTGTACGTTTATGCAACTGATTCCTTCACTGCGAGCGCACAAGACTGCTTGCTAGTGAGCAACAGAAAACTACAAACTTTCCAAAACAATTCAGAAGTATTTCCGGTTTCCGGCTGCGGATGTGTCTATCTAAACCTCCTTTGGTGTCTATACAAGTCAATGGATTTAATAAAATGATAAATAAAACCCGATACAAAGCATACTTTGCGACGATTTTTGTGTCGGAACTTCAACGGACACCAGTGACCACTCGGTGAGTTTCCCGTCTTTGAAAACGAGAGTTTATGGTGTTTTTTGAAGGATTTTCTATATGCCCATCCAGATCCATTGTGTAAGTTAGCTGCGAGCAAAAAGCAATATATCTCAAGACTGCACAGTTTGTCAAAATGTTGATATGGACTGTTGTATATGATCATAAATAACCTTATAACAGGGCTTAACATGCTAAATACCGAACTTCTCCTTTAATTGATATAATGGTAGCAAGCACATACTTAGCCAAAAGGAGGAAAAGACTATTTGGCCATCATCACAGTGATAATTATATATGGCTGTACCGCAAACCCTCTCCTTTGACACAAAATACAAAGTATTTTATAACGTACAGACCATCTTGCATCAAAGAGAAATATGTTAATGTTTTTTAATGTGCAGGTCTAATGCTTTTTACAAACAAATTAAGCCTCCAGCACATTATTGATATGGCACAACCTCTTGAGGAATTCACTGTAACATACAGACACCATTGCTGCATAACAATTTGGCACGACCTATGGCTTTCATCTGGTCTAATGAAAATAAAAATTTCTTTAACATAGTATTCTTCACTGCTTCTAACGGTTAAAGTATATGAATCAATGCTCAGTCTTACCTTCTCTCTGGCCCAGAGAGCAGGTCGTCAAGGTAGCTCTGTCGCTCTATGGGATGGCCCCGTGACCTGTTGAACACTGAAGGTAGAGTAGTGAAAGACTAAAGCAGCCTCTTAGATGTAGCCATATCTTTTCTTCCACGACTCAGTTTACAAAAAAAAAGTACTCTCTTCGTAATTAATTTGTTTAACTCTCCATACTCACATGTGACAGCTTCACTGGGAACCATCCTTTCGACATCAATCAGATACCTTCATATGGAAACCCAAAGACATGTACAAGTAGGTAAGGCACAAGCAAACTCGGATTTCAAAATCAGCAAAGTTATAAAAGTTATACAATTTTCCAAAGTAATCTGCATCTAGCGCTCACACACCAACCTGCACACAAGATAACCTGTACGATTCAACCCATGGGTGCAATGTACACCAATCAGCTTGTCTGAAATGGAAAAAAGAAACACTTTTATTACCAACGTTCTGCATCAGACACTTGCCCATTTAAATGAGCATAATTGCAGATGGAACTCGTATAACATTTAATAAGCAACATAGTGTGCAAGAACAATGAACAGAAATATTGAAAAATGGTTTTGGACCAAACTCCCTTAGGTTTCAGAGCTGCTCTATAAACTATTTGAAACCCATACGAGTTGTGGACCAAAGCCATTTTTTTTCTGACACAATATTTAATCTTTGGGAATGTAGCAGTTAATTCCAAGTACAAACATGTAGCACAGAAAATGTTGATGCATCACTGAAATATTCTGGCTTCAAATTTTTGTTCTGTAGTCCCAACACTCACCATTTTTTTCATTTTCCTGCAGAAATCTGTACACAGCCTTTTTAAAACTCAGTATATTTGGGTCACTTGGCACATGATGTCCAGCAGTGAATATCTTCAGATAGGGCACACTGTCTGGCAAATCCTTCAATGTAAATTAAAAGTATGAGATGAGAAAAAAGCATTTATGAGCTATGAGTTATGAACAATCAAATGTACATGCACATAACAAGTTTGGATTAACATAACTAAAACCAGGAGGCTCAATCTTATGAGAAAAGGGCCCATGTGGGTGCAGGTTAATTAGTTGAATCAGGTGTTGTAGTTCGGGCCTGCATTCAATTCCAATTTAACACATTCCCTTTCCTTGCTCTCTTCCCTTGAGTAAGCTATTTTGTGACAAAATTTATGATGTGCAGCAAGCAAACTTGCTCTTCAAGGAAGGATAGGCAAGAAACAAACCAAAACAGAACGGCCCTCGCATCCAATATAGGAAGTGCTACCCCAGAGCTGAAATGTGACCACCCGCTTTGTCAGTATAGCATTCCCTTCTTGCTGGAAGCTTGCATTTTATACCCTTGGTGGAAGGGAGTGAGGGAATATAATTACTCCCTCCCCTTTCGTAAATGGGAACAGAACCACACTTGTTGTAGCTGCCATATTTCATCCTGCCATTTTGGGGATTCCCCCTTGAAGCAAGGGAAGGGAACAGCATAAAAAAGCATACAATTTGGATCCGAACGCAACTCCGGTCTTAGTTCACCAATTTTCTTTGTCAAGTAGACACCTTTACTTAATGCTTAACCATACTGATAATTGACAGTGTTGACCATTTATAGATGCATCTGTAAAATGCTAATTTCTAATGTATAAAAAACTGCAGGACATAATATATTTATTGAGGGCTGTCATCTCAGCGACTGCGTTCAGCAAGAATTCCTCTGTCAGGGATGGGCAACTCCAGGCCTCGTGGGCCTCTGTGTATGCAGGTTTTTGCTGCCACCAGTTATTTAATTAGCCTAATCATTTACATGATATATTTTAGCTACAATCTGCAATATGAACAGTAGCTGATGAATGTTCTTGTACCTGTATGCATGTATTGTAGTGTTTTATTGTGGTCTAATTTATGAGTGAATCGGTGTTGGTGTATATGGCTAATTAGTGATTGAGCCAGGGTAACTGGTGGCAGCAAAAACCTGCATACACACCGGCCCACAAGTCCTGGAGTTGCCCATCCCTGCACTATGTGCGCTGCCTCACCGTGGGATTGTAGTAGCGTGTTGTGAAAGTGAGGTCAATGATGAGGCCCAGCTCTTCCTTCTGTTCCTCTAGCAAATGCACCAGGTCAAAGGGGCCAAAGGCCTCAGAAGGAGGCAAGCATCTCCTGAGTGACTGCAAAAGGTAGGTCTATTCAGTGACATTACCCAGAGACCTGGGTGACACTCACGACATTGGAATACACACCTTCAGTTGAATTACTGAGTAAAAAAAATTATTAAGAGTTTTGCAGCTGTAAATATTTGACATCTTCATGTCACTCTGCTTTAGAGGTCATTCCTGGGTGCCACCCTTACCTGTTTTAGGGGAACTTTAAATGCAATGAATCGTGTTCCAGGGATCCTCTTTCCCAAGGCTTGGTAATCCATCCATCTGCAGATATGACACATCATAAATCCAGTAAATTTCAGATACATTGGCTGATTTCTTTGTTTACAATGTCAGGGTATTTATTTATTTGGAAAAACAATGCAGTCCTAAACTATACTTCTGTAAACACTTAGCCAGTATGGACGATAATAAAAACTAAAATTAAGCATTCATTGTGACTACCAAGCAATCTGACGTTATGCACTAATATGGTAGCCTACTGTAGGTGTAGCAGGTTTCGTCATACGAGTTTAAAGGACACATCAGTACTACCTATCAGGAATTTTTGTATTCTTTTTAGGCGGCATTTCCCTCGTGACTATATTTGATACAGAAATAGTCTTCTTATGAAAATCCAATATTGAAGTTGTTGCTGTACCCGGAACTCCGACCAAGCTCAGTTTATTAAACCTAGCTAAACTCTGTGATGTGCAGAGCTTTAGCGAGCCCTTGTCATTTAACCTTCTCGCTATAAAAGTGAAAAAATGTCTTGTTCGAAAAGCTGTATGAGTAACAAGTAAGATTCGACGTTGTATCAAACAAAACATTGAGGCAATGGAAAGCTGGCGGACTATGTAAGATATCGTTAAAAAAGGAGATGGCTAACGTTATCGACAGTTTCACATATTGAATGACAATATCAAGACAAACTTAGCAAGTTCGCAAGATGGCTCGCTAGAAATAAGCTAGCCACACTAAATTCGTCTAGCAAGAAATGACTATGATGGTTTAGCTACATAAGTTATCAGTAGCGCTCCTGTCATGTTACAAGCTTAATTCTGTCACGTCTATCGTTAGCTAGGTAAGTTAGGCATTTGATAAAACAAGCAGAACAACTCAATCTAGACTCAAAAGCTAACGTTAGACAAGCTAAACACCTTACTACCCGCACATTCGGCAGCTTATTGATGACGTCGAAACGAAACTGCTCAGTTGTGCCAACAGGAAATCACAGAGATACATTTATTTATTCTCATTTATCAAAACATCTCTGGTTGTACCAAAGAGGGTGGTTGTACCACAGAACTATATATATAGTTGTACCCATAGTTCTGTGGTTGTACCCCTCTCGGTCGAGTCGACTGTCGCGGCAAAAAAAGAAAGTAACATAGGATAGTAGGTTATAGGACTACAAGGCAGCGAAACAAGTTACTCTGTTATTGATGATTTATTTATTTTAAGTTTTGAAGTGCTTTTCTTAAGCTTTTTTTTTTTTTTACTATTCGGACGAGATACGTTTTCAGGACAATGTCTGTAAAGTCGGCTAATTGTTCTCACAGGACATCTGTAATGTTAAGTACATCTGTAATCAGTCGCTTATACAGGCATACAGTTCTGTGGTCTCCATAAATGCAGAGCTGGGAGTCTGTACTCCATTTATGGATTGTCGTCACACCAAAAAAATGTTCCAAGCGTCATGCGTAGCTTCCGAAACATATGATGTGGTTCATTTTTATTCAAAAACTATTTGTGGATTTCTTTGCACATCTGGCTGTGAGGATTGTCTCACAAATGAATGCAAGCGATTCCACGCGTGCCAGCCGATGCGTAAATGCAGTCTTTAGTTCGGGAGAGATTTGTGAACCCCACTTACATTTATTTGTGAACAAATTACATTTGTCTGTTTGGGAGAGATTTGCTTGTGAGTGCTGAAACATTTGTGAACCAATTATTACTTTGAAAAATACTTGTGAATCTCATTTTATTAGTGGAAGGTTCACAATATGTAGCCTATTTATTTATGAGACAATACCCCCATAAAAAACCTACTCTTCCAAGGGGGAGCACCGGTGATGTCCCTTCTCTGCAGATGAACATAAACACAGATTTATTAAGTGTTTGCAGGATTCACCTGAGTGTGTATACTCATGACATCAGAATATTAAATTAAAATGGAAAAATTATCCATAATTACTTGAACAAATTGGCTTTTTTTTTTAAATTTTTTATCTCACTCTCTAATACAGAAAATAATTTATCTTGTGAAACTGACAAATGGTTCACTAATGTAACACAAGCCTATATGCCATCAATCATTTTCTTTGGCGATTGTTGCACATCACGCGTTTCATTCTCTGAAAACCAGAGTAGTAGTAGTAGTAGTATAGACCAACAATTATCAATAGTTATAACGCTAATTAAAATGAAAATTTTGTGTTTTTCAATTTACTTTCATGTTTGTCAACAAGCCTTGGTAAATACACCGTAAGGGGTCATCAAATATATGAATGCCACCCTTCCACGTTATTTAAGCAAACATGAGTTACTGAACATACAGACTTTCCAAACTGCCCTAAAAGCTGCCCTGGGTATTCAGGTGTAACCAGTTATCGCAGGTTGCTTACAGAGCACACAATCATTGTGCAACTCTACACCGCTCTTGAAGAAATCTGTAAAAAAAAAATCATTTTACAGTGCCGGTTATACAACTGTTCCTTTGCACAATACAGTTGTACAAGGATGTCCTCTTCAAAGTCGGGGATACATAAACCTTTGTTCTAACTGGCAAGGAAGATACAGAGAAACAAAACTTAAGAAGGACATCAATCAATGCAGCATTAACAAAAGGAAAAATTAAATGTGCAATATTCAAAATTGACAGAGAACCATTTTCAATTATTTTCATTATGTTTGATGAATGAAATATACATTTAAAAGGAAAAGTATACCCTATCTATGTCAAAGGAAAACAATGCACTGATTGCTGACAAATCTGAACATGGTCATGCAAAGGTCTTGTTCACCTTTCTGTATTGTATGTCTGTGAAGCAAAGCCTTTGTTGTAAATTTTTAGTGTAGAATACTAGTTGCCCACATTTACAAATAAATATTTAATACTTATTCTCCCCAAAAATATATTTGCATTGACAAATGTCCATCTTGGTGGAGTAACAGTAATTTCAAAGATTTGACACAGAACTGAATAATTTGATTTATTCAAATTGGGCTCCCACCACAGAAAAAAAAACTGACAAATAGTCAACAGTGCTCTAACAGAACGGAAAAAAGTGGCAAAAACCATAGCATGATCAGCTGTATAAAAGTATTACATTTAAAATACAAATTTGGTCCAGCATTCGAAAAACCTCCATCCATGCAAAACCCAAAATGCCATTTCCCCATTTGAACTAAACATTCGGACCTATATCAGAGCAGATTTTGACTGGTTTCAAGCTTTTTTTTTTTTTTTTTTTTTTTTTGAAGGTTTGCATGGTTGATATAATGTACAGTTAAACGTAGGCACTGGAACATAATTTAAGTTTATTGTTTGGGCCACTAACGAGAAGCACCACTGCAGGAACAATCTTGAGATCTTAATTTATTAAATTTATCACCACGACTCCTGTAATACTTGAAAATTCTATGTTCAATGAAATAACCTTCAAGCATAAAGTGCTGGCCATAAATAATACGGAGCACTGTCACATTTTCACTACATTTGGCACACCACAGCTGCATACAGTACGCCTTGTGCTGTCCTACAATGAAATAATAATTCAATGAAATAATAATTCAATGACATAATTCAAAAATGCATTCAACTTTCCCATCCACCTGTCTCTAAACAGTGCATTGAAACCAGGGTTAATTAGGATACTATGAATACAACCGTATTTACTTTCACAAACATTCTGATCATACCATCATGTTACTCCTGTAACCCATACAGCGTTTCTTTACATCAGTTCACTCACCACAGACACTTTACCCATTCCACAGGTCATAAATTAAGAATGAAAAAATAACCCCCACCACACCCACCCAAAAAAAATTTATCATTAAAAACTTGTGCCTCAGACATTCTCGGTTTTCACTTTCAATGCAATTAACAAGTCTTTTGTGTGGCGTTTGTGATCTCTCCAAAGTGAGAACCACCACCTTACATTCATCAACCTTAGAAAGTCCATGATTTCCTCTGGGGTTTAAAAAGTATCCTGAGTCAGTATCTTCAGGTAGACTCGGTCAGGTTCACCAATAGTAAAGTGACATGGTGCAGAGGCCTCTTACAGTGGCACATTAAAATGTGGAGTGCAAGCAGAGGCATGCTTCTCTTTTTCCTTCTTACAAGTCCCTTATGTGAGGCTAGTTTACGCTCTGAATAGGCATGCAACAAGCTTCCAGGAACAAAAATATATTAAAACGTCGTCCTTTTTAAAAGATAGTCTTTAAAACAATACAAATGCAGCACAAGAAAATTTAGCAGAAAAAAAATTAACAAGGGAAAAAAAGAAACATCAATATATTATTTTTAAAATAAAATCAATATGTTCTTTACATAAAGGGAAAATCTGACCATTACGTTTGTTTCTTGCTTCTTCCTCTGCATTATCAATGTTGTCTGTATTTTGAGTCAAAGCAACTTTTTCACATCTGAAAGAGAAAAAAAAAAAAACTGTCAAATTTAAAGCCATTAAAAAATATATTGAACGGTCAGATGTACAGTTGAAGTCGAAAGTTTACATACACCTTAGCCAAATCCATTTAAATTCGGTTTTTCACAATTCCTGACATTCAATCCTAGTAAACATTCCCTGTCTTAGGTCAGTTAGGATCATAACTTTATTTTAAGAATGTGAAATGTCAGAATAATAGTAGAGAGAATTATTTATTTCAGCTTTTATTTCTTTCATCACATTCCCAGTGGGTCAGAAGTTTACATACACTCTTAGTATTTGGTAGCATTGCCTTTAAATTGTTTAACTTGGGTCAAACATTTCAGGTAGCCTTCCACAAGCTTCTCACAATACGTTGCTGGAATTTTGGCCCATTCCACCTGACAGAACTGGTGTAACTGAGTCAGGTTTGTGGGCCTCCTTGCTCGCACACGCTTTTTCAGTTCTGCCCACAAATCTTCAATTGGATTGAGGTCAGGACTTTGTGATGGCCACTCCAATACCTTGACTTATACCTTGGCCTTAAGCCATTTTGCTTTGGAAATATGCTTTGGGTCATTGTCCATTTGAAAGAGCCATTTGCGACCAAGCTTTAACTTCCTGGCTGATGTCTTGAGATGTTGCTTCAATATATCCACATAATTTTCCTCCCTCATGATACCATCTATTTTATGAAGTGCACCAGTCCCTCCTGCAGCAAAGCACCCCCACAACATGATGTTGCCACCCCTGTGCTTCACGGTTGGGATGGTGTTCTTCAGCTTGCAAGCCTCACCATTTTTCCTCCAAACATAACGATTGTCATTATGGCCAAACGGTTAAATTTTTGTTTCATCAGACCAGAGGACATTTCTCCAAAAAGATCTTTGTCCCCATGCGCTTTTTTTATGGCGGTTTTGGAGTAGTCGCTTCTTTCTTGCTGAGCAGCCTTTCAGGTTAAGTCGATATAGGACTCGTTTTACTGTAGATATAGATACTTTTGTACCTGTTCCCTCCAGCATCTTCACAAGGTCCTTTGCTGTTGTTCTGGGATTTTCACTTTTCGCACCAAAGCACGTTCATCTCTAGGAGGCAGAACGCGTCTCCTTCCTGAGCGGTATGACGGCTGCGTGGTCCCATGGTGTTTATACTTGCGTACTATTGTTTGTACAGATGAACGTGGTACCTTCAGGCATTTGGAAATTGCTCCCAAGGATGAACCAAACTTGTGGAGGTCCACAATTTTCTTTCGAAGGTCTTGGCTAATTTCTTTTGATTTTCCCATGATGTGAAGCAAACAGGCACTGAGTTTGAAGGTAGGCCTTAAAATACATCCACAGGTACACCTCCAATTGACTCAAATAATGTCAATTAGCCTATCAGAAGTTTCCAACGCCATGACATCATTTTCTGGAATTTTCCAAGCTGTTTAAAGGCACAGTCAACTTAGTGTATGTAAACTTCTGACCCACTGGAATTGTGATATAATGAATTAAAAGTGAAATAATCTGTCTGTAAACAATTGTTGGAAAAATTACTTGTGTCAGGCAAAGTAGATGTCCTAACTGACTTGCCAACACTATAGTTTGCTAACATGAAATCTGTGGAATGGTTAAAAATGAGTTTTAATGACTTCAACCTAAGTGTATGTAAACTTCCGACTTCAACTATAGATATTCAATATGTAGAAAAATATATTGTACGGTCAGAAACCTGTAAGAATTTTGCAGGACACCTTAATAATTGCACTTGGTGCAACTTGGTAAACAACCTGTTTGTTTGTTAGTGGTGGCGACACACACAACCACTTTTCTGTAAAACATGAAATGATCAACCCGTATGCCTATCCTGTAATGGGAAGTGTGCATCTAGTTTGAAGTTGTGCCCGTGGAACAAGAAAGCAACTGAAGTCATGGCAAAATAATGTTTACTCTTACATTCTGCTCCAACTTCTGGTACTCTGCACCTTTGGGCCGACGTGAACTTCTTGACCTCCTTCCCTCCACGACATAGGCAATTATCTGACAAGAGGTGAATATAACACATAGATATTATGCTTCTAAAATCACATGTCTGGGCAGTTTCTCACCAGATTCTTCAGTGAGGGTCAGTGTGACACGTCATACTGGGCGACAAAGAACAAATCAAACAAATATACACATTAACAAATACAGCCATGGGCATAACATGGCAGTTCAATGAAGAGATTAAGACCAAGGCTGTCTCTGAATCAGATCCCTATCTACTGCGTCCTGTCTCCTGTGTAGTGTAATGGCAGATGTGTGCTGTTTAATGTGCACTGTTTAGTATGCGACACGCAGTACGAAAAATAATATCCTCCATACCATTTTCCAACCGTACTGTAGAAGTGTCATAAGACGTCCCACCCATGCCATGTATCGTTTTTGTTGTAATTGAAGGAAAACATAAGTGAAGCTGCGCCTCATTTTTTAAAATGATGCTGTGCGTCATATTCACGCAATCAAAATGTTGATGTACTTCTTGAAGTGTGCTCCCGAATATACTCAGCGAAACCCCGGAAGTAAGTATATCAAACGGGGGTTTTAAGTATACTACATTTAGAGAAAATTTCGCCTAATTAATAGAATGGAAGGGTGCTGATTCGGACATAGCCCAGGACCAGTCTTTTCAGAGGGTACTGTGGTACTGCACTGTTAAGAGGGCTGGCCCACCTTACGCTTGTTGTGGTATCCAATGTACAGCACAGCCACCAACACAGCCGTGGACACCAGATAGGCAAAGAAGTGGCTGCTTTCTGCTTCGTCTCGAGGCAGGGGCCCTGGTAACTTCTTGCGGTCTTTGGAGTCTGATTTTCCTTTACCCCCATCAACACCAACCTCATTATCATCATCATCATCTTCATCATCATCATCATCATCATCATCAGCAGCATAGTCATCATCCCCGTCTGTAAGTGTACCCGCATCAGACTTGGCTGTGCCCGTGTCCTGCCTGGTCGTCGGGGCCGCCTCGGACTCCGCCGGCGGCTTGGCCTCGGACTCCGCCGGCGGCTTGGCCTCGGACTCCGCCGGCGGCTTGGCCTCGGACTCCGCCGGCGGCTTGGCCTCGGACTCCGCCGGCGGCTTGGCCTCGGACTCCGCCGGCGGCTTGGCCTCGGACTCCGCCGGCGGCTTGGCCTCGGACTCCGCCGGCGGCTTGGCCTCGGACTCCGCCGGCGGCTTGGCCTCGGACTCCGCCTCGGACTCCGCCGGCGGCTTGGCCTCGGACTCCGCCGGCGGCTTGGCCTCGGACTCCGCCGGCGGCTTGGCCTCGGACTCCGCCGGCGGCTTGGCCTCGGACTCCGCCGGCGGCTTGGCCTCGGACTCCGCCGGCGGCTTGGCCTCGGACTCCGCCTCGGACTCCGCCGGCGGCTTGGCCTCGGACTCCGCCTCGGACTCCGCCGGCGGCTTGGCCTCGGACTCCGCCTCGGACTCCGCCGGCGGCTTGGCCTCGGACTCCGCCTCGGACTCCGCCGGCGGCTTGGCCTCGGACTCCGCCGGCGGCTTGGCCTCGGACTCCGCCGGCGCCTTGGCCTCGGACTCCGCCGGCGCCTTGGCCTCGGACTCCGCCGGCTTGCCGTCTGTCGGTCCGTCTGATGTGTGTGTGGTCGATATGTTTACGGTTGATGTTTGCTTCATCGTCCTGCTTTGTACGTCTCCTGCAGAAAGACCTGAGTTTTTTTTAAATATAGGAAGAAAAAATTCAGCCACTGCTCTTTTCTGGTTTCTTAAAGAAAAACACATAAATCAACAGAAAAATGTACAAGCAATTGAAGTGACTTCATGTTGTTGTAGTCCTGAATTGTACTTACTTATTACTGATAGTACCATTGGAATTTGGTGGCTTAGCACTCAGCTTCACATTCAGAAATGATATTCCCAAAATATTGCAATTGAAATCATTAATTTAATAAAGTTATAAGTAATTGGATGTACATTACTTAATTTACATCAAGGTCTAGGCTAAATCCTTCACATAAATGAAATTGTAGCCCTTTGTCAACCCCAAAAAATAAAAAAAATGCGATGAGATTCGATGTGAATCATAGCTAAATTAGCCATCTCCCTGCATGAACTCTGGTCAAGATGAGACGGCAATGTGTTCGAGTTTTCCCCCTTATAATGTTTTGTTGCTAGTAAAATTCTAGTGTAATGATGTGCAAAATCTTTATATAAACAGCACTGATCTAAAACCTTCAGTGAAACTGCAGCACAGATTTATATTGCTTATTAATCATTAACCATTCAAACAGCATTTGCTATCTAGCTAGATTATTTTCTTTTCAGATTTTGTTCAGAACAGTGACAATTATGAACCATTTGATAACAAGAAATAAAAAGTTAAACTTTGGAATCCCTCACTCACAACAGGAAGCATAGCACTAACAGTGACATATGGGCCACTCAATCTCTAATCAAACTAAATTTGGGACGTCCGTTGATGTACGTCAGGTTCCCTTTCAGTTTTTCCCACACATTCTAGATAATTTGCTTGCACAAATCTGAATTTTGATCACAGTATTCTCAGTAGTAAATTAGATATTATTCTCAAAATATATTTTCAAATACCAACCTCTCATGAAATAATAATGATAGAGGTCTTGTGGAAACCAACATTGTCACAAAAAACTCAATATCACAGGAATTATGGATAAAGTCTGCCATACAAATATTTTTGGTGCATCTTCAGTGAAGAAAAATTACAGGCGCATATACATTTTATTTCCAAGCTTTACATATGGTGCTATGTAGTTATGTGGGAAATGTTTTCTTCAGAATAGTAAAAGGGTCATTCCATGTCATTTTACACAAAATATTGGATTTCGATATTGTGGTGTGACAGGCGTGCTGTATCGTTATTAGCCCACTTCCTGGAGCAGTAGTAACACTGCTCTCTCGAATACAATTTGGGTCGAAAGGGTGGATGCAAGTTAACCCTTTAGTCACCACTTAGAATACGGACCCAAACCATCCATTTATAGATATGGATGTCTAAGCAACAACATTACTGATTCTGAGACCCAAATCCCTGAGCACTGTTTGATTTGAGTTGTGACTCAAAAGTCTAATAACCGGTTGAACCTTCCCGCCGTCCATCAACTTAACTTTCGCAAACAGGTTTGGCAGCATATTTTTGATGTCCTACAGTCTTTAGCGCTAAGTTAGTTGTTAAATTACTTTACCCAACTCAAATCAGTTAGCAAGTTAGAGATCAACAGAGATTAATTACACGTCAAAGTGCACGAATAATACGCCTTTACAAAGGTTTAATACAAATCTAAAGCACGGTTGCAAATAGTGTTATTTAGCAGCACTACACTAGCAAATGTTTCTGCCGAACAAAACGGCAAGAACCTAGTTCTTCAATTCAGCCAGACCAACGTTAACCAGTTAACCTTAGTTACACACACAGCTACGGTTAAAAATGAGCTAGCAGAGCTAAACATTAACTAACTGACGAGATTGTCCGACATCATTTCCAGAAAGCCAAGTCAAAATTATCCGATGAAATGGCTAAGAAGTTTCACTTAGTGACAGCAACTTTGGGTACACTAACATTAACGTTACCGGACTAACGTTAGCCAACATTTAGTACTAGCTAGCGAATTGGATTTAGTACGTTAATTAGTTACCAACAATGTCTGACAAAACAACCACGCAACTAGCTAATAACCACGAGTTACAAAATAATCAAGAAATTAATGTACGATCTAACGTGAGTGTAACGTCGTTAGCTAGATAACTCGGATAATTAATTTAGCACTAGCTAGCGATGTTTATGTTAACGGCAACGTTAGCTACTTCCTTTCAATGCGTTTTGAACATTAACTTACAATACGGATGTTCAGACGTTTACTAACGACAATTAAAATAATTAGTTAACTTAGGTAACGTAACGTTAACGGTAGTTTTATAAAATTGCTTAGCTGCCATGAGGTGCGTTTGTTATGGACCCATGGTAGATAACTTATCTTTATTAGCAACAAGAAACTAGCTAGACAAATCGACATGTAGCTAACGTTACACGGCTATAGCGTTACTTACCCTGTATGCAAACGAGACATGCCACAGTAATACCAATGACTATTACCCGCATCGTGGCGTTGCAAAGAGGCATCGGTAAATATATTAAGCTGACGTTAGCTAGAAAACGAAAAATAGAAACTGTGTTGACCTCCGTCCCATTCGTATTGAAGTTACTAGCTCATGAACGCTACCAGTAAGCTAATTTAAATGAAATATGCCGCAAGCGGAAGAGGGCGACAAGCGCAAATACAAAAAAACAAAAAACATTTCGACTGATTCGATTGGGTGTTATACATAAAGGGAGGGTTTTTTATGTTGCGCAAGCGCATACCCCCATCCAGCGCTTATGCGCAACAGAAACTAGCGACGTAGTAGGTAGAGCTGGTTCTTCTGTTGCTAATGTTAATGCTAATAATAATCCATAATAATAATAACAATTTGTCGTATTTGTTTATACAACACCAATCACACACGTGGCTAAGCGGAAAGCTGAGTACAGTCAATTTATTACCATGAGGAATTCAGCTTAATCTATGCGTAGAGTAAGAATATGTTCCTTACGAAATATACGTGGCAAATGCAGTAGGCTAATGAATATTGTGTGCAGTGCATGTGTGGACTGAAGTGCTGCAGTTTTCGGAATAACTTAAATTCTATTTCTAGTCGGTACTAAATTTTTCCATACAGAGGCAGGAGTAATGAAGCGAAGTTGTTTGGCACATAATTGTTTCTCCTGTGTGGAGGGTGTGCAAAGAATCAAGGTGGTTTCTGTGCTACTGGTAATGGTAATGCTCAAGTTGATAGCACAGCTGGTCCTTCCACCTAAGTGTGGGACTTGCTGTTGTATGGAGTTCGGTTTAGCCATTGTTTCTCATCATGGTTCTAGCAAGGGTGTACAAAATTACCAGTTACCAGCTAAATTAAATGAAATGTCTCACAAATAATAAATCTGGGCCATAGTCCAGTGTTGTGGGTGGTGCTGGTAAATAATACTTCAAATTTGTTTAAACTTTAAATCTGATATATCCATGACCTTGCATGTTTGTAATAACAAGGCAACTGTCCATGAGCAAGGAGTGATTAATCAATTTTTTATCTACCTAGTGACTGTGGCCATCATTAAATAGTGGCTGTATCCCAAACCGCATACTTCCGTTCTCCCGAGTATGCGCTCAAGGCTTGGGAGCTCGCACTCTGGAGCATGGAAGTACGGTAGCACGGAAAGTTTTGTTCAGTCGTGCGACGCACTTCGTGGCGACATCTGACCTATAACCTTTAACATTTCCAGTAACTATCGGGGAAATGCCGACGAGTAAGTAGGCTAAACCTGAGAGGCATAACGTCGTTCGCTGGCATTGTACTGTATCGGCTGTTACTGAAATATACTGATATAACCAGCAATATCCGCAACAGTGGAATTATCCTTTTTGCTAGCGTTCTTATTCCAGAAAAGTCAGTGGAAGGCAACGATGGCTAGGAAGACAGCCTTTCATTACATCATTGGATACATTTAAGTAAACAGTCAACCCCATAATATAATTGTCTTTGCATTATAAACAATCGTGTCTGTGTTTTGATTATTTTCGCGCTGTTTACCAGAGCGTGAACAACTGGGTACGCAGTTAGCTAGTAGCAATGAGCCGATAATGTTTGTGGCGATGCTGTTACTTCTGCAGTAGTGCCTGGCTCCCAAAACCGACGTCGACGACCGGAAGTGACTAGGCGCCTATTGGAAGTGACTAGGCGCCTATTTGACCGACGACGTCGCTGTAGGACCGACGTTCGCCGTTTTGCCAAGGCATAGTATCGACGTTCGTCGGTTGACAATTCCCTCCCCCTTCGGGCTATGAATTAACATATTAAAATAGGGCGGGCTTTGTTTTGCCGTATGTGTTTTTACGACATAAAGACGAATTAAAGGTAACTTTTAACTTTGAAATGAGACACAGACACAGCTAACTTAGGTGTTTGAGCTTATTTTATTCGTGTAGTTTAGCGAACGTATGTGCGAACGGTAACTTTTAACTTTGAAATGAGACACCCATATGTGAAAGGTCTGTAAAAATCATATAGCCTATTATCATACTTGCGAGGTTTTATAAAAAAGCATGTTGATTAGCGTTAGTCTATTATGCTATAGTCTATTTGTATACAATTATTATAGGCTAGGCTACCATGTAGGGAACTGTAGAATATAATTTAGTAACGCTAGTTTAATAACGCTAGTTCTCTACCACATATTTATTTTGTAAGTAAGCTATTGTATATGGAATATCTGGGTTTTATAGGATTTTTACAGACCTTTTGCATATGGACAGAGACAGATAACCTCGTTGTTTTGCCTTATTTTATTAGTCTCACTCCTCACAAATTCCACAGGTTAGCTAACGTTGGCTATATCTTTTTCCGAGAGACCTTAATACACAAACAGTGATGGTTTGTGCTACGTTTGGTCGCTTCTCCACAATGGCTAGTCGCTCTCACACCGACGAGGCGCTGCTCCGGAATGACTAGTCGCTCTCAAACCGACGAGTCGCCGCTCCACAGCGACGCTCGTCGGTCTCAAACCGACGCGTCGCTTCTCCAGAACGGCGAGTCGGTCTCAAACCGACGATTCGCCGCTCCACAGCGACGATCGGCGCTTCTCCAGAATGGCAAGTCGGTCTCAAACCGACGAGGCGCTTCTTCACAAAGGCAAGTTGGAATAAAACAGACACGTCTCGCTACCAAAACAACATTAGTCGGTCCCAAACTGATTACTTTCACTATATGTAGGTGTAACATGATTAGTTATGCTTCCACTTGCCATTAAAACTGTTTTTTTTTTTAATTGTAATGGTTTTATTATTCTAATTTCCTGTAGGCCTATTATTCTGTATATATATGTTAAAGGTAGGCTATGTAGCCTACAGTTATGAAGCAGATTTGATATATTTTACAAATAATAATTATATAAGCTTCATAAATGTGCCATGAACATTACTGTAATGTTAAAGGATTATTCAGGAGTATAGGCTATAATGAATATGGCGGTGTTAAATGTTTGTTTTTTTTTGTTTTAAAAAAAATAATAATTTGTTGTAGCCTATCTTGATAACTCAGCTATAGCCCAGCTAACGCGTTCGCTAGCTAACGTTAATGGAATTTAGTCTCTAACTTGAAGCTAATTGGTAGTTTATTTTCTGTAGTTCAACTGCTGCTGCCATTGAGAGATCCCTGAGAGTGTTTTCTATGTGTTTGAATTCAGCAACAATAAACGGTAACATTTGTCAGACTTGGGCGTCTTCATTAGCTACCCACACAACACAACACGAAATGTAGACTATGCTAGTTATCTACCGCATATTTATTTTGTAAGTAAGCTATTATATATGTAATATCTGGGTTTTTATAGGATTTTTACAGACCTTTTGCATATGGACAGAGACAGATAGCCTCGTTGTTTGGCCTTATTTTATTAGTCTCACTCCTCACAAATTCCACAGGTTAGCTAACGTTGGCTATATCTTTTTCCGAGAGAGCTTAATACACAAACAGTGATGGTTTTGTGCTACGTTTGGTCGCTTCTCCACAATGGCTAGTCGCTCTCACACCGACGAGGCGCTTCTCCGGAATGACTAGTCGCTCTCAAACCGACGAGTCGCCGCTCCACAGCGACGCTCGTCGGTCTCAAACCGACGAGTCGCCGCCCCACAGCGACGCTCGTCGGTCTCAAACCGACGCGTCGCTTCTCCAGAACGGCGAGTCGGTCTCAAACCGACGATTCGCCGCTCCACAGCGACGATCGGCGCTTCTCCAGAATGGCAAGTCGGTCTCAAACCGACGAGACGCTTCTCCACACCGACGAGGCGCTTCTTCACAAAGGCAAGTTGGAATAAAACAGACACGTCTCACTACCAAAACAACATTAGTCGGTCCCAAACTGATTAGTTTCACTATATGTAGGTGTAACATGATTAGTTATGCTTCCACTTGCCACTAAAACTGTTTTTTTTTATTGTAATGGTTTTATTATTCTAATATCCTGTAGGCCTATTATTCTGTAGTAGCCTATCTTTCTGTATATAGTATATTTTAAAGGTAGGCTATGTAGCCTACAGTTATGAAGTGGTAGGCTATGTACAGTTATGAAGCAGATTTGATATATTTTACAAATAATACTTATATAAGCTTCATAAATCGGCCATGAACATTACCGTAATGTTAAAGGGTTATTCAGGAATATAGGCTATAATAAACATTTAACATCGCTATATTCATTTTTTTAATAAATGTACTACATTATTTGTTGTATCTTACTAACTTAGCTATAGCCCAGCTAACGCGTTCGCTACCAAAACGACACTAGTCGGTCCCAAACTGATTATTTTCACTCTACCAAGTGCCGCGTCCCAGAACAGTCACCACTATCATCAGTTTCCCACCACTGATGTGCTATCATAATGGGTAGAGCTAGTGACGGCACTGCATGCAATTAAATAAGTTGACCGCGAGATGGCACAGTCTCACCTTATTCATCCCAGTTATTTGCAAGAAGATGGAGTAAAGCAGCAGAATCACAGAGCTGGACCACACAACAACACTGGCCTAGCCGTCCATCTCTGTGTATGTTTTTTTTTTACCTAGCCAGCCCTGTGTGTTATGGCCTGGCCCTGGCTTATTATTATTATTGTTATTGGCTTATGTAATTTGATAAGAAATTTGCCCCCAAGTAATGTTAAAAATGTCCTCTTTATCTTGTCCTCTTTCCACTGCTTTTTCAATATTTAAATTGTAGTTCATCAAGCTTTTCCACTGCTTTGGTGCATACTTTGGTGAATATTTATTTATTTCACATTTTAAACATTTGTCTGATGTATTGCTATCAAATTTATGAATTTTGTCTCTGGTATAGTAAACTCTCTTCATCAATTTGAATCTCAATCTCAAATTGTCATTAATTGTAGCTTGCATATTTTCTATATATATATATTTTTTCTCATAATAAATTTACTTCAATTGAATGTTGGATTGTCATTTTTTCAGTGTGAGATTAAGCTAATTCACCAAACGGTGAGTTTTTTATAACCCTTTTTACTCATCTTTACCAGGGGTGCCAATAATAGTGCAGGGCACTGTATGTATATATTATCTATATATATATATATATATATATATATATATATATATATATATATGCTATAATATTACACTGCATGGATATCGGGATTGAAGGTAACAATTATAATTAGTTATATATAGGCTACCGTTTAGTTTCCTTATGTCAATACAATCTTATATTACTACGATTCTTTTCACGTATAAATCTTGTGTCGAAAAGGATTATATTGGTTTTTGAAGCCAAACAACTTGCCCTCCAGTGCGTTGAAACCCACTGAAGCTTTGCAGTAATGGTGACAGAGGCAGTAAAAATGAGTCTGGAGTGCTTTTATTTGTTTTTTGTTTTTTTTTGCCTCCCCAGTATATAGTTTAAAAGCTGCCATTTTGCCTTTTTATATCCTGCTCCAAAAACAAAAGCAGGTTTACACAGCCTCTCACCAAAGTCCATAAGTAAATTATCCAATAAAACAAATAAGGGTGTCAGTCTACTGCATTCAAGAAGACATTGAAAAATGAATCCACTACTAAAACACTAATACACAAAAATAACATAGATTAGAGACTGTTGAGTTGATTACAGATACAAAAGTATGCACTGCTATTACACCATGCAGGATTCTTCATTGGAGAACACCAGATTTTTTCCTTAAGGGTGATTTATAAAAACCCTCCACACTGGTTTCATATCATTATTAAAATTTTAGTCATTTGGCCGACGCTCTTATCCAGAGCGACGTACAATAGTGCATTTTCAAACTTGGAACAAGTGCATTAAAACAACCCTAAAAGGTAAATACGATTTCAAACACCAGGCGCAGTCAGTATGATTCTTTTTATTTTTTTATTATCTACCCTCAGCTTTTCCCTCCACGCTGTGTCCACTTTCCCATCCAATTTACCTTTGTTTAAAGTCTTTACACAGCATCTATACATCACCTTACCACTTACTGTTGATAAATCAAGATTTCTATGATTTTTAGGTCAAGTAAAAGCCCAGTAGATTCCTTTATATCAGGCGTTGAAACCATTTTGGAAAATTGATCATTCCTGTTAGGGACTTCTATACCTCTGCTGTAATCCTGCAACTGTGCCAATTCCTCATTAGTCAGAGTGGTCAGTGCCTGCACATTTTCCAGTCTAGGTCCTACAGCATTTACTATGTAACAGTCTCAGCTACACACAGTGTCTAGGTGAGGCCAGGTGTAGCGCTGCACTTTACATCCATCTTCGTCCATTAATAAGAGGCTCTTCCAGTAACCAGTGCAGTGATGCTGTGGGTTCTCTCTTAAAAGAGAGAGAGATAAATCATGATTACACCGTACACACCATAATTAATCAACATCAAAATATTCAGACATACGAAAAACATATTTTAATAAAATATCAATATACCAAAACAAATTTCCCTCCCTGACCAATGAACAAAAGCTGCAAGTCCTTTTAGGGGAAGGACCAACTGCCTCACTCGCAGCTCAGTATGTCTCAGCCTGCCATAAACTGAGGGAAAGTGAGTAAACCCTTACAATAAAGGATCATTATATGTATAAAAAAAAAAGAAAAATGGATTTAATATTTAATGCTATATTACTCTTATTATGATGTTATTGTTGCCTTCTTTAAAAAAAATTAGTATTGTATTGTTATTTGAGAGAGGGAGCGAGACAGAGAGATAGAGAGAGAGGCGGAGGGGGAGAGGGAACGAGAGAGAGAGAACCAAGTATTGTAGAGACCTGATCCCAATAAAACAGAAAACCACTAAAAATATATTAAAAAACAGTATTCAGACTAGGGTTGTGAAAAATTCAGCATTTAAGAATTGGACCCCATCCAATTCATGAGTTGGAATGTTAAAGGATGTTGAATTGGAATTGGAATGGCCGGAAGTGGAATTTAATTCACTGCAATTCAAAGAAATTCCAGTCAGTCACACAACAGAGTGAAAATAATCAGTTTGGGACCGACTAGTGTCGTTTTGGTAGCGAACGCGTTAGCTGGGCTATAGCTAAGTTAGCAAGATACAACAAATAATGTAGCTACATTTATAAAAAAAAAAATAAACATTTAACATCGCTATATTAATTAAAGCCTACACTCCTGAATAACCCTTTAACATTACGGTAATGTTCATTGGCTGATTATGAAGCTTATATAATTATTATTAGTAAAATATATCAAATCTGCTTCATAACTGTAGCCTACCGCTTCATAACTGTAGGCTACATAGCCTACCTTTAACATATACTATATACAGAATAATAGGCCTACAGAATATTAGAATAATATAACCATTACAATTAAAAAATAAAAATAAAAGTTTTAGTGTCAAGTGGAAGCATAACTAATCATGTTACACCTACATATAGTGAAAGTAATCAGTTTGGGGACCGACTAATGTTGTTTTGGTAGCGAGACGTGTCTGTTTTATTCCAACTTGCCTTTGTGAAGAAGCGCCTCGTCGGTTTGAGACCGACTTGCCATTCTGGAGAAGCGCCGATCGTCGCTGTGGAGCGGCGAATCGTCGGTTTGAGACCGACGAGCGTCGCTGTGGAGCGGCGACTCGTCGGTTTGAGAGCGACTTGTCATTCCGGAGAAGCGCCTCGTCGGTGTGAGAGCGACTAGCCATTGTGGAGAAGCGACCAAACGTAGCACAAAAACCATCACTAACCCCTTTCACACATGCAGCCTTATCCGTAGATTTTCCGGAACATGGCCAGATAGGGTCATCATCATGTGTGAATAAGAGCCAAAATCGAAATTCCGGAATATCCGCGCCGGCAATTTGCCGGCAAAAAGACCTAGTGAGGTTTCCGTAAAAGTTCCGTATCGATGTGACGTGTGAACAAAGCCAGAACATTACCGGATCAATCACGCATGCCATGGGGTCGCTCCCGTACCCACATTCGTCTCGCCGAGCCCCGAGCCACATGAAAGACTCGTAGGCTACAGCCTCCAGCCGCCACAGGCGACGTCTCCGGCTTTGAGCCAAGCTAAAGCGGAGTTGTTCCCGACTTATCCAGATTTTTTCGTTAAGTTTTTGTTTATGAATGGTGTTTTGTGATTGGAACAGATGTATTATTGCCAGCGTTTGCCTCGAAAATGTATAAATAAACAAGAGTAACTGTAGTACAACTGCACACTCTGTCACTTTCATCACCCGCCATTATTTCAGTAGTAGGCTAAGTAAACAAACGTATCCTAGCAACATAGGGTAGAGCGTTGGTTGTATGAACGCTACCAATACGGAACATTCTGGAATATTGCTGGATCAACTTTTCCGGTAATGTTCCGTATTGCATGTGTGAAAGAGGCTAGTGTTTGTGTATTAAGCTCTCTCGAAAAAGATATAGCCAACGTTAGCTAACCTGTGGAATTTGTGAGGAGTGAGACTAATAAAATAAGGCTAAACAACGAGGTTATCTGTCCTCTGTCCATATGCAAAAGGTCTGTAAAAATCCTATAAAACCCAGATATTCCATATATACAATAGCTTACTTACAAAATAAATATGTGGTAGAGAACTAGCGTTACTATATTTATATTCTACAGTTCCCTACATGGTAGCTCTACTCCTAAACATTGAGTGATTGTAGCCTATAATAATTGTATACAAATAGACTATAGCCTAATATATGTGACCTGGCATAACACCACCTGACTACGCCACCTTGGGAATTACGCCCAAAGAAATAGTTTGTACGACTCAAGGGATTATGATCAATCCCCACATAGGCAACGTTCAACTAAATGAACAAGCAGAGACGTGGATTCAATAATAAAAAGAAGTTTATTTGTACAATCGTAAAAACACAATAGAAAAAACCCACGCAAAAAACCCACAGGATTCCCAAAAAATGCACAATTAGCCGGTGGTAGGTCTTCCCTGCCACTAGGGGTGCTACTGGGTGCGTGCGTGTGCGGGTACGGGTCCGTGATAACTTACCACCGGAAGTGGAACCGAAAGGTCACTCACTCGTGAAGGTGCCAGCAGACATACACACATACGCACTGTAAAATGGTGAGATACGGACACGGTGAATATAGCACAAAAGATTCTACTTCTACACACACACACACACACACAATATCGCATGCAGTGAAAAGAACGGGACCACTTCCTATGGCGTCGCAACAACCTCCACGCTACCAGCACAGATCCCAGACCACGCACTGCAACGTAAACAGTAAGCAGCCCCCAAAGCCCCAACTTGATAAACAGTTGGTTTGTCAGTAGTAGGGATGTTTAAACTACGAATACATACGGAACCCCCCCCGGGAAAAGGCGGATAAAATACAGTTTAAAAACACAGTTTAAAACCCAAACTGCGGCCAGCGGCCGGAGCTCCACGTAACTAGTTACCGGCGACTTGATACAATCTGAGCCCCGCTATCCGCGTTCCTTCACTCTTAAAGAGATAAACGCAATTATTCTAATGTCGGCAAAACAGCAGCTAGCAACGTCCTCTATAGGCTATGCACATGCAGTCTCCAGCTCCACTACTCCGTCTATGGTGACCTTGAAGTCAGACAGGAACTTGCATACAGGAACAGGGAAGAACAGGAACCCCAAATAGGTAAAGCATTTCCTTGTACCTAGTTACTGTAGCCTATTTATAGGCATTCAGAAATGATTGATGTGTGCGTCAGCAAACCACATACCTGAATGTATGTTAACCTAGCCTATTCGCTAGTTAGGGTGACCTGTACATCGTAACCTGTTACATATAGTAGCCTACTAACGCTAATCAAAATGCTTTTTATAAAACCTCGCAAGTATGATAGGCTAATATATGATTTCTACAGACCTTTCACATATTTCAAAGTTAAAAGTTACAGTTCGCACATACGTTCGCTAAACTACACTAATAAAAGAAACCCAAACACCTAAGTTAGCTGTCTCTGTGTCTCATTTCAAAGTTATAAGTTACCTATATATTCGTCTTTATGTCGTAAAAACACATACGGCAAAACAAAGCCCCGCCCTATTTTAATATGTTAATTCATAGCCCAAAGGGGGGAGAAGAGTCTGGCTGCAGACATCCACCGTCAAGCCCATATGGTCAAGCCCCCACGTCCACCGCCAGGGCCCCCATAGAGCGTATATAGAACTGGAGAGGCGGGAGGAGCCAGGAGTTGCAGCAACCAATATGGCGTCCCAGTGCACCGCACCACTCAGTTTCCCCCATAGGCTATAATGGAGAAACTCCTGCCTTTTTATATCAAACTAAGCGGTTTACAGTCATATTTTCAACCCAGTTATACCCGTAATACATATAAGAATACGAATCAATGCGTGATTTTACTTGACGCGACTCGATAACGAAGTTATAGCCCTCCGTTGTTTCCGTTGTTTTACTCTTCGCGAGTCAACACTCGACTCTGGTTGGTCGTACTGAACACGTGATGATGAAGAGCCTACAAAAGACCATCTACCAACATGAAAAAGTTGAACGAAATGTAATTACGATACAGCGTGTGCCCATGGAGTTCAGTGATTCAGTGAGATATTTTTTCAGTTAACCCTTAAATGGTCAAGACCCTAAAAACTGTAAGGAAAATTAGTTAATTGTTATTTCCTAATACATTTAGTCTAAAATAACACAAATTCAAAAAAATATTTATATTTTTCATTTTACAGTTTGTATCTCCCGGGATACATAAACCGTTTAGGGTATAAATTTCATATGAACTTTAACATGAACATGAACTTTAAAAACACTTTTAAAACACTTTTTTCTGTTTTTTTTGTTCATTTTTACTGTACAAATTCTGAATAAATTCATTTTGACGTAAAATTAGTTAAATTCATGTTCGCTTTGAACATTTGGGTTAGACCCTACACCCAACTATAAATCTAACCCTTGAACAAACAGTAAAACCAACTTGTCATCCTTATCAAAAACTGTCATGGGGGCATGCAGTGAGGAGGACACTGACCTTGTGGTAAGTTTTGATATTTTTTTCGTGTTTTTACAATTTTGGGGGGGATTTTTTTCCCGAAAATATAAATTTTCAAGGTTGACTTTTTGACTTTATATTTACTCTTTATTTTACTCTTAAATAGCATTCCATTGTTAATATTATTGATTGTCTATTCATTGCAGGCATCAAAACATCAGCAGCCCCATTAGTGATAATCCCTGTTTTATACCCCTATTCAGTTAATGTATCCTCGGGGATACATACATTTCATGACTGATTCTCAAATAGTGCAAATGTAATTCTTTATTTTTCAACAACAACATATCAAGTCAACCTTGAAAATTAATATTTTCTAAAAAAAAATCCCCCCCAAAAATTGTAAAAACACTAAAAAATATCAAAACTTACCACACGGTCAGTGTCCTCCTCACTGCATGCCGCCATGACAGTTTTTGATAAGGATGACAAGTTGATCCCAGAGTGTTGATATGAAGTCACATGACCTAAGTATTTGTAAGAAGGCCCCTCTTCAATGTTTCATACTGAAATAGTGCCCAACCACTCCTTGCTCCTCCCCACAGCCTGTCAAATGTTTGTATCCCCCAGGATACATAAACCATTTAAGGGTTAATCAGTTCAATCAATGTTTTTTGTCTGAGGCCGCTGCAATAAAGTTTATACATAGACATAGCCTACATATTTCGAGGGCAGTGTATTGTTTGAAATATGATTTACAATATGTTTTTTCGTATACTTGTCAGTTGGTTTAGAAGGAGGTAGCAGATATATAATAACGGTTGTAAACCTCAAAATCAATCCAACTCTGTTCGCTAACATGAACGTTAGTTGGATTTTTTTTTTAAACTGGCGGCAAATGAATCCCCTATCTCCCTCCACATATTTCCTTTTGAGAATAGTAGAAGAGTAAGAAGTCAAATCTATAATACTGGTTGCCTTTTTTTACTCGTTGCTTTTGCAAATGCAAATGTCTAGTAATGCATTAATGAGATAGAAAATAGACTTTTCTAGTATATAACTAGTATAGTATAGTATAGTCCCTATTTGATAAATAACTCATTTTGTATTTTGAAAAAGAAAAATATAGCTTATTTGTTTTACATTCATATGTACAACAATTACATTTTTCCAGACTGTTCTATTTTTGAAACAACATATATTTTTTATTCAAAACTATTATCTGTCCATTAAAATATTGTTTTGCATTAATAGGTGTTAAACTCTATTATCTTTTATTTAATATTTCATAAATAACAAGTTATTTGTTCCGGAACGTTCTTTATAAATACAAAATATTGTTATACTGAATTAATGTGGTGTTGCAAAGTAAGTAGGCTATATGTATTTTTGTTGTTAGTTTAGGGCAGTATGAGCTTAAGGTATGCTGCTAGGAGAAACTGATTTCCTGAGCAACTGAAACTCTTTGCCTATATATTTTCTTTCTTTTTAAAAATCATAATCATTTCTAGCTCATTGATTTGTAAATGAAATAGGCCTAAATGAAGCCTTTCACTTTCCTTTTTTGATATTTTACTTCCTGTTTCTTTTTGCCTGTAACACGCATTAACATAGTCACACAATCATTTAAATTAATTCATATTAGATATTCAAGTGTATTAATGATTAAATAGTTTTTGATAGGGTCCTTTTTCCTAATCTGTGTGTAAATAAGGTCAAATAAATTAATATGTCTGACAAATTAAGTTTTTGTGTCTCAGGAGGGACTACTGTGCTCTGTCCTATGTCGTCAACCTTGTTTGTCAGCCCTGTTATAACAGAATTAACTGGGTTGACAATAACAGGGTTGAGTGCCCTAAAACTTATAGCTAGCCATGTGGTGAAACAAATGGAAAGATAATTGCATTCATATCAGATTTTTTATTACATTTTAACAGATATAATTTTACAAAACCCATGTTCTTTTCTGCATGAATTAAGCTTAACAGGGGTGATGAGTTGTGCTTGTCCCCTTATGCCAAAAACCTCTTCTTGCACGCTGTCTTATCTATTTGAAGAAATAATGTAAATTCCTCAAGGTTGTAACACTCAAGGCGTGATGCCATAATTTCCTGCAGTTTTTCCCATCATTATAACAGGGTTGACTGGAATTTGGGGACATTTAAATTATTTAAAAATTTTAAGTAAAATCTTTTTTATATTGAAAGTTGTAAATCAAAGTCTTGATTAAGCTCAGGGACATGCTTGACTTGTGACTTTACAAAATGTTTTTAATAACTAAAAAAGACAATAGGATGACAAATATTGAGTGCTATATGAAAGAACAACATACAGAAGTTGAATGAATTATTATGTTCATGTATTTGTGTACCATTTCAGTTTATTAATCAAAATGTTTTTAATATCTAAAAAAGACAATAGGATGACAAATATTGAGTGCTATATGAAAGAACAACATACAGAAGTTGAATGAATTATTATTTTCATGTATTTGTGTACCATTTCAGTTTTATTAATCAAAATGTCCAACAGAAAAAAGATGTCCTCCAATGCTGAAATGACCCAAAGGTTAATAATAAAATATTAAGAAAAAGAATATCAGATTAGACCATTTTCCAGAGTATATAGTCATTGTACGTAATTGTATTAATTTCTGAGGATCCACAAAGTAAAAGGGTGAGAGAGAATCTTTCAACTTAGGAGTATGCTTTATTTGAAGAATATTGCCAAGAAATGAGGAGTCTCATATCTTTGCTGATACAGCACAAATGTGAACAAAAACTGAAAAGATGTGTAGGCTACAACATATATTCCACAGGTCAGTGACAGCTCAAGACTGTAAATCTTTGAACTGATCATTTCTCTTGCGTCAATTTAGTTTATTTTTAGTTATTTTAAGGAGAATATTCCTGTTGTTTGGATATATATATATATATATATATATATATATATATATATATATATATATATATATATATAATAATAAATATAGCTAGCTATATTTTATATATATATCTAAATACATATAGCTAGGCTACTGGACAGTGGCAAGCAAAATTAAGTGACAGCACAATATCATAGCAGCTTGATTACGTTTACTGCCAAGGGAATCGGTTGTGTTCACAAGTCTTACACAGTTCAGTAACCATGGAAGTGCGAACTACTTTACGACTTGCTACTTGTAGGCTATTCATCAATTGTTCGCGTCCCCACTAATCAGCGAATCAGAGTCATATGTTGAGTCATATTTTGACCAACCAGAGGTCTCGTGTTGACTCGCGGAGAGTAAAACAACGGAAACAACGGAGGCTATAACTTCGTTATCGAGTCGCGTCAAGTAAAATCACGCATTGATTCGTATTCTTATATGTATTACTGGGTTGAAAATATGACTGTAAACCGCTTAGTTTGATATAAAAAGGCAGGAGTTTCTCTATTATAGCCTATGGGGAAACTGAGAGGTGCGGTGCACTGGACGCCATATTGGTTGCTGCAACTTCGGCGATAGAAGCAAGCGGTTACGTCCATTCCATGTCATTGAGTTCAGTGCAGGCCCCTCGGGGCCTGAGCATGGACCTGGAAGTTGCGTCATGTGCCCTGGCGTCACTTCCGACTACGTGCATGGACCTTTTCGTTACTTCCCCAATTTGTTTGCAGAACACACTAAACGAGCCGGACGTGTCTTCATTTGTCCAAGCAAGTTTGTTCTTTTTTCTAATGAGTGGATTTCAACGAGCCGACATCTGCCAACAAGGTAAATGATGCCAATGTACTGTTGGAACCAATGACGTTAACGTTAAGCAGCAGACAACAACTTAATACTAGGAGTTGGCTAGCTAGCTCACGTTAGCAAATGAGCACTAATGTTACTAACTTGTATGTTGTTTTTTCCATTGCTATGTTTATTTGTAGCGCAGCAAACGTTTGCATCGTGATAAGTCATGAATCATAATGTTTGTGTAACGTAACTAGCTAACGTAAGCTAACGTTAAGTAGTAGCTAGCTTTCTAGCCATTAGTGTTTGTCTAATGGCAGTTAAGTAACGACATACTTTATATATTGTTTGTTTTACAAACATTAGCACTAAAATTAATATCAGTTTTATGTGTGTTGCTAATGTAACGTTAACGTAACGTATGTAACGTTAGCCGCCTACTGTAGTTAGATACCAGCTCTCTGTTCTCAAGTCGGTCTTTTAACGTTTGCTTACTCGCTACAATTGTTTTTGTGGGGGGGGGGGGGGAATGTTATTATTGGCAATCATTATTTGTACGAACATATTAAGTTATTGTACTGTATTAAATAGAGCCATTTTAAATGTTATTGTACTTATTCTGTTATGTTTTTTTCTTTCTTTTCTTTTTTTTTTTACAGATGCATCATTCCATTCTCCAGGGCAATTCAAATTTAGAACTTGACAGATGCACAACCTGCTGCAATTTATATCCCTGTCCACTTTGCCTGACCTTCAAACCCACAAAACTTAATCGATTAAAGTCTCATGTATATTTCCATCTAAAACATGCACTGACTTTCAAATGTATGTTTGTTTAAACAATTGTTAGATTTTAGTAATTTCAAAGTGTGTTTAGCAACTTCAGTTTGAAGTAGAATCTGTATGCCCCAACATATTGGAGACTTAGGTGCTGAACGGCCTGGGAAATGAGCTATGTTCATTTCCTCCCCCTCCCACATTAAGTACTCATTGTCACCTGCATGAATGCCCCCCCCCCCCCCCCGAGTTTCCTGGGAATCCTAGCCTGGTAGAATAACGTGTGAAATAAAGTTATTGATCTAAGCCCTGAGACAGGAAACTAGGAAGAAGAACCAGAGATAGGAGTGAAGTAACATAGCCACAAGACTTCCCTGTCTAGCCTACCTTTTGTTATCACCTACATGACATTTCCTGTTTTTCTGTGTATAAATGCTGGGCCGGTTTGGAGTGTAAGTAATGTTAGACTAGAAGCTGACATACACATCATGCTAATAAAGAAGTTATAGCTACTGTCTCATCACAGAACCGATTCAAGACCCTCTTATTTCTTGAACGTAATTGCAAGTACCGGCAACAAACAGAAGTGTCATTGAGAAATACAAAGCAATTCTTCACCATTTAAACAATTAGATGGTGTAAGATATTCGTACTGTCAACAAGATGCATTATGGTTTCATTTGTAAGTTAGTGGACACTTTCATGCAAGACAGTCCAAAAGTGTTTTCCAGCTGCCCCGTGTCCTGGGAATGGAGGAGAGCGAGGTGGCCAAGGCCCTCATTGCATACACCCGGCTTGCTGACGTGGTTGGGGAAGCAGAGCACAACGAGATTGTGGGACCATTTGTTTTTATTTTCAGTAACCAGCAGGATATGGAGCGATTCTTAATTGAAATTGTGGACCACAGGCGTTACATAATTTTCTGTCTTCTTCCCTTACAGCCTGTAAGGACTACTAGTGTTATATAGTGTACATAAATATATAGTTTTAGATTGCATGGGTGTTCAGTGTGTCGTGTAAGTTCTTATTGGTTGTCCTTTTTTCCCCTTGTTATTTTCTTAGACTATTGATATTCCAAAAAAAATTAAAGAATTTTACAAATTAATTTGTGTGGTTGCTAAAGTCTATGGCTGCCTAATCTGTTCTTCTGTCATTCCATCATTTTGGGTTATTTGTACTTTTAAAGTTCCCTGGTAGACTATCATATAAAGTGATGAAGAAAATGTTAGCCATATTCCCTATTCCTATATCACACACACACCTCAGCACAAATAAACCTTGCATAAGGTCATGGAATCTGTCCATGGTTCTGCAATGCTTAAAACATGCCTTCTGTCAGAAATTGTACAGTGCTGCACAATCATTTGTATTTAGTGTTGCACAGTGTTTAATGGTATGGACAAAGAGTTCAACATTGGGAACAGTCTGCTGGCTTGTATTGAGATGCCTATTATACCTCAAAATAACATTTTCAAAAATCTAGCAAGGTTCATAATATACATATAAACCCATAGATCACTACTGAGTTTGTAAATTAAGTTTGGAACTGTGACGACTCCATAGTTGGATACATCAATAATGTCGATGAAGCTGTAGTGTAGACTTGCAGTGACTGCTAGTAGGTGTGGTTGAATCATGTTGAAAGCACTGAGGATGTAGTAGTACTTTATTGATCCCACAATGGGAAATTTCTTCTTCAATCGTTACACTCCAGTAATACACAGTAAATATAACGCGTACATTATTACAGGGAAGCCAGACCAGAGAAGGGATCAGCTATTCTTTTGTTAAAGTGGACAGTGATACAATTTGCAGCAGGTTGTGCATCTGTCAAGTTGTAAATTTGAATTTCCCTGTAGAATGGAATGATGCATCTGTGAAAAAAAAAAAAACATAACAGAATAAGTACAATAACTTAACACGTTCGTACAAATAATGGTTGCCAATAATAACATTACATGTTGGCTATCTGTTACATACATAACGTTAACGTTACATTAGCAACACACATAAAACTGTTTGTAAAACAAACAATATATAAAGTATGTAGTTACTTAACTGCCATTGGACAAACACTCATGGTTAGAAAGCTAGTTACTACTTAACGTTAGCTTACGTTAGCTAGTTACGTTACACAAACATTATGATTCATGACTTATCACGATTGCAAACGTTTGCTGCGCTACAAATAAACAGCAATGGAAAAAACAACATACAAGTTGGTCACATTAGTGTTAATTTGCTAACGTGAGCTAGCTAGCCAACTCCTAGTATTAAGTTGTTGTCTGCTGCTGTTAACGTTAGTTAACGTTATTGGTTTCAAATAACATTGGCATCATTTACCTTGGTGGGAGTTGTCGGCTCGTTGAAATCCACTTATTACGAACAGAACACATTTGCATCGACAAAAGGTGATGTGTCCGGCTCATTTGTTGTGTTTGCAAACAGAATGGGGAAGTAACGAAAAGGTCCATGCACGTGGTCGGAAGTGACGCCAGGGCACTTGACGCAACTTCCAGGTCCATGCTCAGGCCCCGAGGGGGCCTGGCGGTGGACGTGGGGCTTGACCATAGAACTATATATATATTTCTATGGGCTTGACGGTGGATGTCTGCAGCCAGACTCTATTGAAAGGGGGAGGGAATTGTCAACCGACGAATGCCTAGCAAAACGACGAACGTCGATACTATGCCTTGGCAAAACGGCGAACGTCGGTCCTACAGCGACGTCGTCGGTAAAAATAGGCGCCTAGTCACTTCCGGCCGTCGACGTCGGTTTTGGGAGCCAGGTCTGGGGTGGTTTTCCATTGAAACGGAGAAAAGACGGGCTGCTGCCAGAATAAGACGGCGGATCATTATTGAAAACGGCATCGTTTGGGGCGAAGTGGAGGGCTTCTCTTCGTAGAACAATTGCGCTTGTCAGCACCGACGTAGGTTGTCTTATACGTTACATTTAGCAGACGTTTTTTGTTTTTTACATATTTCCATTCTGGATATAGAGTATATACAGCTTGATATATACTGAAGCGATTCAGGTTAAGTGCCTTGCTCAAGGGCACAACGGCAGTGTCCTACCTGGGAATCGAACCTGCAACCTTTCGGTTATAAGGCAAGTTCCTTAACCATTATACTACACTGCCGACTAGCTAGATACACTGGTTAAAAAATGATTCTTTTACATCGCATATTGTGTTGTTCATTCACATTGTAGCACTTTCATTTACAAACTCCTAATGTAGTTTTCCCCGTTTACGTTTCCAATCTGAACCACTACGTGTCAGTACTACACAAATAGACAGACGCCCTGAAGTTAGGCAGAGTATATTTATTAACTTGGGAAACTTGTCTCTAGGGAGAGAGCCTTGCAACCGTAGACTGTATAAAAATAGCTTGCAACCTATGGCAGGATCAATGTCAATGTCCCCATTATAGTTCTGTGGTCCCCATCCTTGCCACATATTTTGATGACGACCAGGATCTCCAGCCAGACTTCCGCTTATCCCAACGGGCAATCCGTGCTCTCGTTGGGATGCTCCCCAACAAGAGGGACCATGGCTGGGGCTACACACGTAATGTTATGTCCCTAGTGTCACAAATGGAAAACCAGAAAATATAATCCATCAATACCAAATATTAACCAACATGAGCTAGCATTAAACACAAGTGACGTTAGTGTTATAGCTAAGTTAACTAACGATAACTAGTGCGACGCTAGCTAGTAAGTGGGTTGATATCCAGCTAGCTAGCAAGTCAGTTATAGCATATGGGAATAAATTCGTAATTAATATTACGAATATTAAATAATGCTTCGTGCTTCGGAATAGCTATATCTACGACTAACGCCATTATTATCTGGCTAAGATAGATATTACATGAGTACTGTCATTTAATGTTAGCTAACGTTACCTAGCTAGCTGTTACCAAGCAAATTGCATTGCAATTTACATAACGAAAGCTAACTAATTGGAGATAGAAGTTATCTTAATTATTCAGCTAGCTCAGCATTAAAACACTAACAGAAATAGTGCTGTGCCAGATGTTCACATAAAAATGTTGAAATTACTTACATTTGTAGAAGGCCTCGGGAGAGGCAGCGCCTTCAGTGCTGTCATCCGCCATTATGATACAGTACATTTTTGACTTGGACTTTTTTCTTGAAAGGAATGATGGGATTTTTTCTGGTCGGAGCAAGCATCGATGCATACTTCGAATGATGGGATTTTTTCTGGTCGGAGCACGCATCCGGGTACTTTATCCGTGCTCCGTACTACCGCAGCTTTTGGACTCACACTCCAAGATGGATGCGTGCTAGCTATGCGTGCTCGGAGCATGGAAGTATGCGGTTTGGGACTGTCACTGACCGATCTGTCCCCCCTGCCCGATTTGTATCGCGCTGGGGTACCATGCCCGATCTGTACCGCGCATGTGTAAATAACGTCACATTTTACGACAATGGGTGAATGGCCTGATCTGACTATATGCTACACAGAACTATAGTTCTGCAGTCTGCTATAAGCTAAATTAATATTTCTGGTTTTATTTGATGGAAGCATGAATGGTATATTTATGTAAATGTATTCACATCAACCTGCTCAAAATACTGCACTGGTGTGCACATTTTTAGTCGGCTCTGTATTGTTTTAATGCTTTACCGTGCTGGATTAAGCTAAGCATACTTAGCCTAGCTTAATTGCAGCCTACATAAATGGAAATATTTATTTTCTAAGGCTTGAATACTTATGATCATGCTTGCTAAGTAAGGCTACGCTACGCGCGGTTCTGTACGGATGTGTTAAATGTCGTTACGATTGATACTTTTGATTTATAATCTACGATATGAACTGAATGTATAGGCTATATGACCCATGTACTGTATTCGTATTTTATATATATATTTTATTCTAACGTTGTATTTATTCAAAAACAATAAAAACGACATTTAAGTTGAAGATATAAGCAGCCAAAAGCCGAAAAACACAGGAAATTAACAATTTTCTAAGCTTAAATGTGGCCTCTGCATTCACTGATAACGCCCTCAGTACAGGCATTGGCTTAATATGTCCTGAAAGTTGTTCTGATGGCAGCTCAGGTCTTCTCTGGGGGCACATTCACCACCACTGTTTTGCCTAATTTTATATTTAGGCCTATATATATAGCCTTTATAGGCTACTATAATGTTCTTGGTTCCACTCAATGTTTAGCTATGAACATTTGATTAATTTGGAATGCCATATGTTTGTATATTTTGTATGTTAATAAAATATATATATACAGTACCAGTCAAAAGTTTGGACACACCTACTCATAGGTTTTTTTCCGTTATTTTTACTGTTTTCCACATTTTGGAATAGTAAAGACATCAAAACTATGAGATAGCACAAATTAAATTATGCAAAAACCAAAAAAGGGTTAAACAAATAAAAAAAGTCTTATATTTTAGATTCTTCAAAGTAGCCACCCTTTGCCTTGATAACGGCTTTGCACATTCTTGCCATTCTCTCAAACAACTTCTGTGGTAAACAGGTATTCCACAGGTAAACAGGTGATGCTATCATGACTCCGTATAAAAGGATATCAAAAGACTCCTGATATCTTATTTCCAGGTACTTTTAGAAGCGATACTATAACCTCTGCATTTGAATGGATCTCTATGGGAATTGGGGGGTGGGACTAGATTTAGCTTTAAATTACACCGGAACAGTGTGGAACACATGGTTGGCTAAATGGCTCTAAGTCATCAAGGGTCTGATGTATCAAACATTACATTACATTACATTTATTTAGCAGACGCTTTTATCCAAAGCGACGTACAGTAAGTGCGTACAGAGACATCATCATCATTACAGAACAGACAAGGCAAGGCACATCCTTTGCATAATGTAGCAGCTATCCCTAGCAATGAACGTTGACTGTAGTTCACAGTAAGCTGTGGGCAAATCAGCAACACCACACTTTCATTCCAAATACTATTATAAACTATGCTATTATAAACCATTCCAAATACTATTATAAACTATACCATTATAAATCATTCCAAATACCATTATAAACTGCTATTATAAACCATTCCAAATACTATTATAAACTATAATAAACAGACAGGAAAACACAGGGAACAGGGAACTGATATTCCTAGGTGAGGATATCAGTCAAGGTGGAGTCTGAAGAGGTGTGTCTTCAGGCCTCGACGGAATGCAGGCAGGGTTGGAGTAGAACGTAGGGGAATGGGAAGTTCATTCCACCACTGAGGTGTTAATGTGGAAAAACTCCGCAGTCGGGACAAGCGAGAGCCTTTGACACGGAGGGGGGAAAGTGCCAGTCGCCCTGCTGTAGAAGAGCGAAGTGGTCGAGCAGGAACATAGTTCTGGATTAAGTCCTGCAGGTAGGCGGGGCCTGTCCTATTTGCTGCAGTGTAGGCCAGGGTCAGAACTTTGAACCTGATCCTGGCTGCAACTGGCAGCCAGTGGAGAGACCTCAGCAGGGGGGTTACGTGGGAAAATTTCGGGAGGTTGAACACAAGCCGGGCAGCTGCATTCTGGATGAGTTGAAGAGGCAGAATGGCGCAGGCCGGTAGGCTTGCGAGCAGGGAGTTGCAGTAGTCCAGGCGTGAGGTGACCATGGTCTGGACAAGAAGCTGGGTGGAGTAGGTGGTCAGGTACGGTCGAATCCTCCTGATGTTGTACAGGAGGAACCTGCAGGACCGTGCCGTCGCCCTGATGTGCTCTTTGAAGTCCAGCCGGTCGTCCAGGACCACCCCCAGGTTCCTTGCAGAGCGGGAGGCAGCCACCACGGTCCCATCAACGGTGATGGAGAGGTCATGTAGTGGGGAGGTCTTGTACGGCATGAAGAGGAGCTCTGTCTTGTCAAGGTTGAGCTTCAGGTGATGGGTAGCCATCCACTCAGAGATGTCAGTCAGACAAGCAGATATCCTCTCCTTAACCTGTGGGGTAGAGGGAGGGAAAGAGAGGAAGAGTTGAGTATCGTCAGCATAGCTATGGTATGAGAAGCCATGTGAATGGATTACTGAGCCAAGAGACTTAGTATACATAGAGAACAGCAGAGGACCCAGTACAGATCCCTGCGGGACTCCTGTAGACAGGGGACGGGGAGCAGAGACGGAACCCTTCCAGGAGACTTGGTAGGATCTATCAGTGAGGTACGATACAAACCAAGAGAGGGCAGTTCCAGAAATGCCCATCTCAGCGAGTGTGGAGATCAGGAGTTTGTGGTTGACCGTGTCGAATGCCGCAGACAGGTCAAGGAGAATCAGAACAGAGGAGGAAGTGCAGAGAGAGCAGAAGTAGTGAGAGAGGGTGCGGAGATTTCTCCTGAACATAACAGCGGGTGGGTTGTTAGCGGATTTGAGGGAGAGTGGGCAGGAGAGAGAAAATGAGATAAAGAAATGGTCCGATACGTGGAGGGGGGTCACCGTGAGTTCAGATGTGGCGCAACTCCTGGTGAGTACAAGGTCCAGTTGGTTACCACCATTGTGGGTGGCAGGTGATGGGGACTGAGTGAGGGCAAAGGACTGGAGGAGTGAGGTGACACTGGATAGCTGGGCGCTGTCTGGTTGGAGGTTGAAGTCTCCCAGTAGGATTACTGGGGTACCATCCTCAGGGAAGGAGCTCAGGAGTGTGTCCAGTTCATCCAGGAAAGCGCCGAGCGGACCTGGGGGGCGATAGAGAACAACAATGTTAAGTGCAGATGGGTGAGTTACAGTGACTGCATGAAACTCAAAGGAGGAGATATTCAGGCAGGGTACAGTGGGAATAGAGAATTTCCAGGACGTGGAAATGAGCAAACCAGTACCCCCGCCTCTGCCTGAGGCCCTGGGGGTGTGGGAGAAGGAGTAGCCAGCAGACAGAGCAGCTGGAGTGGCTGTGTTATCTGGAGTGATCCAGGTCTCAGTGAGAGCCAGGAAGTGGAGGGACTTCAACTTGGCATATGCAGTGATGAAGTCAGCTTTCTGGACGGCTGACCGGCAGTTCCATAGTCCACCCACCACTGAGAGTTCCTTATGAGAGGACAGCGGTGGGTAGACCAGGTTAGCCGGACAGCGTCTGCGGTGGTTGGGCCTCCAGGAGCGAGGCATGGAGCACAGAGGAATGGGGGTTAGACACATGGTAGGGGGTGAGAAGACAGGTTAGGTGGGAGAGGATCATTACAAACTGTTCAAATTACCGATGAGGTTGCCGTCTTCACGGCAGCCTCTACTTTAACTTATAGAGTTGGCTAATTTCTCGATTGCACTCAGCTGCTTGCAGGGCTAATTCACTCAGGTGAATCTATTTGCGATTAGCAACACAAAACACTAGCAATTTACTAGACCTAGGAACACAAAGCAAGTAAACAAGTGGTCGGTAATGCTGCAATTTACATTAACTAAACCGTGACTACACTACAAACGGTTCAATCAGCTAACGCACAGCTGAACCAAATGAAAAAGACGATACTTAATCCTATCCGACGGTAGATTGACGACGCGGGTCTGCTTGCACTCTGAACTAGGAATGCAAAACACGCTATTTATTCACTCAGGTGAATCTATTTGCGATTAGCAACACAAAACACTAGCAATTTACTAGACCTAGGAACACAAAGCAAGTAAACAAGTGGTCGGTAATGCTGCAATTTACATTAACTAAACCGTGACTACACTACAAACGGTTCAATCAGCTAACGCACAGCTGAACCAAATGAAAAAGACGATACTTAATCCTATCCGACGGTAGATTGACGACGCGGGTCTGCTTGCACTCTGAACTAGGAATGCAAAACACGCTATTTATTCACTCAGGTGAATCTATTTGCGATTAGCAACACAAAACACTAGCAATTTACTAGACCTAGGAACACAAAGCAAGTAAACAAGTGGTCGGTAATGCTGCAATTTACATTAACTAAACCGTGACTACACTACAAACGGTTCAATCAGCAAACAAGCCTTAAACCATCACTCTGCTGCCAGATATGCAGTAGATATGGATGGATCACTTGAAGGGTTGTTTCTCCTGACAAATTTTCCTATTGAACTCTGGAAAAATAAGCATATACTGAGAGACACTGTTTAATCTTTAAATTGTGTAGTGACAATTCTTACTTTTAATTTAAGCTTGATCCCACCCCAGTGCCACTTTGACTTCTTGCACTCTGTCACTAATCCCAACTACCATCCTGTGTTGTCCATTTTATTTCTTAAGAAAGATATGTATGTATTTAATTGTAATTATTATGTTTTTAAATGGTAGCAAGTGTTAATTCTACTGAGCCATTTAGTGCTAACTAAATTACCTCTCTGTGTTTGATATACTAGGCATGTGGTAATGGAAATATGTTTAGAGATTAAAAAAACAGCCAAGTTGTATTGAATTATTTTGGCTGTATGTAGCCATCTGCAACTGTAAAGTTAGTTAAGTATTACGGCTCAATGAGATACAGGTATTTAAACATGTAAGGAACATTTGGCACAAAGGCATCCCCAATTCCATATTGCCAAATCTGACTGCTTACAATCAAATCTAGCATGAACGTATCAAGCACTTAATTTAAATAAACATTAGACAGTACAAAATTATGATATTATTTTTTATTTGATTTAATCTAATGTTGCTGATTACATAGCCTATTACATATATAAAGCATATACATTTGCAACCTTCTGATGAAAACATTGATAGCACACTGTTATACACACCTAAATATGTAGTCTAATCATTCACTCTTGTACCTCATTAAAACATCACTTTTTCCTGTACTCTACAGTATGTGTACTTTTGCTCTGGAATCACATTTTTTCTGTAGTTTAAAAAAAATTTAAAAATGTTCCCATTCATAATGAAGGAAAATATTACATTCATCTAGTACATATCAGCAAACCCCCGTCAGTGAATGCGTTTTCTGTAGTTCTTTACGTCATACTACATTCATAAGATTAGAAATGTTGTTAGGCTGGGCTGTAATTTATTGTTCATAGCACCCAGTTGCAGGTGAGACTAGGTGGGCGGTTGCTTGTTAAATGGATTTGCTACGGGAAAATAGTAATACTTAGAAACTCCGTATTCGGCAGAGTTGCCACGAATCGTGTACAATTGGCTGCAAGAGCAATGCATGTCTCAGTTGCATGCTCTCCCTTCTCTCTTCATCTGGTGTCCAATCTTCCTTTCAAATTCCTCCACCTCACTTAAACAGATAAAATGGACAATCTATCACTGATGGATAAACATAATCATTTTCTTGCACTTTGTAGAACACCACCCCTTCACCACCAACACCGTTCCGTCTAACACATTTTCAGCCCAGTCCGTTATTAGAATTTACAGCCACATTACAGTTTTTTACGATTGCTTTGACTCATTTTGCACAGCAGAATTTCAATGTACAAAACTCAAAATGCAAAGTGCCAAACTGACTTTCAAAATTCATACTCTAAGACACCACATCCTGTGCTGACATACAAAGTGTAAAACTGTTAGTGCAAAGTGCTAAACTGACTTGCAGAATTCTTACTCTAAGACACCACATCCTATGCTGACATACAAAGTGCAAAACTGTTAATACAAAGTGGCAAACTCTAAATCATATGGTCCATTCTCAGAATACAGCCACCTAATATTACAACAATGTTCAAATGCTTATTACTACAAATGCAGATGACAATCAATTCAACAGGTCTTTGTAGTCATGTCTCAGTACTTCCAACAACCTTGCCGAGGTGAATAGCATTGCAACACAAGATGCTATTGTCATCAGATGCGATGTCGACCAAATTCTGTGGCCAAATGCAGTGGAGAGGCAAAATGCTGCTTAAGCACCGAAAAGCAGTTTTTTTTTTGTTGTTACTGTAACTGTTTTTGCTTTTACTGTCGTTTTTGTTTTTACTGTACAATACAGTTGAGTTTACAGTACTGCATTACTGTATGATTTTTCTTTAATGATTAAACTTCAAATAATCTAATATTTTGTTTGTCTTTCATAAAAACACAAGCGCAAAACTGCAGTCTATCACAGGGGATGATTGCTGTACATAATTTCAAGTACTTATGAGGAAATGACCATTGCATAGTCTTTCTTGGAAACAAGTATTTTGTGTTTGACCACATTATTTGATAATGGCCGTTGTATTTGAAAATGCACCAATAATTCAACTTCAACGATGAACATATCCACTGTTCTGACACTATGATAAACTTTAGCATGAAATACAATCTAATTTGGTTCAGTTGTTTCTATTGTGCATGCTATACTGTATATGATTTTGAGCCCAAGATTAGGAGTATAGCATTTTGCGTTATGACCAAAGAACAGTTTCAAACTCTTTTTTTATCAGAAGGATTTTGTGTTTGGCAGCATTTTTTCATGATGACTGTTCATGAAAATGCAGCAATGATTTAACTTCATTGTTTGAAATATAATGTTTTGGTGCTGTGATAAACTTTAGCATATAATATTCTCGGATTTGACACTGGTATTTTTATGTTGCATGCTATATTACATTTTGAAGCCAAACTGAGCAGTATAGCATTCTGTGTTGAGTTTTGCACATTGAAACTCTGTTGTGCAAAATGAGTCAAAGCAATCGTAAAAAACTGTAATAGCATTTGAAATGACCTCCCCATGCAGCAATGTCAGAGTCCGTACTCAGAGCAATCTTCTAGCCACATTACATGATTCACTCTAAATCAACAAGTGAGTGCTGGATTGATACTCCTACCATGGCTGGGAGGGGCTTCCCTTCAGGTGCCAGACCAAACTTGGGGCTTCTTATAATTTAGGACAGGAGCCAGGCTTCCCTGGAGGAGGACATTTAATGGTCAGCTCTCCTCCTGTGTGAATAGCAAATTTGTGAATTGCTTCCACAGAGGGGCAACTGTCTTCCTTCAGTCCCGCTGCTGCCTTTACCCAGTTCGCCCCCATATATCTCCTAAACACTTAATGTAATCTCCCAACCATACCAGTATCAATCCATACTCTCAGATTTTTCCACACCAATCCACCTGTACCTTTCCTCGTTACAACATTACAGCAAAGGTGGTGCACCATTTTATTATGATTGTGATAACCCCATCTATGACAATCAACAATATACCAAATGTCCTCATGTCACTGGAAGGATCCCCATCCGTGATTGAAGTTACAGTCCCATGTCCAACTGTACTCGTTGGCAATAGTGTCCCCAGCACAGAAACCCACAATGAAGAACAGGCTCCCTAGGACGCCATAGGGTGGGCGGGGATTATTGTGCCCCATGTTGAGCCTCACCCTTGTATTTCCTTAAATGTGACAAATGGACCCACATTGTGATTCCCAAGACTCGGGCCACTAATGGTTTTGAATAGCATAGGGTTGAGTTGGCTACCAAATTGGGAGAAAAAGGGAAAAATCTGAAATAAATTTTAAAAGAAATAATTTTAAATTGGAGTTGTTTGGGCGCAATACAAAACGTCATGTTTGGCGAAGATGGTGAATGGTGGGAACATGGTGGAGGGGCGTTATGGTTTGGGGCTGCTTTGCTGCCTCAGGGCCTGGTAAACTTACCATAATAGATTCAACCATGAATTCAACTTTATACCAGACCATTCTTGAGGGGAATGTGATTAGTTCAGATGCTGAAGCTGAAAAGGTCCTGGATCCTCATACATATACAAGCAAATCTAATACAGAATGGGGGTGTACTTACTTTTTCACATGACTGTAGATGTCCAAGGCCTGTCCAAAGATCAGCCCTCACCTGCTACACCAAATAATTGATCAACACACACACATGCATAATTACTCTTATAGGACAAAACTCAGAACCCATCAGTGAGCAATGTGTAACCTATTAAATCTATGATAATATATAAATGAATCTTGTCGGTTTTGGTAATCGTAAAATGAAATTAACACTAACACAAAAAATCAAGTAAAGTATATGATTTATGGGCTTCTAAAACTCACTTAACCGTCTACGACTGGTCGGGAGTAATGATTAATCTACGAGCATTTCTAAGAGTGCCATAAATGAAGATGCTTTTGGGAAACGCCCCCTAAGTTCAAGAAGCTTCGTAAGAAGGGTTTTACAATCGTCTTAGCACAATGCTTTTTGGAAACACACCCGCTTGGTTACCTTCCAAAGTGTGTGCTGGAGTGAAAATTTTACCAGCCACAATCAAAATTTTACCAGCATTTGGCTGGTGGCTGGTGCTAATTTCCCACCCTGGTCATAGCTGAGTGGATATCTTTGTTTGATAATGTTATTTTGACACCTTCTTCTGTATTAATTACCATATTGGTCCTCTTTTGTTTGTTCTCCAACTCCTTGTCAAGCTGTTGGAGCTCCTCCGTATTCTGACATGGACCATTTTCCGTAATGTCCTCTGCCTCTGCCCCAGCTGCCAGTATTCTCCTTTGCATTGCAAGGATTTCTTGCTGGGTGTCTGCAAAATACTTTTGTGAGAATATCTATGGGGAAAGATTAAATGTTGTGGCATTAGATCCTTGAGTGTAGGTGTTTACGTGCATGTGTGTAATCTAAAAATTTACAGAACAGTTTACTCTTTGTTGCTACTTCTGATAAGGCCCGGGGCTCTTCAGACAGGAGTTGTGACACAGCTGTGACATAAAACAAAAATATACTTAAGTACCAAACTATTAAATTCCATGGTATCCATACTATTTTTTAATTAACTTTACTTAAAAAAAGAATGCTATGAAATTTAAAGATACATTGAACAGGGGAAATAATAAACGTGAGAAGTCTAAAAACTATATGTAATTATATAAAAGATGTAGATTTATCTAAAATAATAGGCAATATTCCTCATATATTTGCAGTTATAGGAAGTAGAAAATAAAATAATAATGATGCCCACTTACAGTTTCCAGAGGGACAGCCTGACATGTCTCTTGGTCTGTGGTGGAAGGGAAAAAATGGTCTTTGCAAAAATCAAATCACATAGGCTAATATCTTATACAACGGCATACATACTGTAGCTTTACTGTTCTACTTACCCTGCAGTTTGCCTTTAGCTAGGCTATGGGAAGACAGTTCAGAAGGGTGGTTTTGCATTGTAGTTACTCATTAGGAATATACTCAGAATATTGTTAAATTTTTGTGTGAATCACACAAACAGAACTCAAATTGTACATCATGGAGGGAACTTACAGGTTGATGTGGTACTCCTCAGAAACAGCGCTGTCATCGTCTGAAATGGAAACATTTCAACATGCTTTACATGTTTTAAGTACACCACCAAGTCCCCGAGTTAAGGATTGTGTTACGGTGTGATCTTCGCAAACAGTGAGCAAAAACGTTGTTCAACACTAAAAGGGAGAGAATATAATGAAAAAGTAGAGGTTGTCATTCTCAAAACTGAAAATCATGCCAGCGCACTGTTTAAGATGGAATTAATCCCACGTAGCGATTAATAGACCTAACATTAATTGAGTAGGCTTATCCAGATTTATCTTTCCGTCATATTGGCTGCTAAGCACAGTAAAGTTTTCTATTTTTTTCATTTTAAATTTCTCACTGCATTTCAACTTAGGTTAAATGATATACTAGCTACCATTCGTTAGCAAGCTAAGTTGGTTTAATGTTAAGCTGTTTGGCCTGGGCTTTTACACAGCTCTACTGATTCTACATAACTTTGCTGTGCAGAGACCGAAAAAGAAACGGTGGACGTCAGGTGTTGTCTGTTGTCTGGGTAGTTGGACATTAACGTAAAGTGTGACAGTGACGCATACGCGGTACAGATCGGGCAGGAGGCAGATTGGGCATTGTACGCATGCGGGGCCAAGACTGGGCTTTCGTTCTGAAGCTCACTTCCTGGTGCTGTTGCTCACTAGCGCCACTGCGGTTGGCTCCAGTATAGGTCTTTCCCCATGTAAGTCAATGGCAGCAATGTGGTCAAAATACTCAGTCAATAAATTTTTTACACAAAAAAATGTAATTGCAATAGGTGCCTTTCCTTCATCTAATGCCTGTGCATATGCTGAATTTTTAAATATTGTGTCGTTTGGACAGGGTATTAACATTTGTTCAGGACCAATCAGAGGGACAGGTTGAGTCCTGGGATCACTGGCATAGATAGGTTCTATATGGTTCTCACTGCCAGGACCAATCAGAGGGACAGGTTGAGTCCTCTTCGGCTCCACGGAGCAGGCGCACTTTGTACAAATGGGCGGCGAAAAAGACTTCCGAGCTTCAATTCAGTTTTTACGAGGCCGTGGAAAGGCAATGGGTGACGTCACAGTGGCTTTGTCCGTATTTTTATACAGTCTATGTTTGGGACACAGCCAGTGACTCCTCTATCCGATTTGGGGTCTGCAACATTCTTGTCCCAACTGCGCCAGGAACCAAACCATAACCTCTGTCACTGAATTTGTTTGACCACTACTGCAGCAGGTAGCAGCAGCGTGCCTGGTAGGTATTCTGCATGCCATAAAACCTGAAATGAGAAGAGTGAGAACACAGTATCGGACACTTGTCACCGGGGGCTGAATAGTTCCAACTATTTTTATACAAGTCTATGGTTCCAACGCGCATCATATAGAAAACAACCACGAAGATTTGTCGTTTAAAATGTACGTGTCTTTATTTCCGTAATCCATGGCAGTAGATTATACATTGGTGGCAGTAAAATAAACAAAAGCAAAAGCTAGCCCTGCATGGCTTGCAACTTGGGTATTGCGGTTGAAAACAGTATGCTGCCTCAGTTGCTGGAACGCTAATTAGGTAACACCCCTAACCTTTTATTTCCTATTCCCTTCTGGAAAGAGTGCAGTGACCGGTATGCACACTAGAGATAGGTATTTCAAGGTAAGCATGTTATTCAATGGTGAAGTCAAACTATTACACAACCAACTAATAAAGCATAAATAATAGTGTATATCATATCAATAATAATAAATATGCCACCTATATAACTCAATGCTTAAGGCTCCAACACACAGTTCTACTGTAATTTAGAAATGCAACTGGTTCATGACAGCTGTGATCCCTATAGCAGTGCAACATGATTTAAAATCACATCTAAACCGTATTGCCTTATGTCTACATTGGATGATATACATCTGGATAAAAGTGTTTGTCCTTTGACCACATGGACAGTATTTTATGTGGCCAAGTTTTTGTTTTGTCTAATGAAAAATTCAAAGCCCATTGAAAATCCAGAAAAAATATTCCATTACATTACATTTTACATTACAGGCATTTAGCAGACGCTCTTATCCAGAGCGACTTACACAACTTCTTATTACATTTATCCATCTGGATATACAGTCAAGCCGGAAAGTCTCCCCACCCCTTTCACCTTCTCCACGTTTTATTACGTTACAGACATATTCTACAATAGATTGAGTTAATTTTTTGTCTCGAAATTCTACACAAAATAGCCCATAATGACAAAGTGAAAACAGGTTTTTAGACATTTGTGCTAATTTATAAAAAATCTAAATGTAAAATATCACATGTACACAAGTGTGCACACCCTTTGATATGACACCCAAAAGTGAGCTGAGGTGCATTTTGTTTCCACTGATACTGCTTGAGATGTTTCTACAACTTAATTGGAGTCCACCTGTGATAAATTCAATTGATTGGACATGATTGGGGATTGCCAACACCTGCCTATATAAGGTCCCACAGTTGACAGTGCATGTCAGAGCAAAATCCAAGCCATGGGGTCCAAGGAATTATCTGCAGACCTCAGAAACAGGATTGTGTCAAGGCATAGATCTGGAGAAGGGTACGGAAAAATCTCTGCAGCTTTACAGGTCCCAAAGAGCACAGTGGCCACCATCATTCGTAAATGGAAGAAGTTTGGAACCACCAAGAATCTTCCTAGACCTGGCCGCCCGGCCAAACTGAGCAATCGGGGAAGACGGGCCTTGGCCAGTGAGGTGAGCAGGAACCCAAGGGTCACTCTGACAGAGCTCCAGCGTATCCTTGTGGAGATGGGAGAACCTTTCAGAAGATCAACCATCCAGGCAGCACTCCACCAATCAGGCCTTTATGGTAGTGGCCAGACGGAAGCCCCTCCTTAGTAAAAGGCACATCACAGCCCGCTTGGAGTTTGCCAAAAGGCACCTAGAGGACTCTCAAACCATGAGAATCAAGATTCTCTGGTCTGATGAAACCAAAATTTAACTTTTTGGCCTGAATACCAAGCGTCACGTCTGGAGGAAACCAGGCACCGCTCATCACCTGGCTAATACCATCCCTACAGTGAAGCATGGCGGTGGCAGCATCATGATGTGGGGATGTTTTTCAGCAGCGGGAACGGGGCGACTAGTCCTGATAGAGGGAAAGATGAATGCAGCTAAGTACACCGAGATCCTTGAAGAAAACCTGCTCCAGAGCGCTCTGGACCTCAGACTTGGGCGAAGGTTTACCTTCCGACATGACAACGACCCGAAGCACACAGCCAAGAGAACAAAGGAGTGGCTTCGGAGAAAGTCTGTGCATGTCCTTGAGTGGCCCAGCCAGAGCCCAGACCTGAATCCAATTGAACATCTGTGGAAAGAGCTGAAAATGGCTGTGTACCGACGCTCCCCATCCAACCTGACGGAGCTTGCAAGGATATGCCAAGAGGAATGGGCAAAAATGTCCAGAAACAAGTGTGCCAAGCACGTAGCTTCTTTCCCAAGACGCCTTGAAGCTGTAATCGCTGCCAAAGGTGCAGCAACCAAGTATTAGGCTAAGGGTGTGTACAGATATGTAACCCCTAAATAACCTATTTTTGTCAGTAAAATAAAATTGCATATTTTCTAAAAACCTGTTTTCACTTTGTCATTATTGGCTATTGTGTGTAGATGTTTGAGGCAAAAAATGAACTCAATCTATTGTAGTATAAGTCTGTAACGTAATAAAACGTGGAGAAGGTGAAAGGGGTGGGGAGACTTTCTGGCTTGACTGTATAAGTACCTTGCTGAAGGGTACAACGGCAGTGTCCTACCTGGGAATTGAACCTGCAACCTTTCGGTTACAAGTCCAGTTCCTTAACCATTATACTACACTGCCCCCCGCCATTACTTTGTCCACAGGTTGTTTTTTCTCTCTGAAACCTTGCACAAACTAGTTTGACAGAGATTTCTAGGTTTAAGGTATACCAAACATTGGGAAAGAAGAAACAGAATAGCAAAATTATTTATGGAAAAGGGCATCAGTTTTTCATATGTGTCAGATCTCTTCTCCAGCTGTAAACAGATCCCATAGACATCAGTTAAAGTCCCTTTATCTTGCAAAAAAAAAAAAGGCACCAGTATGTTGAGATTACATTTTTCAACAGCAGAGGGCAGTCCATGAGCACCAATGGACTGAGCTCCTCAGGACACAACTTTTTGTTGTGTCTTGAAAACAAGCTTCCTCTCTTCTGTAATTTTATTAGGCATGATTACAAACACTGAGAATAAATAATACTGAAACAAGAGCAAGAGAAATCAATGGCAAGACAGGAAATCAAAAACTCAGATTACAATAGTACTATAAAATATATTACTATATTATACTAAAGTGTGAAAAATGCAATCTTTTGGATGCTCCATGTCTCTTGCTGCATGTGTATGTGACCTCTAAATACTGCCATATGGAACAGATGTTCTTTTTTCGTATTCAACTGAACAATGTTTTAACAATGCTGCATTATTTGAAGCCTAGAGTCACAGGATCGAGATTCCTTTTCACATTCTCAGGAAACACACATGCACATTCAACACCCATAATTTCATCCTCTTAGCAATGCCTTGTGGGACTGATAAATTGTTATGAGGCTGACTACATTCCAAAGCATGACCACAATTCCTTATCTTTTATTTTAAGGTGAAAGATTTCCAACGAGGCTGATTCACATGAAACATACACATTTTTTCGCATATGGCACACGGCACTGAACCGTGTAAATTGCTGAATCACTACCAACACGGCTTTCTCTGAATGCAATCTGAAGCCATTTTTAGCATTTTCATACACTGGCAAGTGGCAACTGTTGAAAGAAAGGTTATCATTATAGCTCATTCAATTGTAATTTGAGCAGACCACAGTGACCTAAATTGATTGTTCTCGTCTTCAGAATGATGGTCGTTTCCAGTCTGGCGCTTTTCTCCCGGTACAGAAGAGGGTGAGGACCGTGTTTAAAGTTAGATTGATGTAACTTAGTGGTGAGAGCTACTCAGAAAGGGCTTCTTCAGACCTGCGTGCCTGTGTGGTCAAACCTATTTTTGAACTGCAAAGCAGTCGAGGGCACCCAAATTTGAGTGAAATGTTTTCATTTCAAGTAATTATAACCACCCACAAGACATTCTAACCAGCCAGGCCACGAGAGACATGTATAAAGTGTCCATGCTGTAAATAAGCCAGTCTGTCCTACAAAAGAAGCAACACATATTTTGGGTTACGCTCTCCCTATGTGAGTGCCTCCCTTGAATGGCACTCAGGCAAGCCTCATCTCTCAGTCTCGCAGAGCTATTGGGTTCATCTCTTCATCCTGGCTTCAAACGGTCAGGGCATTAAAATTTCAGCGCCGTCGCGCTGCAGGATTCAGCTAGGGCAAAGGAAGAAGATCAAAATTGTGTCAATGGGAGCGGAAATTTTTTTTTTCTGCCAGATTGAATTTCAACCCTTTAAGTGACGCTCTGCCTTTCCCTCTCTGCGCCGCGTGGGCTCGCGCGCCGGTGCCAGGGAGGACGGAAACAACAAATGGGGCGATCTGCCGAGATGAGCGCCTTTCATGATCGGCGCGTACCTTGAAATTCTGTCCAGAAAAGCGCACGCGAGCAAGGCGCCGCGAGCCTGTTCACCAGCCCGTCTCCTAGCAGATGTCTCTCTTTCGGTTTTAATCAGGAAAGCATAGAAATGAGCGTTTCATGCGTCTCGAGGCCTTTAATCTGTTTTTATCCTGTCAATTTGTGCATTTCCTGTCCCTGCCTCCTTTCAGCACCGAGCTCCACACTAGGGAGGACTATGGAAAGCGGGTGTGATTCCCCAGCGCTCCGCAGCCTTCTGGCTAAAATGCCTCACAGGTGCGCACATCATAGGGTGCGCACGGCTGAAGAACCCTGAAAAGAGCTGTGTGGGAGACCACGGTGTGCTAATTGCATCTCGCTGACCTATAGACGCTATATCCCAGGAGACCGATTTTGTCATGCCACCAATCTAAAACTTTGCACCCAGTTATAAGAACCTTTTTTTTTTTCTGGGCCTTGCATCAACCTTAATAACTTGGTACTCCTTTGGACTGGATTTTATTTGCCCCAACTTGAGATCTTGGGCCAGAGGATAATTATCCAAATGTTAATTAGAGGTATTTTTACTCCTCAGCTGGAAATGAAGAACCTGTGGAGTTCTAATAATAAATGAGTCTTAATTATGCTATTTGACATTTAAGAAGCCAAATGATCCTTCTATTTCTTGAGTCGCATTTGCATTCCTGTCTTTAAGGTCAAACGGTTATAAATAATACATTAAAGCTCCTGCTTTTCTCTCAGTCAGAAATACCTGTCTCCGCAGAGGTGCCAGCTGAGTCTTGTCAAACTCAATGAGAACGAGGGGGAAACAATCAATTAATCTCTTGGTGGGGAGGCTAGAGAATGGCAATATGCTGGGACCCCACTGACATTTCCAACATCCTGTACTTAACAGACACACTATGATAACAATGGCTTCTGAAATACATCTGAATGAATCTTTAATGGCTCTTTAGGCTGTACATTTACACAAGCTTAAATTAATTTTCTAATTCAAATGGATGAAGCATAGAACTTGACTTTACAGCTAGGCTACTATTTCAGAGACTTTCTGAAAAGAATGTTTGAGCGTGCCGGCCTCCCTATGACAGACTGCATATTTCCATGTACATTAAAGCCAGCATACAGAGATTGGCTGCACTGAAAATGTTCCCTTTTTTCCAATTAACGCAAGCGACCTAATACATTTATGCAACAAAGTAGCAGATTCATATACACAATCTCAAATACGTGACATGCTGCATTGACAACAGTAAGGCTTGCTCTCATTTTATTTTCATCAGTGCAGCGATGAAAATATGTAACTCTTCATTAGGTTTCCTCTCTCTGTTTTTTCCTGTATTAGAGATAAAAGGCTTCCATGGTCTGTGTGCCTCATTAGATAACTGTCTTATGAAGTGACTACACCTTTTGGGTTTGGTTGGAATTGAATCATAATCAAGTGGTGGAAAGTTACTTGTGCTCTCAAATTTGATTGCTATTTTTAATGAACCCACAGCATGATACAAAATGCTGTTTGAAGTTTGTGTGTGTGTGTGTGTGTGTGTGTGTGTGTGTGTGTGCGCAAAGGATGCTCTAAGATGATGGAAAATGATCCATTAATAATATACTGCCTGTGCTATACAAACCTGTAGAACCTAAACCTGGGGTAGGCCTCTGTGTATGTCTGAATTTGAGGGTGTCTGCAGGTGAGAGTACATACACATTTTAATAAACACAACAGTGTAATGAAAAATAGAGTAAATAGAAAAATGCCTTCTTAATTAATCATTTACATGTAGTCAAGCCAAGGTATTGCATTATACACAGAGATGCCTTATCAAGGTCCAGCCGGACACCCACCAGTCTCACCACAATGAAAGGCTTCAATTGTTATTTATAACTTAAGTTCCCTCACAGGAAAATAAAAGTTATTCTATTCTATTCTATTATTTGAACTATACTACAAATTAAATTGGTCTTTGGAATTTCATAAGCAAAACTATTTTATTTTAAATTGTGCAAACAACACATCTCACAAAACATTGAAGAAATACAGAACAATGTATCATGGTTATATCTAACAAATAAACACAGTAAAATGTTTAATATTAAATCAATTCAGATATAGTGCATTTTACTCTGTACATGGCACCCTACCGGGCTTGTATAAACTATTTTAGAGTTTAAGTGACATTGAACATTTTACTGTCTACTTCTGAATAAGCTGTTTTAAACTATTGGTGAGCTTTTGGCAGTCCTCTTTTGAAAAATGAACCACAACAACAGCCTGTTCTTAATCGCTCTATGAATCAAACCGTCTACTGTGAATATTTGTTCATTTTTAATGCACTTAAGAGTGAGAGTTTATAAGCATGGCTACGTTTGCCAATCGGCAATATCATTCTTGATAGTACGCCATCTGGTGGATTACTCATTTTCACATAAGAACAGTTTATATTTCATCAACCCCATAGCAATTTTAACCTTATTTATCTTCTGTAAAGCACAATGTATTGCCCCTGCTTGTATATGTTATATATATATATATATATAAAGTTTATTATTATTATGGTTACAGTTTTGGTTTGTTGGTTTTGTCGCCTCTATCTCCTCGTTTTTTTTTTTAAAACTGGCTTATTGTAAGACCACGTACGTCCAAGCCATGCTTTCTAAACATCAAAGGGTTAACCTGCCATGAATATAAGATCAAAGGAGGCCCCGAAAAAGAACCTCAGCAAGTGAGTGTAAGAATTTAATGAGGCAAATTAGCATTTATTAAATCTGACCTCGTGCTTTCCGAGCAGATGTCAAATTGAAAAGGCTACAAAAATATAAAGGCAATCATACTTTCCCCCCAATTTAAAACAAATATTGCACGACCGTTCAGTCATTGTACGTAGCCTAAGCTATTTATTAAAGATTATGTAATGCTGGTACAATCCAGAAATATTGCAATATTGTTGGTGACAATTTTGTTTAAACAAAATTGTTAAACATATAGTAAATTATCTCACGCATAATCCTTCCTTAATGGTTATTCGGAGAACTCATCGTGCTGGGAGTTTCACAAGCGCTTTGTGGTCCAAACACCTGTGGTCAGTAAAGGGTTTCGTCCTCGCCTACCTCTCGGTTTTACAGTAGCCTATAGATGTAGAGGTCTACGGAGTGTTGCTACTGTGGAGCATCAGCATGGCCTTAAGGAACAAGTTTTACTGGCTGCTTTTGACAACTCATTACCTCTAATTTTGGTGATGGATCTGAGTAACGGCTGAGGGCAAAGAGAATTGTGGCACAGGAGACCGCAGCCTCTTGTCTAGGACGCGCTGATGATGCTAGTCAGAAACGCACGCCGGCAGATTCTTCTGGCGTTTAATGATTGTTGGTATAAAAAAATGCGTGGGAGATTGACAGCTTGCTATCTCACCGCAGGCCAAAAGCAAAAGGAATCCTCCATGTGTCCGTCAGTCTGTCTCTCTCGCTGCCTGCAGTTCAAAAGGTAATGAACCCCAGTGAAGGAGGGGGCCTAAAACGTGTGTCCAATCGAAATTAGCCTATATTTTTCACACTATGAACAATACCTGTATGTACGCATTGTTACTAGGCTGCAAGTAATGCTTTATATTGAACATGTTTTATATAATAAAATATTTTTATATAAATATATTCATTCTAATATTATACACTCTCAGAAATAATGGTAGACTACAGTGGAGGTCCTTTTTAAGGTACAAATTTCCAAAATGTACCCTGAAAGGGTATTGTTCTATTTGGGTAGGCTACTACTAAGTACCTTTTCAAGGGAAAAAGCTACAAATTTATGATGTATCGCTGGCAAGGGGTCCAATTTATGTACCTATACGATACCACCCAGTTGGCGAGTGTTTGTACCTTTTTAGATACCTTTTTTTCTGAGAGTGCAGATGGACAGTCTTTGCTATTAGCTGCTGCTGTGATACAATTATTCCAGTTCCTTGGTAAGATATAGGCTCCAAAAAACAGCTGAAGAACGAGGCCTTATCCACGGTGCACCGCTTTTGACAGAAAGGGTTAAAATACATTTTGTGGGACATCCCATAGGTCAAGAAGGGACAGCTTGCCACAACCCCTTCAAATGTCTCAAAACAGAACAACTGTAAATGAGCCCCATACTGTGATGACTTTTAGCTGGGGACTGGTCAACACCCCCACACCTCAAGGAAAATAATTCACAGTAAAGGGCAGGGAAGTGAAAAGGGTTTACCTGGCAGCTGGCACAGTGTGTGGATGTGCAAATCGTGTGTGTGTGTACGGTGTACATGGATAGGCTACACACACCAGGGCATAAATAGAGCGCTCCTCATTCTCATTGGTACAGCACCGTCCAGCAGGGAGCGAATGGGCGATCATCTGGCCGAGCAATTTATTTCTTGGCAGTTTGCAGAAAAACCTGCTCTTTTCCTCTTTCTTAGGGGCAGGCTGGTGTCTCACACACACACACACACACACACACACACACACACACTCCCTGTCAGCACGGGTGAGGGATCGGTGGTGTCACTTCCAGCCCAGTCCCGCAGCTAGAGGCTAATTGGTCCATCCCTGGCAGCGCTCCCTGTCCCCTAAGCCACCGAAAGCCGTAACCTACCTTGTGTATTTTTCTCTAATTGAATTGCCTAATGAGGTCCCGGGGGCTACCTCCCATTACCTCTGAGTTAATTAAAGCTTCTGCATTGTGCCAAACAGCAAATAAAGATGCAATAAAATTGGGGGGGGGGGGGGGGGGGGGACTGGGGTTTGTGTGCATGTGTGTAGAGAGAGGTGGGGGTTTTGACCTGTTTTTTTTGGTCGTTGTTCTGGGACTCTGCATTCCAGGAAGGAACAGATGTCTATAATTTTTTTATTTATTTGTATGTATTTTTGGCTCCAGATTTTGATATCCTGGCACAGCATTTTAGTTTCCAGTGTGGTTTGCCTAAATTCATCCCATTAAAGATTTAGTTGTAATACTTCCCAAACACATACCCTTCTTTCCCCTCCTTCCACACAGCAAACGCATAACTAGAATTATCCCTTAAATAAGAGGGGTACCTTTGGTTGAAAAGAAAAGTAGCCAAAGAAATTTGTCAACTGCAAACACTGTATTCCCAGTATGTGTTTAACAATGGCCTTTTTTTATTATTTAAAAAAAATATATATATATTATGAAAAGTATAGTCTCCCTTGTGTTAAGAATGTAGTCCTAGACAAACTTAGGACACCTGCTTTTAAAATAAATTATGAGGAAAGTAATAAACTGATCAAAACATAGCCAAAATATCAAATATCTACTGTACCGCAATAGCAAACTATGTATGCTATATTTTCTCTACAATTTCATCAAGGTTACGAACACATAGCGTAAAATGTACGTACTGGTACCAGAGATGATTAATAATTCTAGCTTTACAATCTCTGGTGATTCTTGATTTGTGACATCACTGCACAGGAATTGCCCAAAAACCGTTACCCTGGGGAAACAAAGGCAGGGATTTTCCTTGTTCCACTCTGTCTCCTGGCTGATAGGAATTTACAGGAGGCCTGAGCAGCTGTGTGAAGGCCCGATGCCTGCGGCTGTTCAACAGCACCCCAGACCTAATGAAGCAGAGACCCTGGACACATCATTTGCTAGAGACACTTCAATACGAACAGGGGAAGTGATACAAGTACCACAAATGCGAAGGGGAACTTTTCAAAACCTACAGAAGGTTATACAGTAAAAGAACGTCTTCATGGTAAAGGTTAGGATTTCTTAGGTATAAAATGTTATTTTATTAATGACTCTATTCTTGATGAATGCATATTGCAATTGCAATTGCATATTTCCCAAAAGTAATGTTTAAACGTTGTCATTAATGTAACCTTAAGCAAAAAACTTTAAAATAAAATAAAATTCTACAACCTCAGTAATGTAATGGGCAGAATGATGCTTGAGATTGTTGTAGATTAAATGCAAATGAGGCAGAATATAATGTTAATTCAATCAAACACATTTATTTTGATGGTTTGAATGAGCCAAGTTTCAACTGTAGCATCAAACTGTTGACAGTTAAGACAAAATGCAAGTCTTCCACAAACTTGGACAAGCCTGATGACCTTTAACCTGTGTTTCATCATAAATGAGCCTACTCTCAATAGAAGACATTGAGAGCAGGCCAGTCAGTTTCAAAGTCACATTTCATATTTCATTTCCCATACACAAACAGAGAACGAGGCTTTTACGAAACAATTTCAAGGTTTATTTATCATATCTCAAGGAAGTTTCACACTTAAGATTGAGGGAGGTGGGGTAGTTGTAGGGGATAAAGAGGGTTGGCCAGTACTGGAAATAAAACTCCAAACTAACATTAAAAGAGGTTTTTTTTTAAACTAAAAAGACAGAGGGTTTTTTTGTTTTGTTTTTTAAAAAGAAACCTTTTATACATTTGTTCTTTTATACAAGGAGCACATTGGATAAATGCATTGAGAAAAGAAACCAGTTCTGCGGTAAACTTTACAAAAAAATACATTTTGTTTCATAGAGAGAAGCAAAAAAGAGGTGGTGGTCAAATATTGACCAATAATATTTTTTTTTCCTTTTCATCATTTAAAAAAACTTGGTCTAATAGCTATAAAAGTTAAAAAGCAATATACAGCATAATAAAAAGAAAAAAAAGAGAGAATTGCTCATTTTTATTTAGTCAGTTGATTTGGTAACCAAGGACAGCGGCTGTGATTGGAACAAAGCATGATGGGAATGAAGAGCTGCCTGATGGAAAGAGGAGTGTGGGGACAGCATGGAAGGGTGCAGGGAGGTGAAAGGGATTGGCCGAGAGAGAATAGGTGTAGACTGGCTGCCCGAGGAGCCAATGGGAAGAGAGATGCTGGGCTGGGAGGAAGAGGAAGATGTGGAGGAGGAGGAAGAGGAGGAGGATCCAGAGTGCTTGCCCGGCAGAGGGAAGTGGTGGTGTGACCGGCCCTCAGGCTTGGTGGTGAGGGACAAGGGCTGGGCCTGCTCTGAGTGGGTAGCGGCAGGTGCAGCCGGGGAGGCCAGGGCAGCCGAGGGCGTGGCTGGGGAGTCCAGCATGCTGCCGTGAGAGGAGGCAGGGCTATCGCACATCTTCTCAGGTGGAAGGTACTGCACACACTGCTTCTTATTCCGCGAGGAGAAGTCTAGAACCACAAGGGGAATTCAAAATATTAACAATGGTGAGTGAGATGCCCCGAGAGAGGATGAATTGGAAGGTCAGGGAAAGCAGCCAAAAAGCATGAAAAATGTTTTTTCCCCCCGTAATTTTCCTACTGGATGACAAAAGAAAAATGAATCAAATAAAAATGCTGTGTGTTAGTAGAGGAGATGGGGAGCACTGTTGCACATAGAAACAAATCTGTAGGCAGATGAATAAAGTCTCAAAATGAACCGTGTAGCATGGCAATGGGGATGTAAAAAAATGCTGATCCTGTTTTAAAGTTAGCACATACAGAAGCACGAATCTAAGCATTAACACACACAAACAGCCACATTAAAATGATACTCCAGCAGGCAAAGGCCTATTACATATTACATGGGGAGTTCTTAAACGGACCACTGGGGAGGAAAGTAAAACCAGATGAAATGGCTGTGGGAAAATCACGGTCTGTCATTTTACAATGACCACAAACACCTGGTGCTGGTGCCTTATCAAAATGTCCTCTGTCAGGAACCCAGAACAGCAGACATACCTGCCATTGTTAGCAATTAACCTCATACGCTGCTTGTCAGAAATGCAGAGGAGTGTTGGTTAGTAAGGGGGGAAAAGTTGAGCAAGAGAGAAAGATACTTATAAGAGATACTTTATGGAAAACAATTGAGAAAACATTTTCTGTACATTAGTACGCTAATCTGGTCTCCCACATTCTTTAGAATCCTTCCATGCTCCATTTCCTGTATGCGAATCCTTTGAATTAATTACAGCTGTAAATCCCTGACTGATGTCACTTCCCTCAGAAGGGGATTGGCTGCATATCTTCAGTGAAACCTTCAGGGAGGGCAGAAAGGAAATGAACGCCTTACCTTCTGGCGTGGAATCAGTCTTATTATCCCTCTTCCTCTTTTTCCTCTTTCCCTGTACACATGAAATTAAAACAAAGGGGTGATGAGTCACACTACGCTAAGAGCAATAAGCCCAGAGTGAAACTAAAGGAGCATAAAGGGTCCAGGCTCTAGTAAATGGGGGGGGGGGGGGTATCGTACGTGGTTTGCAATGACAATGTTTCACATTTACAATGTTTCACACTGTGTGCATTTGAGATACTTGAGATACTCTGGGTTATTTAAGCAAAGCTGGAAGTGTCTGTGGGAAGGCCTACTGGACGGGTCACTTACGTAGTTATCTCGTGCCGACCAGCCGGGGTATAGCTGGGAATGCAGCTGCCTCTCTTTCCTTGCCAGCTCGTAGTACTTGGCCTGCTCTTCCCGCGATAGTGAGTGCCACTGTCAACACAAACGCCATCAGAGAATGCCACAGTTCACAGGGAATGCAGAGTATTATGAGCACGCGCACGCGCATGCACACGCACACACACACAGTCACTTTCTCTCATTCCACCCAGGCGTTGCGTACTCACCCGCCTGCCCAGGATCTGGTTGATGGCCGCACTCTCCTTCAGGGTGCACTCAGCCACCACCTTGGCCCGCATCTCCTTCATGTACAGCATGAAGGCGTTCAGCGGCTTCTTGATGTGAGGCCTCTTGTCTTCCTCCTTCTTCGCCGGTCCTGGGGACTTCCTGGCAAAGCAAAAGCAGACGGCGGGGGTCAGGGAACGCCACAAAGGCCCCTTACTGACAGTATCCGACCGATGCGTACCGACTTCATTTTATCCAAAGTTATCGGCTAAAAACAGGGCCGAGCACAATGGGCACTGTCCAATAACAAAGTGCGGTAGAGAGAGGCGGGGTTGAGGGGAATACTCACGAGTGCCCGACGGAGCCGCCTCCGTCGTGGTGGGGCTCCTGCTTGATGGCAGGCGAGACGATGGCCGGGTGAGGGATGCCAGTCTGGTGCAGCCCGTGGGGGTGGTGTGGCACCATGTGGGGTGAAAATCGGCTGGATACCAGACTGTGGGCACAAAAGGACACTCCAGTTAGACGTCCACTCAGACCCTCTTGTTCTTTTCTTTTGCTCCGTTTCTTTTTTTGTCAACAAAGAACTGTCACTTGCAACTGCCCACTGGACTGCCCGCTTTGTATCGAATCTTATCTGAAAAAAAAAAAGGGCCGATGTGGGTGCTGGTTTTTGTTTTCATAAGTAGAATCAGGTGTCTTAGAGCTGGGCTAAAACAAAAACCAGCACCGACAAGTAGAATCAGGTGTCTTAGAGCTGGGCTAAAACAAAAACCTGCACCCACGATGGCGCCTTTTCAGATAAGATGGTCTAGAAACAGAAATTAAACATGAAATATAACAGTTCTATACAGTTCTAAAGAGGATTGGATCGTAGAAATGTTGTTCAAATGATTTCAAAGGGCCTCTTTTGCAACCCAGAAAAAAAAAATTACGAATCATGTTGTTGCCATGGCAATGGGGACCTCACAGTTGAACCCGGTTCTCTCACCCCCTGCTTCAAACCACAGAACGTTTCACAGCCCCCTGCATGGGGAAACCTGACGATGCTAATTTTCCCCTTCTCCAAGGTCTGGTACAATGGAACATTGTTACTTAATGGGGTAAAAAAATGTTCCTCGCTTCTCTGCTGCAAATTCTTGTTAAATCTATGTTTCCATGAAAGACTCCCAACTAATGCTTTTCTAGTTTAATATCAAATAAATACAAAAAACCCGTCTGCCACGGCGGGTGAGATAAAACAGTGCCATAAAACAGAATAGCAAATGAAGGTACGTTTCTGTTGGTCGTAAGTACGCTGGGGCTTCTGACTCCCCAGAAACATCCCTCTGGAGGGGCTGCTGGGTAGTTCATCAGGATAAGGCACAGTTCTCATGCGTGGATGGGCCCCAAGTTCGTTTATCGAATCTGGACCATGCCAGCGCCAAATGTGTCTCTGGTGGCCTCACAAAGCGACGCTCAGCTGTTTCTGACGTCGCACAAGGAAGGGACTGTTTCAGTGGGCTGGAGTGACAGCGTCTCATCGCTTACCCGCAACCCCTGCTTGTCATTCGAGCACCTGTACGAACACCCGTGAAGCTGCACGTGAAGTATTCCTCCGACTCATGTCTGTGTGAGTCCGCCTTCCAAAGCGAGGACAGCACATCAGAGAGCAAATGCTTGCACGCACTCTCCCAAATTGACAGCGAAGGCTGCAACGATGAAAGCACCTACTTCTACCCATATTTTCTCTTAAATTAGTGACATTTCATCACTAGTTTTGATGCACACAACTATTCTAGATCCTAGAACAGGGAAAGGGATGGAGTTGTGGGTATCCATCCCTGTTTTCTAATTTCTTAGCACAGGATTGTAGTCATTTTCCTCCGCTTATATTAATTCTTGAGTCAAAGGCAGGAAAACGACAGATTTCTCATTAAAATGGAAACAGCTGCGTCCATAAAGAGTCTTGCACAGAATGGGAACAAGAACCAACAACAACAGCAAAAAAAAGAAAAAAAAAGAACCCAGAATATAATCACTCTTGCAACCGAGTTTCAAGAGGGAAAGTAACACGCAAAGAGGTGCAATTATGATCAATTAGAGCTTTTAAAATGATTTGTTTTGAAGCCGGCAGTGGGCTGACAAGGCATTTCTCGCTCCGCTGGGGGACGAGAGGCAGCGCTCTTTTCCTCCGAGTTTCAAAAGGGAGAAAAGAGTCCCCTTCCCACCCCTCCCAATCCCCCTTTCCTTCCGACTTGTCTTCTTTCAACACAATGGAATTAATATTGGTGATGCGTGAGCAGGAACCTCGCTGGAACGTGGTGCCAGCGCGCCAGCTTATGCCACGTGGGATATTAGATCTGAACACATCGGAGTGAGGAGTGTCAACACAAAGGGCAGGACAAAAATCCGCGACGCGCTCGTCGGGGGGGTGGGTGGTGGGGGGTGGGGGGGGGCTTGCGGGAACGCCGAGAAGAGAGCGCGGCTGCGCGCCCACGCACGCCAAGCGGATAAACGTTTGCAACCGGTTATGCGGAGGCTGCCGTTATCATTTCATCTCGTACATGCACCGGAAAGGCTCGGTACAAACTTTTAAATTGTGCAATCCTCCATTTTCAAGCGTGGCGCAGAAAGCTCAATTAGATGGGAGGTGTCGGTTTTAGATGAGGTTCGATTCCTCGCGATCGATGGCGCAAGCCTTTCATCTTTGCGTGTGTAGCGGAGCAGCTCGGCGCCCGGGTCCAAGCGTAGATCGGAGATTTTCACATCTTTTAATCCAGCGCGGTATCATTTACTCAAAGAGGGAATAGCGAGAGGTTTTCAGGGTTATCCTGGATGTGCGAAGACACTTTAGAATGCTGATGGTCTCGCATCATTCTCTTTGGAGAGTAAAGATACCTGCTTTGTATTCATGCCAAAGTTTGCTCTGTTGCTGAACATGCTCACGGCTATACGTCCTATTAAACTTATAATGTTTGAAGCGCCCCCACCACCCAACCAACCCCACCAAAACTACAGCTCCAACCCTACTATGGCAACACTAAATAAAGCTTACAACAGTCGTCGTAGCTTCACATGTCGTTGTCTGCCATTTATTTTAGGGTTATCTAAACAAGAGCTGGGAAGTAATGTGACAAATCAGCTCACACCAAACATGCTACTTTTGAAGTCCACAACCACAGCAAAATGGTACGCAATCGCATATAGAAGAGGGCCACCACAGCCAAAAAGCCCTCTTTTTAAGGGAGACTGAACTGACCCACTTGACAAATGGGAGAGGGGGGAGATGCTCACCTGGACATGGACGCATTCATGGCAAGCGCAGGATAGGGGTGCCGGAAACCCCCCGGAGGGATGGAGTACATGTGCTGGCCCTGCCTGGGAGCGAGGAGGCAGCAGTGAGAATCGTATCATAAACACATTAGACGCGTAATGCGCCGCCGCTGATCTGACCTCTCAACTGCAATCTTGTGTCTGCAGAAGTGCGCCGTTGCAATTGATTTTGAGATCCGCGGAAATACACATACGCTAATTTTCTTGGATAATAAATTTTTTTTTCCTCTTCTTATTTTAAAAAAAAATTAGCCTCCAAGTAAGCATTCAGGAGCTCAGCTCATTGTGTAATATTTCTGAGTAGCACTACATACTTCATGAGTTTAGTTGACAATTAAAAATAAACAGAAATACGTGCAGAGGCACCTGTACATACCAGTTAAGATTAGTCTACTATTGACTAAACTGCATTTTAATCATTTAAAATGCACACAAAGGCATATATAAACAGACACATGTGCGTACGCACACACAAGCGCGTACGCACGCACACGTACGCACAGGGGAGAAAAAAAAGACTTACTGCGGCACCAGCCAGCCCAAAGGGTGTGGGATCTGCCCCACGGCGCCGGGGGAGAGAGGGTAGTAGGGAGAGAGCTCCGAGGGGTGGGGCGTCCGCGGGATGCCTGCAGGGGGCAGAAAGAGGACGGACGGTTGGACTCTCAGCACTGCGGGGGATCGGCTGAGGGGGCAGCGCAGGGGCCGGAAGGGGGGCGTGTACCTGTCTTCGGGTCGAGGATCTCCGGGGACAGGTGCGAGGGAGGGGTCCCGGGGGAGAAGTGTTCGTTGCTGTAGGTGATGAGGGGCGTCAGCGGGTGCACGTGGTGGGCGTGCTGAACCACAGGGACCTTGTTGGACTGCGGGAGGGAAGGGAGAGGAGATTTTAAGATTAAGGGTATGGAGGAAGATCGTACATCAACATTTTCCTGGGATTGACAATGGCCAGTTTATGGCCATTGCTCCACACTCAGTCTCTCGGGAGAAAAGGTCATCCCCGGATATATTAATGACATACCGTTCCTAAAGGGACTCAAGTAGCAGTGATAGAACAATCCTTTTGAGTTCTGAACGGCAGATGTGCTCGGACGCCCTCGCTCTGCCTGGAAATAAACACCAGTTGCGCAGTTGGCAGAGGTGGCTGAGAGCAAACAGGTCTGCTGACACACCCAGAGCCCGGTGAGACTGCCAAAGACCCCTGCGGGCTGGGCCCAGCCAGACACCAGCACCTCTGCCTTCCACTTCCTCGGGCATGCCTTAATGGAAGCATGGTCCGGGCGCTCGAGCAGCCACGGTCGCCGCTATCTCTGGTAAACAACATACGGCTGTGCGTGTGACGGGCCTTATGATGCAATCTGGACAGCCACCAATGAATAAAATTTTTTTAAAACAGCGCCGGCCTGCCAAGACTATTACTGCCCATTGCTAGAGGAGAGAACTGTTTGTTCAGCCCAAAGGACAAAACAACTACGCCTGAGAGCCAGGAATCACATCATTAAGAAAACACCCGCACAAAACACAGGACTCCTTCTACCAATCTACCAACAACTGCTCATTCCACTACAGTACTACAGTACTACCTCAGTACCGTCTCATGCAAACTTCAGTCCTCACACATAAGCTCAGTCCTATTGAGGGAAATCAATCAACTGGTCTTTGTTTTTGAATAGTGCCACGTACAAACAGGTTGTCGCACAGCACCGCACAATGGCGGCTTTCCAGAAGAAGTAAACAAAAGTAAATACACAAGAACAAAAAAAAAACCCCCAGAAAACCCCAAATTACACCAATTTGGGAATGCTATTTCGCTAACCCCTAAAAAAAAAAAAGCCAATCAAACTAAAACCCTGAAAATGGTGGGCTACAGAATATAATAGCTCAATCAACGCGACGGTGCCTCAGCGGGTTTAAGCGCGACACCCAGCGTGGCACACAAAGCCCACTCAGCGAGCGGAGGGGAGGGGGGGGGGGGGGGGACCACAGCTGGGGCACACCTGTCTGGCTCTGAAGGGGTTAAAGCCGCTGTTTCCCGGAGGCGCCGCATTGTTATTTCAGCTATTTTAACGGTGGTCAGGAGCGCCAGAAGTGCCCCTTTGCCCAAAACTCTGGCTCAAGTGTTGCGCTCGCAGACCTGCGCGGGGAATGACGATAGCGCTAATAACCAGCGGCTCGCCTTTCATTAGCCAGTGTTCAGCGCTACGCTCGTTTCCCCCTGGCTGGCCGGCCCGCTCAATGGGCCGCTTGTTGGCCCGGGCTGTCACATGGGAGGGCCAGGGGAGAATGGAGTCTTGTTCCTCCCCCCCTCCCTCCACCTCCCCACCTCCCCACCCCCTACTACTTCCCAGGCAAGCGCGTTCGACCTCTCCTCCTCTCCTCTAACCACTGTGCTTTGCGAAGGAACAAGGTTTGTATTGAGCCGTCCCGGGCACTCAGTCTACGCTGCCTAAATTGTTCCAAATCTCCTGCATGCTTCGACCCGACACTACTGCAGCCTCCCCCACTCTCACCCCAATCCCCCAACCCCCCCCCCCCCCCTCCCACCCTTTTTTTATCCCATGCAAACATTATTTTGCTTATGAAAGCCTGTTTGCATTGAATAATCACAGTTTAATTATAATGATGAAAATATTCACGGTCAGCTGCTCGCTGAGGCTCTACAGAAGAGAAAGAACCGGAGAAATTCTTCCTACAAAGACCCTACTGCAGTAAAAAAAGCCTGCTGGTTTCCTGTGGGGGTTAAAACATTAGGGCCTTTGTGCCACAAGGTTCAGCGCTTCACCACGGCCTTGCGAAGGTAAAAATATTCACTGCATTATAGATACTGCAGCACTCCTGTTTCAGACCCTCAGACCTGGGTGCCAAGACATTTTGGGCAGCACTTCAGTGAGAATTGGAAATTCAAGTTGTCAATAATTAATAACTTGGAATACACTGTTCGCGTGTTAACACTGATCTGATGTTGGAGATTGATAACAAATTTTGGCATGCCGGACAGAATTTCAACCAGCTTTTGAAAAAAAATGCCGAATTTCATGCAAGTCAAACAACGCCCGGAACAGTAAGTCAATTTGTTGTAGAACAAACACGAGAACATTTCGACCCACTACTTAACACTTCTATGGTTTCAAGGACTTAGCAATATCTTCAAATATTTAAAAAAAAACATCCTCACAGCCTACATTTGTAGGTCATCCTTGTTTACAAAAGGGAGCAGAGCACAGAAAGCAAGGGGCAGAGAGAGAGAGAGAGAGAGAGAGAGAGAGAGAGAGAGAGAGAGAGAGAGACCGTGATAACTCACACTCTTTTTTTGACTGGTCACCTCATCTGGCCGTACAGACCACTGGAGCGTGAACAAACAATGTGGTGAGCAGCATTCCTCCCCACTCAGACAATCCCGGGGCCAGTGCCTGGGCTGGCAGGACACAGGGCAGTGTCAACACGGCCCATTTTGTAAGCCTGCATGCTGACACTCGCACCCGGCCTGCAGACGGAGCCTGCCAGTCCGTCCCCCCGCTACCGGGGCCAGACGGACGGGCCACGGGGGGCGGGAGAGTAGTGCGCCCGTCGCTGCGCGGGAGCTAAGCGGCCCATGTTGGTTGTGGAGGGAGATTTCGGCTAGTGGGAGCCCTTTAACCCTCGTCCCAGGGTTCCTGCGTTACTCAGAATTTGGGAGCAAGTCCTGCAAGTCACGGTGCAACTTCCATCCCTGCTACTGGGTCAAGATATGGAAACTACTGCAAATACATAGAATTACTTCTTACCAAAGAAAGTTGGTGGGCAGTTAAGACTTCAGTGAAATCAATCATTTACTAGTCTTATGAAAACATCTGATAAGAAATGTGTAATGTGTACCAATTCATAATTTGACACCATTGCTAGATTGAGCTCAGAGGTTATGGCAACAAAATATTAATTACATTACAGGCATTTAGCAGACGCTCTTATCCAGAGCGACTTACACAGCATTTTCATTTATACATAGTACCCATTTATGCAGCTGGATATATACTGAAGCAAAGCAGGTGAAGTACCTTGCTCAAGGGTACAACAGCAGTGTCGTACCTGGGAATCGAACCTGCCACCTTTCGGTTACAAGCCCAGTTCCTTAGCCACTGTGCTACACTGCCGCCTTTATTAAGACATTTGAAATTTGCCAGTTATAAAGGTGAGGAACATTAAGAGGGAGAAAAATAAACTTTGGCCTGTATATTTGATCTGAACACTGGAGAATGACAGAGAATGACCTCACACAGAATAGTGCATTTACAACAACTGGTCGGCTACCATGTTTTCAGACACCAGCCTTCTAGACCACTAAGCCAATGAGCACATGTGGAGGCCTGTTCGTATCCCTGTCAGATAAAAACAAGTTCTTTAAGTTAGCCGACTAAGATGGACTACTCCTAACTGACACAATCCCCATTACATCTCTGTTCTGGCTGGAGGGTGGAGGTGGGTTCATGTGACTGAAAAGACTGAAAGTTGTAACAAATTTATGAAAATGAGCATACTGCCAATTCAAATGGCTTTCTCACTGATATTCTGCAAATAACCCATATGTACCTAAACAATGTGCTTATACCATCAGATACTTGGTGTCAACTTCATGTTCTAGAAACCAAATCTTTAAAACGAATGACATCCATATGAAAAGACGCACTACATTTAGGCATTTAGCAGATCACACAATCCAAGACGCCTTTGGACCCAGACAAAACCTGTACTGTGAGAACAGAAATCACATTCCTTAAATCGAGCCAGGAGACGGGAAAGCAGGACCAACCCAAAAATGCCCCACCATCCTCATGTGTGCTCATCCCAGCCGGCCCGGGGCGACGCTGGGCGAAGGTGGACACGGTTACAGGAAGGTGAAAAATAACGAGAACTCGCTAAGCCAGTACGCGCACAAGGTGCCCATCTGTGGAGCCATTTTACCTGACAGAAGCAGAAGTGCCTGTACCACGTTAGGCCGTTAAACTTGGAACGCCGCTAAGAAAAGCACGGTCCTTGGCAAGTGTGGGCGGAGGGGGTGGATTTCATTCAAGCAAACATGTTTCTGGGATTCCCCACATCTGAGTTGAATTACTAGACAAACAGCCCATGGGTAAGAGAGCTCAGCACAAACTGCATAACCCTCCGTGCTTTGTGTGCGCCTTTTCTGCTACACGATCACTGCTGGGTGGGAGGCGAAGCCAGCCTTTCTAAACTTCAGGAAAAAGGGTGAGAAGAATGCACGGCATGCCTGAGAAACCCGAGCCTTGTTTGTCAACCCCAACAGGAACCGAACGTGAAAGAGGGCTGACCACGGTCTTCGGCATTTAAGGCTTTGTACCACAGGTTAAGCAGTCATTGATTATGGAGAAGTGATTCTCAGCGTCTCACCCACACCCCCGTATAGGTCACTGCTAATGCGATTCGAGAAAACAAAACCTAAACTAAAAAAATAGTCGCTAAGGAATTTGGGTTTTTATCTCATCCGTGAAATGAAACCAGCGGCACACCTACTCCACCAGCTCGCAAACCGCAAAAGTAGATCATGATGATTCCAGAGACACTTTCTTTTTTTTCTTTTTAATCCTGATCATAATAGGAATGTGCCAAAGTCATATTGTGTTTCAGGGCTGTAAAACTGAGACCATGAACACAAAAAAAACTCTGCCAACCAGTCTAAAGAAATGCATTCAGACAAGCAGCCATGCAACTGTCATCAGTTAAACCGTGCGGAATGTTGAAGTGTTAAAGTGGGGAGGCACAAAAAGAAACGCTCCCATCATGAGCTGCCAGGGCACTGAACAACAGATTGTAGGGATTTTGGGTCTCTCTCTTTCCTTTCACTTTTTTTTTTTTTAAAGACACAGATGAAGCAACTCATCTCCTAATCCCTGTTAAGTCCATTGTGACTCCTGGACTAAAATTCCTCCATTATTCTCTAGACACTTTCCATTTGTTAAGTTTCTACACGGACTGCAACTGGCCTTATTTAGCAGTCAGAAGGCGGTAGAGAAGGCCTTCAGGGTCAAAGCAGAGCAAATTTGTGAGAACAAGGATAAGGGAAGGGGGTGGGGTGGGGGGGGGGGGTTCTGGAGGTGCAGTGGGTCCAAAACTTCCTGCCCCGTAAAATCCCTCGCTTCGACGGCTCTCGGGCAAGCTCTCTCAGCCACTTCCAAATCTAGCCACGTATCAATATGCTGCCTGTGCTTCTTGAGGCCTTTGATTTCCTGAAGAGCTCTGGCGGGTTCGATGTGTGACGCTACGCAGGCAGCTCTTGCAGGAACTGCAGCCAAAGGTCCTATGGCAGAAATGTGGGAAGAAAGCTGGGGGGCTGACATACCCCCAGAAAGACCTGTGCACATTAAACTGTAATGGACACTAAGTAATGAGCCATCTCTGGAATGCCAACCACATTTTGTCCATCTCTAGGCCCATTAAAGTCAAACCGTTTAACTAGCAATTTGGTGACATCCGTAATTTTGGTAATCTAATTTATAAGAATGAGTTATGAGCCTGTTAGCTGAGGGAACATTACAAGTTCCTTGTCTAAGTGATTAAACTCGGTAGTACAGCACAAATTCCTTCAAGTCCTGTCAAATAGGGGGGGTGTGGGGGGTGGGGGGTTCAATTTCCAGCTGCGCCAGCACACCTCGCTGGGAAGTTCAACCAGACCAAATTCATCGGAGCCACGCCCCACGTTGCAGTGCAGACACGAACGCTCGTCTCCAGTATGACACGGAGGAACTTTTACGTTTTATCTGGTAATGGGTGGTTTCCACGGTCCTCCTTTTGCGGACTGACAGATGTGAAACAGCACCCCCGACCAGACAGGCATGTCAAACCACCGCCCCAGTCCGGGCGGAGGTCACCGATTTTACAGCGACGTTTCACGTCTGTCAGTCTCCCCGCAAAACTGTCACCGGCGCGGCAGAGGACGAGCAGCCTTCGAGCGGGCGGCAGAGGACGAGCAGCCTTCGAGCGAGCGGCAGGCCCAAACGCTGACGGCCACAGAAACAAACCAACAAAAAGGGGGCCGTGGTCTTAGGGATCTGCGCGCTGGCCCGCCTTGGTTAAACACAACAGTCTCCGAACAAAGAGGGGGGGCATAGCGAGGAAGCGGACTGAGCGTAAACAACACGCCCTTTGGGCCCGGTGCAGCGATGCAGCGCGGCGGGTGATAACCGCACAAAAGGAGAGCGGTCCGTGCCGCCACTTCCTTCGGTCACACCCCAGACAGAACAAACACAGGTAGCGAAGCAACAATGATCACCAATGCGGCCCCTGCACAGAAGGAAACTCCCGTGGTAAATTCCTCACGTTCACCTGCAGCGTGCTTGTCACAGTTGATTTCTCCCCCAAAGGAAAAAAAAAAAAACCTGCTAACTAAAAAAAAATGAAGATAAATGCCAACTGAATTCAAATAATTCATACGCTGAAGGGAACTCTTGAGTGAAAGAAGAACATGTATGGACACTGGCATCAATGTCTTAACATGAACAAGCTATTTTAACAAAGATGGGATCCACTTTCTCCTTCTACATTAGAATAAGCACTGGAACTGATTTAAAAACCAGGACAGTGTTACGATGTTAAGGCTCCTATCTACACAGAAATGAGATATTAGACATATTTTTAATACATTATTAAGAGGATGTCTGTACATATGTACTGGTGGGACTGCTGAAATTCCAGGTATGATTTCATGTCCTCTGAAAGAAGGCTGAATATCAAACACTCTGCTCGCTTCCCTTGCAGGATTTTGCATTCCAGTCTCCCAAGATAACAGGCACATTGCGTTTGCAGGGTATGTACACGAGGATGTGGGCAACAACTCATCAAGAAAAATAATATAACTGTTTTTCAATACAGACAACACATTTACCAGCTTCAAAACCCACATACTCAAACTTAAATCTCATAAACGATGCAGAATTAAAGACTGCCAGAAAAACAGAAAAAAAAAAAAAGATGCACTGTCGGAGATGAGGACGACCGATTCAGCGAATCTCGATGACCAGAATCGCGGAGGGAGCGCAGAGCCCCAGTCGGGAGCGTCGTGGTGCTTGGTGATCAGACTCAATTAGTCGTGTCTGAAGATTCTATTAGCGTGGAGCAGATGCGTCGGAGCGTTTTGAAGACGGATACTGCAGCAGCCCTGCGAGTCCAACACGGGCGCTACTGATGGACTGACAAGGCTGAGTCTCCCACAATGCTTCACCTGCCCCCGCACTGCCTTTGATGTATTATTCATGGGGAGGCAGCACTCTGAACGCAGGGCGGGGGGGGGGGGGGGCACTGACAGACTCGCGCGTCTTCCCTACTCCCCCACCCACCCGCCCCAACACTCACATACCACCCAAAGCAATGCCAACAGAATGCTAAACAAACCTGTCTCCTGAATAATTGAGAGGCTCGGACTGAGCTGGCTCACCTAATTAGCATAAAGGCCTTATGGACCCAATCTGCACAGTGACAGGACAGGCTTCCACAGGCCTTTCATATCCACTGTTATTTTCTTTTTTTCCCCCTATTCCAGAGCCTCCCGTTTCCATTTCCACAAACACAGGAGGCGGAGAGAAGCAGTGGAGCGCCCCGGCAAAAATAATAACGCGCCGTTGTCTGCCGATTTAACCGGGGCCCCATTGGAGTTTCCAGAGATAAGAAACACGATGAGCGACTCGATTCGCTTCCAGAAGTCTGGCCCAGCAACCAGTTACCGAACACTTCTCGCAGCTAACCAAGTGGTGCTATTCCATGTGGGACAAAACAGCATGAAATGTACCTCACCAAAGATGGAGTTTAAAAAAAAAAAAATGGTAAAGGGTAAAAAGAGTGAAAATATTTATTGCGAAATAAAACCAAAATAACTGAATGAAATAGTGTGAGAGGGTGTGTTTATGTATTTATCTGCCTACAGAGAAATCAATGTCCGATAAAAACGGCTTACAGAACTGCCCGCGTGCTAACCGTCATAAATATTCAGTATTCTGAGATGCTGCAAATGCGATCCAAATTACTGCCCGAATACAAAAAGCAACTATTGTACGCATCCCCTGTCCTTTCCCCCCCCCGGCCCCCACCCATCAAGCCCCTCTCTGCCTTTATCTGGCCCTGAGCAGTAATCCCCGCGCCCCGGCGCACGCCCACCCGCTCCCCCTGCTCTCATTAGCGCAGCGCCGCGGCCCAGCGGGCCTGCAGGAAGGGCCCTCCTCGCTCTGCGTGCGGGGGGGCTGGGAAATCAGGCGGGACCGTCTCGGGCAGAGAGACCGAACGGGGAATGGGGGGGTTCGAGGCATGGCCGCCGTCCCGCTTGCTCCGAACAAAGGGGGGGTGGGAGGCGAGCCATCCTTTGGCTGAGAGGGCCCAACAGGCAGGCTTCCACAGTCGCGCTCAAGCCGCGCAGCACTGGGGGGGAAACGGCCCGCCCCTCAATGGCTTTTTACTGGCAGTGTGAAAGTCAGCCGGAGGGGTTTAGAGGGGAGAGGGTGGGAACTCAAACATGAACACTCCTGAATACCCCATTCATTTCCCTCTAATTTAATTGCCATTACCCCTCTGCATATTCCAATTTTTCGCTGTCCCACAATGTGAGTGCATGCATTTCGTAATGTTATATATTAAGTAAATAAAATAAAAACCCATCCTCGGGGCCAAGGCTGCGGCACAGCGAGGGCTGTGTCCCGAGGACAAGTGTTTGGTGTGCGGAGAGGGTCACCGCGAGGTCGACACTTATTGTAATAAAATGGCTTTAATTGGATTCCAATTGAGACTGAAGTGACCTACACAGCCACCCAGGAATCCCTTGGGCAAGAAGTCTCCCTGCTCAAACCGGCCTCCCTCGACTACAGTCAATGATCACTTTGTCAGGCGAATCATTGTGTTTACGAGACCGCGGCAAACGCCCGCTCTGCAGAATGCGTTCCCGAGTGGATAAGTGGCCGCTCGGGCAAGGCCTCCGCGAGGTTCTCCGCCATGGTGTCTGGACGGGGTAGCAAAGGTCAAGAGGCAGATCACGCCGGTTACTAACCCATTCAGGGGCAACTGTGAACCCCGTTCTCTGTTGTTCTGGACCCAAAATAAAAAAATAAAAAATTCACTTTCACCCCAGGCAGGCGGGCATAATATAGATCTAATCAGCATGTTACGCAAATCTTGTGGCTAACTTCCTCTCCCAGTCTGTGGGAACACAAAATTCAAACAGGGCAATCTGCTCTTGTCCCCATGGTAACTCATCACATGTTTAACTGACGTGACAAATTCTGGTCAAGGAACACTGCAAAAAATAAAAAATAAATAACTAAATAAATAAAAAAAGTCAGGTACTGTTTTGCCACAGGAGAAGTGCAGATGCAGACACAGTGATAAAGCATGTATGTTCATGTAGACTGCAAATTACTGTAGGTTGCCATGTAAGAACAGGGAAATTAAAAGGGTCAGTTGGACAAATTGCAGGAGAGAAAAAATGACAGTAACAAGACTATGGCAATTACAAATCGATATACAGGGGATGATATTATTATTTTATGTCTATAAAACCTGCGTGTCTGTCAGAATCATAGTGATATTTTGATTGTGTGTGTGTGTGTGTGTGTGTGTGCGCAACAGGGGCCAGCAGCGCAGAGAGTGTACTCACTAGGTGTCCTGGAGTGGGTGATCTGGAGTCTTTCAGACCGGCTGTTCCTGGAACGTCCAGCAGCGGCCATTTCATCTGCAGGTACTGCGGAAAGAGGAATGGAATGAGCGACCGCAAAAAGACACAGAGGCACACAGTGAGCAGACATAACACAGCCATCTGTGACTCCCGCGAGAAAAAGAACAGCACAGCAAACATGAAGATGAGCTCTATGAACAAAACATACAGCGTTGAATTATTCTGGTGGGAAAAAAAAGAAAAAGAATCTGCACTTTTTGTGACTATGACTCTGACATCATTGTGTAAACCAAAAAATAATGATATGCACGATTTGATAAATAGAAAGGAGTATGGCTGCTCTCCAGTGAAAAATAAGCCAATTAACACCACAACCTATTCACTATCGCAATAAAAAGGAACCAAATATGGCAAGAGTCATTGATATTTATACAGCCAGGTAGGTTATGGCCATTAGCATCACCTAAATTCTGCAATGGTTACAGCAGTATTTAGACACCAGAGGTTGAGTAAACTAGACTGGGAGAAGGTAGTTTGAGCAAATCAGTGTGTTGATGCTGTCCACTGCATAACAACCATGTAACTTGCCTTGTTCACATTAGAGAGGTATGTTCAGTGACAAAACGCTCACTCTTCCCAAAACAGGCTTGTCCGCTTAGCTTAGCACTGGTAGCCACTGAAGGGAGAATGGCACCAATAGGGGCTATGTATTTGTTACAGCCCTGCTCAGTTTGGGGCGACTGTCCGTTTTGTTTTTTAAAAAGATTTAAACGCAGGTGTCCTTTTTTTCTTTTCCAAGATAAATTCTACTCTGCATGCTAAGCTCACTGGGTCATCCAGTCACTCATCTCAAATAAATAACTCCGGTTCACACTTAGGGAGCCGCTAAAAACGTGCGCACAGTCAATTCCCTGAAATAAGATTTTTCTATTATGGAGCAGAAGAGAAGGTCATAAATATGAAAGTGTAAAAGTCACTGGAGAGCTGTAACTCTCGACAGCCCCTCTCTGCCACCTGTACGGCCAGTGCTGTGGGAGTGGGACGGGGGTTTTGGGGGGGACTGTGAAATCGGGGTTTGTCGGGGAATGTGGCGCAGCGAGGGCCCAGCTGTGGGCGCCCATCCTCGGGACAGCTGGGAGGAAGTCCCATCAAGCACTGGGAGAGTGGGAAGGCAGGGGGTGGGAGAGAGAGGGAGGGTACGCGTCTAACCAATGGCACCCTGGTGAATTGCATTGGCCTTTTGACCCACACTAAACTAATCTGCTCCTTTCTCCTCCCCCCCGCCCTCACTGTAGATGTTATCGACAGCCGTTTTCATGGGTGTGCGCAAGAGAGTTTTCGAAAAAAAACTTTTTTTAAACGTCCATTCTCTGGAGTTTTCCAGCGTTAGGTCACTATTCTCCCCACAGCAGCTACACTCAGGCCTGTTCTCCACGGACAGGGAGATCTTGTGCTGAATGGCTAGTTTTCTCTGCTAAAAGCAACTATTTGTAAAATGGGCTCTTTTCGTTTTTTCTTGACTCCCATTACTGGTGCTGCAGTGCAGAGTTCAGCCATCTGGTATGTGTATCAGTTAAACGCCAGATATATCACATTTTCATGCGCACAGGCAATTTTTTCTATAAAACCCAAGGATTTAAAATTAATTTAACAGCTTTTGTTAGGCTTCCCAAGTCAAACACATTATACACAAAAGCGCAAACACGCCAAAATATTGTATCATACGCAAGCTGAGTTAGCAGGTTTAGTTGTCGTCACGTTTGTAAAGACATCAAAGTTCCAAACTGAAATAAGAATAGCTAACGTTACATATGACTTTTGCAGGGCTGGCAAAAATCATCAGCGCAAAGACCCATAATGGTGGCACGCTTAGGTGAGCTGGTGCTGCATAATATCAGTGAATAATCTGTTCCACCTGCAGAGGCTGGGCCTCATCAGTGCATTAGCATTTCTCCCATCTCCCTTTGCAGCCGGTCTGGCAAGGACATCATTTCCTGTTTCCCAATATCAGTCTTCTGCTGAGCTGTTACAGGGGTCGGTTGTTCCCTACACACACCACTTCCTAGGGGCCATTTTATAGTTTCACACCTCAGTTCTACACTAAGCTACACTAATGCAGTTTCACCAGTCTGTCTTCCTACACACCACCTGTCATTCAAAATAAATAAAATGTGTTTTGCCTTTTGTGGATTTAGACATGCAGCATAACTGATTTATGCTTAATGCACAAAATAAAAATGCGTCCCATGGATTCACATTTACATTGACTGAAATAAAAATAAATAAAAAAAGTTTAACTGAGAACAAGCTGTGCATTCGTGTAATTTATTCAGAAACAAACCACGAGTTCCTTACAACTGCACATTGAAACGTTCAGGCAGTTAAAAAATTTTTTTTAAAACTCTGCAAAAACAATAACTCCTGTCCTTACGATGACAAAAGTCTATCCAAGTTCACCAAGGGTTAATAATGGTTTGCGCAGGGCTGGATTTTTAAAGCTTCATTCATCACTGCGAGTTTGTTGTGAGGAAGGAAGTTTGGAAGACTGCGGGTTAAAAATGGAAAAGACATTATAGTAGAGGGGAAAACGAGAGGGGAAAAAAACAGTTTCAGGAATGAGTTTGTCAGAGCAGGCAGAGGGTATTGTTTCCTGACAGCTGGGGGGCCTACAGAGCATTGAAAGAGGGGGGTGGGGCAAGGGCCCCAAGTCCCATCTAAAGAGGAGAAATTCTTGAGGTTTGCATCATTCCCCTTCGTTCCTAACAGCCAGCCCAAGGCTGAATCAAGAGACGGAGCCACTGGGCCAGTGTCCATACAGCTGTCAGGAGGCCTTGCTCATTGAGGCTGCCGGTTGTCCATTCAAACCCTCCTCTGCTCCGCGTACACTGCCTAGTAAATCCAGCTTTTTGCCCAAAAACAGATTTCACTGTCTAATCTATGTCAATCATGAGGGCCCGTCCACACGGGCTATTGTGAGCACTAAGGAGACTCTACCCCATGTACATTACCCCCCCCCCCCCCAGCACTCCACTCCCTGTCCCTTGTCTGACAGCTCCTGTCAGGATTTTGGAACATGCCCCCAAGCACTTTCTGACTCTCCTATTTTATAATTGGTACTTTGCTCCGTGAACAGTCTGGTTTAAACACCCCAAAACAACACAGTCAAACTGCCCGCCCCCCCCTTTCTCCCATCACACCAATCAACCCATCTCACTCACATACATACATACGCACACACACACAAAACACACACACTCACAAAAACGCAGAAACACGCACACACGCACGCACGCACACAGTGGGAGAGCCAGAGGAGTGTGGGGGCCAGCGAGTTTCAGGAGACACGGAAGGAGAGCAGCCAAAATAAACAGCCGGGGGTCTGGGGAAGAGGGCCACAGTGGAATCGCATGTGAAAATCATAATACTTGCAGCAGATGCTTTGCAATATGTTTTGTCGAGCGCAAAAAAAAAATAATACTACTACATATAAACCCCTAGTCGCAGTAACAAACTGCAATTGAGTCTTTTCTATCAACACACATAAAAATGATGGACCAGCCTCAATGCACATCTCTGGTTAAACCACAAAACATAACTAAAGAACTTTAAAAGTCCACTGGTGTAGGATTACAACTGGAGCAACCTCTGCCCCCCTGTGGAGTTTGTTCAAACAACTAAGACATAGTGTTCTAGATTTCTTCCTACCGTACTCATGTTTTCTCTGATGTCATGACAAATGACAAAAATATTTTTATGGAAGAAAAAAAAAAAAAATCACTTTTCTATGAATTTTTGTGTGCTTAGTTCACAAACAAGGCATCTGTAAGAAAAACAAAGTCAATGGGAACAATATTGTTAAGAATAAATATACAGAGTAACACTAAATGTTTTCAAATTTGATTTATAGCCACCTTGAATAATTTTCTCTAAGTCTGTTAAGCTCTCCCGTCTATGCTGAGTTCTCAAGATGCTAGGTCGATCCAAATGAAGCAGGTTGGCTTGTAGTAAGGATATACCCTATTAAACTGTCTTCAATTTGGCACAAAATAGACGTACGTCCAAACGGCAAAGCTCTGGTCAGCAAAATTAATTTCCGACACGGCGAGGGAAGAAAAACAAAAGAGAATCAGAATTTGAGAAGTGCTCTGGGCCAGAAACAAAGTATTTTAGAATGACCCTGTTTGGGGTGTTTATTCCAGCCTATTTCTGCAGTGAAATAGAGTTGAGGAAAACCTTAATGAGATATGGCTGCCCTGTAATGCTCTGCAGGTGCATTTCATTTCTTTTTGAAATAAATACAAGTAGGCTGGCATAGCTCTGGTGCGCTGAAGGAGAGCGGGGCCAGTATTTCTGTACAGAGACGGACCTAACGGGCACTGCGGCACAGTACGCCAGGCAAGTTGCAAAAGTAGGCAGCGAAGAAAGTACACGTGAAGTTTTTTTTGAAACTATCTGCTCCACTTTTGAAACTATTCTGTCCCAGTATGTAAATGTCTTCCAATCTCCCTCTGCCTCCAGATCTCAATTAACATCAGTAGAATGTTAAATTAAGGCCAGGCACAAATTAAACAAAGGTGGCAACGTCTCTTCAGATACCCACCCCGTGCAAAAAAAATAAAAAAAATAGGCAGAAATGAAGCCCGTTGGTTATTGAGCAGAGAGAATATAGAAAATGCTCTAGGGCACACTCCCTGCCAGTGTTTGGGTTTAATTGTTTAATTTCTTTCATGGAGCAACAGGAAAACATGGCCAAGCGTCTTTGTCATCTCTGCAGAGCGGCGCCAGCCAGCCTACATGGGAGCAACTCAGATGGGCAGATGTTGGAACATTTGTTGTTGAAGTAAGTCACTGGCTCTGCCAAAGGGACAGAGAACGGCAAGCCCTGCTCCCAGTATTAGAACTTTTAAAAAAACCTAAAAAAACAAACTAAAAAAAAATACTTCATCTTATCCACATAGAACAGAAACCAGTAGACACGCAGGTCATAGACCGCAGGAGTTACCAGACTAGCTTTTAAGGCGCAAGTACCAAGCAATGGAGTAAGCTGCATGTTAATTAATGTGACACAATGGGCCCAGGCAGGCAAACCAGTGAAAGTCTGCATTGAACATCTCCATTTACATAGAGATGGCATAGCAAGCACACATATGTATAATGGTATAATAAAAGTGTATAACCATTGCGGAAACAAACACAAAGACCCAAAATAATTGGAGAAACTGAGTTTAATTATTTCTTTGTGCTTTTTGCTCATTTTTATCAAAGATTTAAAACCCTTTGCAAAAAGTGCCTTTTTTATTTAAATTTTTTTTTTTTTGGTGGAGGGTGACAAACCTTGACAGGTCACAAACACCACACTACCCTCCCAGAACAGGTCTAGAGGAATGTCTCCATGGAGTGGGCCCAGCAGATCATGTCAATCACCCAACATGCGGATAAGCCCTCCCTGTTATTTTCTTTAGGCCCCCTGCTAAAAACAAATGGGCCACACAGTTTGCTGTAGGTGGACGTGTTAATGATCCTCTCACCATACGAACAGCAACTGCAGACAATGGGTTTAGAAATTCTTGCATTGGAGCTTCCCCCATTGTCCACATGTTTTATATCACCTATTTATGCAAGCCATTGACACATCTTGCCGGTCTATGCAGGAGATACAATCCTCAGCCCTCAGGGCAAAGGCAATTTCAGTAAGTACTCCCACCCTGTCTGTGAGTTTGAATTCAGACCCATTGTTTATGTGCGTTGTGGGTAATTACGCAAACAATTCTTAAGCAAACGATAGCCCTCATTGTGCTAATTAGTAATTAATTGGTGGGGAGAGAACTAGGGGTTTTCCGGAGTGGCGCAGGCCACATTCCTGCCAACGTTAACAGAAATAGTTGAAACAGGAAAAAGATCTCTTTATCCTGTCTACGATTGTGTGGATTCCTTTCGCAGGAAGTTGTGAGCAAAAACAACTTTCAGAACTTAAGATTTAAGTGAACATTTATCTTAACGGAAAACCATTTCAGGCTACTCTCAAGTTGCACTGCAAAGACATTCTGAAAAAGAACCACAAATATTTATTTTCAAATTTGAATGTGCCAAAAATATCAGTGGATTACTAGCAAATATCATTCAGAAAATCCAAGACCTAAGAAACAGAAGGGATGAAAAGTTATGGCGTCTGATTATAGCATCTACTAATAACCCCATTGTGTACAATTAAAAAATGTGCACAATTTAAAATATTAATTGTCTGGCAGATATATTACTATAGGTCTCAAAAACAATGTTTCAATATTGTTTGACATGAATACCACAGCCGCACCGGCACATTTCAACTCCATACATTGCCTCTGCATCAAGTGAATTGACTCGTCCGCCTCAATAGATGCCGCAAGTTAACCCATTAAAAAAGAAGCAGTCTGCCATTACACTGAGGAGAAAGCACTGTGTTTAAGGGTAGTCTGAATCAATACTTCGCACAGAGCTGGGTCCTGTGTAGTGAACAAATGCTCCCTCTTGATGTTAACTCTGAAACCTCAGGACGATCTAGCTTATTCCAGCAAGTCAACACCAGTGCAATAGCGCTGCTAGCAGTGGCACATAGGCCTGTTTAACTTGGCTAAACAACTTGTTTTCAGCATAGCAAGCTACAAATTTTAATGAGTTTTTCTTTGCTTTAAATGCCCTGATTACCATATCTGTGCTCCTCAATTACAAAAAATAGCCTACATTATTCCACAAAAAACCTTTGGCTATAACACACCTTGTAAGAAACTACACCTTGGCAGAAATAAAAAGTACTTTGTCTTTGGTACAAATATTTTAGGTCAGCATTAATTCACTAATGTCAATGCTTGATTTTGACGTGTAACACAGGTACACAGTTCACACTAAAAATACTAATAAAAATAACCAGAAAACTTTTGAGCACTTGTAAATTTAAGTCCATAACTGCTGTCCAAAATGGAACCCATTTGTGATTCCAAGTAAGCTAAACTATCAAACCCCTTAAAACATAGTTAAAATGCAGTAGCAGATATGGCGTAGGCTATACCATTATGCTCTTTTAAAAGTGCAAAGCCCAAACACAGATCGTTGCAAAGCACCATCATGACAATAGGCCTGTTGCTACAGGGAGAAAATCCCTTATTAAATGTGAATGCAAACTTATACACAGGTTACACTGGGGAAGTTTACACGCAGACCATTGTGGCTCCTGATATGACACTTACATCTGCTAATGGCTACCACATTGTAAGTGTCCATTAGTACATAAACGGGTGAAGTTAAGTGACTGCGACAGGGTTAGCCCCTCAGCTTGCTGGGCTTCCATTGTGACCTAACTGCTCATCCTGCACTCTCATTCACAACTTAAAAAAAATAAAATGGGTCAAAGGTCAGCCATCCACAGTGCAAGGGTATCCATGGCAACGTGGCCCATTTAGGCCAGGCACATAGGCCTCTTCACATGCTCTTGTGCACAAAAGAGCTATTAGCGCAAAGACGAAGAGCGAGGGGAGAGTAAGACTGTACAGGCGGCTGTGTAAGGGGCGGTGGGAGAAGGCTGCAGAAGCCAGAAAACTCCTTTCCAGGGCTCTCAACCAATAGGCTACACGCTGCATAATTAAAAATCCATCTAAATCCCGTATCAGAACATTCATTAGAGGCCCCCGGCCCGTCCTCTCTGCCACCGCTTCAGCAGATGTCCCCCGCATGAGGAACTTGACCTGCGGTGATGTCATTTTCATCACTGAGCACTATCGGTTAACAACATCAAATTCTCAAAGTCCGCACACAATTTGCCCACACACATCAGGATTAAGAAACGGCAATTAAGTCCCCTTCATGCTCCAGGCTTAAATAAATATTATTGAATATGATTGGTTTCTACAGCTCCAAAGCTTACAAAATGGCCCAATGATGTTTTGACTATCATTTTGACCACTCATTTCTTTCACAGTATATTTATGCGGGGTAAAATAATTTGTACTTGGAAATTTTGTGTAGACAGTGTTTCAAATTTGGCCAGTGTGATTTTGTTTTCCCTTACAAGCTGAAACTTTTTAAAAAGGTCTGTATTAGTACGTCTCAAAGATGCTTGTCACTGTGAGTGATGGACCCTTTAATCAGAGCTGTGATGAATGTAAAAATGGAAAGCAGATGATTGCTGGAAGCTTTGATGTGTAAATGCTCTCAAATCTAATTACAAAACTTCCCTATTAGTTATCAGGATGGATTTGTATTTATACACAGAATAAAGAACTATTTTCAAATTAAGCGTAAAAGCATGCTATTTTTATTGTGCTATTCAGATTCACACAAAATAAGAAATAAAATCTCTTTCATCATCAACACAGGCTGTGTGTGTGTGTGTGTGTGTGATATGCTAATTGTTCAACTACAATACCATATTTTAGGGAAACTGCACAAAAAAAATCTGTTGCCCTGTACCACTGAAATGTACAACCACTTTGACAAATTCATGAGTCCTCTTAAAACTACAAATCTCATTTTGTATTCTATACCGTTTGAAAGCATACAACTTAAACCATTTTTTCCCCCCTTTTGCAGTACGTTTCTAAATTTGAATCAAGGAGAATTTATTCCACGGATAATGTTCCGGACATGACATGATCCTGAATTACTGCCTACCATGGATCGGCTACAGCTCTCTTAGCACAGATTGAATATGTCTTTTTAAATGAAGCGCAGCATTGTTCTAATCCAGTTTCATTTTCTTTAAGGAGCCTTCATTTAAATAAGATGTGGTTTGGGTTGGAGGGGGGAAAGGAAGTACTCTGCAAAGTCTTGCTGGAACAAACGTTAAGTATAAGTGAGCTATTGTATTATGGAACACAACGGCAGGTCAAATAAAATCGCACGTATAATGAGAACCACAAGAAAATAATCAGGCGTCTGGCAGGGGTCCCTTTTTCTCATACTGAGAAGGCGGCAGCCATGCTCCTTAAGTCAATTACAAGTCAGTTATGTGGTTTTCTCCTACCTGGGTATCTGGTTACAGTTCTGATGGGCATCTCTGGGAAGCAAACTCAGTCCCAAATTTTACAAGGCTGTCCTAAATTAACCCATGCCGCTCCCATTTTCGCTGCGCACCTTGGACAAAACATTTGTCTTCTTCGTCACCTCTCGGAGTTACGTGCCCAGCTGTGAGGCAGCACAGATCTTACGAGGGGGGGCTTCCATTCACGTTGAAATTCACAGACATTTTGCCTTAAGCCTCTTCATAATTCACTCCAAAAATGTGTTTGGCGATGAAATGGCTGGCTGGATGCTTCGAGTCAACTTCAACCGATAAATAAAATGGGGGGATGGGTAAGGTTGTTCATGTTACTACCAACACATTGTTAGACAAGTTATGTCTGACCTCCTAATCCTGCCATATTATTTAAATGCTTATCTCCACAATATGGTCACATAACGACCAAATGAGGTACCAATAAAACTCCGCTTGTAAAGTTTGCAGTGTGATTATTATTTTTTTTTACAGGTACAGATTGAGATTGATGCATCCCAGGCTAGGAAAAATCCAGTATTTCTCTAACATAACCTTGGTGTAATAACTACATATATAAACCAAGAGGGCAAAATCAGAAATGAACTTTTTCTAAAAAAAGGAAAAACAATAAAATAATAATAAAATATTTGTCCCAGAGAAAATTTGATCTTGTGCAACTTTAAAGCTTTTAAACTGTAAATAAGAAGCGTTCTACAAACTGAAGCCGCATACGCTGGCATCTGCATACGCTCCCACCCGCAAACGCTCGCACGCGCACATGCGCGCGCAGATGCACGCACGCACGCACACACACACACACACACATACACACACACACACACACACACACACACACACACGGACGCACACACACAGGCGCACACGCACACACACACGTGCGCGCACACACACACCAATTTTTTTCTTGGCTTTCTCAAACTTCTTTTCCAGGAGCTGATAGCAGCAGGAGGGCATGAAGCGTCTTTAAGAAAAAGTCAGTTTAAAAAAGACGGGTGGGTGGTGGTGGTGGTGGTGGGGGGGGGGGGGGGGGGGGGGGGTGTAAAAGAAAGGGGGGAAAAAAAGGTTTAAATTGAACACATTTGTTTCTGCTCCCACATACCACGAGTCTTATGAAAACAGAGGGTTGATTGTACTCACTCTGCAACCCCCCACCCCCCCCCCCACTCCCCACTCGCCCCCTTCACCAGCTCCCCCCTCTAGTCCTCAACACCCCCCCCCCCTCTTCCTCAGACCCCCCTCCCCCAGTCACAGCTGCCTACAGATGCCTCCTGTGTTTGTATTGAGAACATGAACAGGCCCAAATCTCAGGCCTAAATCCTCAGCCTGCCTCTGCACAGTTTTACTGTCTGACATCCAATCTATACGTCAGTCCCTATAAACAGCCACACCCCCCCCCCCCGCCCCCAAATCCCCCACATCCCCCACAAATACTGCTAACCTCAGGAACAGGAAGGCCAAAGGCCTGTGTAATACTCACACTTCCGTATCAAAGGCTTATGTGAACGTTTCAGCCTCACAAGTTTCCACGGTATGTAGAATGACAAAGAATGGAGAAAATCCTTCAAGTTACTTGACAGTCTATGACATTTGCTGTGACGTTAGTGTTAAGCTGAATTGGTACAGGCAATTAGTGACATTTCTAGCCTTTTGGTGACAAACTCTAAACAGACACCTACATTTTTTAATTAATATTCTGTCACAGCATAATATAGTATAATACACAGCGGAGAGATGTCCGCCCCCAGATCCTAACCTTTGGTATATATTTAGTCAGTGGAATGAAAAATATAGTTTAACAGCTTAAAGAGAACCATGGGCACTCCTCTAAACAAACACTGACACACACAGAACGCAACACTCCTCTCTCCCCTTTCAATGCGAAATCCCTTAATTCCAAAAACATGCGTCTTTAGGAGGGAGGTAGAGCAAATCGAGAGAGGGGTCAGGAGGTCCCCCCACCTCTTCAAGGTTCACTAAGTAGCCTGAGAGCAAAACAATGAGGCTGAAACATATGCAGGGAGCCCTCTGCTTCCTCAAGCACATTAGCCCTAGACCCCCCCCGCACCCCACGCCACTTATCGTCAATGCTGTGTAAAAATGCTTCTTAGATTGTGTCGTCAGTCGCGAGGGGTTAAGATGAAATTGACTGAGATGATTACCATTGAAAGTTGACGACCAGTTAGAAGAATTTGTATAGCTTAAAATTTGCCGCTGTGCGAAATGAAACGAGATAATCCGATTCACCTGGCCGAGGCCTCAGCGCATGCCCGTGTTTTCCTAGAGGATTATGGGAGGGTGCCAAACACGCGGCGCTTGGCAACACCGTCAGCCTTGAGAAGACGGCCAGGAAATCTCAGAGTTGAAGCTGCAGTAGGAAGGCGGACCTCCATTTGATATATGTCCACCCATGGAGTACAGTGCGCGTACCGTGTAATTCTGAACAGAAAGCAGGCTTTTCCATATAAAACAGTTGATTCAGCAGTATTTTTTGACAGGCCCAGGGGAGACAGTGAGAGACTGTTGTTTTTACATGACGGGGAAGAATGGGGGTGGGAGGGTAGAGGAAAAAAAAGCACAAAAGGACTTGACACACATGGGCACAAGCCCATGCCGCGCTCACATTAACCAAAAGTTAACCCCACCTCCAGAGAAACACCACAATCACCGAGTTTTGTTTGACCGCAAGAAAAGAAACTGTTGTTGGGCGGGGGAGAGAGCCGTGTGTGTGTGTGTGTGTGTGTGTGTGTGTGTGAGGGGGGGGGGGGGGTTGTACAGCAAATATCAGATTCCCAGGGATCGAGCTTAGAGGAGGCCCCAACAAATTATACTGTGAGTGTGGAGGAATGCAGAAAAGGAGGGGAAAAAGGCCCTTTAGGAATAGAGCCTAAAGACCGATAAAAACTTTCAGTATCAGAGCAGAATATTTCTATCACTTTTTACGAATGTATGGTTGGGGATATGGGGGGGAGAGGGGGGGTATTTCTGAACGTAAAGATTCTTATTCTTTCCTAAACCCAAAAACTGCCCGAGACCCCCACCAGCAACAAACCTCTTCCCAATCCAAGTCGCTCCCTCCTGCAAACAATTAGAGATGGCCTGTGCAGTGCGAGTGTGTGTGTGCGCGTGTGCGCGAGCGCTGTGTGTGTAGGAGAGGGGAAGAGAAAAAGAGAGGGGAGCTTGGTGCACAATTACAGAAGGGATTTATGGCCTGAGAAACAATTTATAAATCACAGCGCCTAGGCTAATGTGATCCAGATTGTGCTCCACGCAGCTGCAACTGGGTCTCCGTGAAACTGCATAATAAACTTGACTGCAAAAAAAAAAAAAAAAAAAAATCTGCTTTTCAGAGATGTTGAAATTGTGGGTGGTGGCCAAAAGGGTGGGGGTTTTTTGGAGCGCAGAACGCTGGAGGTGTTTGGGACAAAAACATTCCAAGCGGCTGAGTGGTCTCGTCCTTTTTTTGTACAAGCTTTCTGTGGATGTATGGAAGTACAGCAAGTGAAACTATTTGGATCACTTGGGAAAAGATATTCAGCGTTGCTATAATATCACTGGGCAGTCAGAGCCAGCAAGCTTGCAAAATGGCATGTAAAAGGAATTTTTTTCCCCCAACAATGTCAATATTACAGAAATGACATAATACACTACTAAAGATGTGACCGTCCATCAATGAAAAAATCACAGAATTTCAAAATGGCATCTGTCCTGTAAATCCTCTGTATTGTAAACCTACACAATTAGCTTGCTAGTTAACATTACACAGCAAATACACAAAAATATTTAATAAAAGCAAATACACGTGATGGTGCTCGTTTTGGTCTGGTGCTCGTTAGCTGCATTTAAATGCCAGCACTCCGATGACTTGTTTGCAAGCTGCTTGGGTAGAACGCTTTAAAATAAGTGCCAGCTAGTTAGCCCACTTGGTTGTTAAGAAACTGATTATCTCGATTTGCATCTTGAGACAGCATTGCAATTGGGTCATGAGCCAAGTAAGCTAGGATGTTGTGCTTAGCAATGAGTTTTAAAAGTTGACGTTCTTTAAAAAAAAAAAAGTATATTTGGCTGACAGTCAAAATAAAGCTGACTAAGACCCTTTAAGATCATAACAATCTAGCTAATGCCTATTTTCATCTAAACAACTCGGTCAGGTTGTCTGCCTTGTACACAACCCTCCATCAAGAGAGGCGTTCAATTGTGCCATCTGTCAGTGAAACACAAGCCCTTGCAGCAATTTGATTGTGCAACTTTGAAATAATAACCAGATTCCTGCTGTCATAAAGATCGTTTTAGAATGTACATGTCATGTTGCGCGAGTTTTCCACCACCCCTCATCTGACAACAGCTTTAACGCTCCAAGTCCTTGGGGGTTTTTGTGCTCGTATGTTATATATGTGACGGAGTGTTCCCGTTTATGACATACCATATTTCATATACATAACAGATCCTGACTGAAAAAATGATTTGAGCTCTTTTCTAATAATAATTTTAGTATTCTTTTTAAATAAATAAAATAAATAAAATACAACCGCAAGCGCTCCATCAAACTGAAACCCATACTTGAAAAAACTTTGAACGCACCCCTGTGGTGATTTCATGTGATGGTGAGGGGTCACCATACTCACCAATAACATGACAGACAGACAAACGAGACAGAGCCCAGCTAGGCATAAGCAAGCATATAACACTGACAATCCCCAGGTCTTCCAAGAGCACGCAGATCTAATGACAACAGTTTCCTGTTTAAGTAAATCCCTCCATCGGTGATATAAATACCAGCTTTCTGCAGCAGCATCCGCATTAGAAACAGAACTGCAAGAGCTCTGCAAATGACAGAACAGGAGCTCCCACTCAAGTTCAGAGCTTCAGAGCTTTTCATTCAACCAGTTTTTGAGTGCGAAGTTACAGCTGGGAAAAGAATCACACCGACAGATGGAATCGGAAGCCAGAAACAAGGTCAAAAAAAGAAAAAAAAAAGAATTATTTCGCTATGGCCAGCTCTTAACCCAGGAGATATTCTGAATACAGCAAACAATATCAAGCTCTCAGAAATAAGGAATACACCTGTTAGAAGTTTCAGAAAAATTACGTAGATTAATGCCTTCTCATGTTTTGTTCATTCTCAAACTAGCTTTCGCCCTGGCAACTGTGAGCAGCACACACGCACACGCGCAAAAAAAAGAGCTCGCTAATTCGCAAGCACTACTCCGTCATGCATGATTAACTGCTGGCATGTAGGGGTAGAGTGCAGCGCAGTTGACCTCTGACATTCTTGGAATAGGTCAGGGGTCAGGTATACCTGTAGAAATTCAACTAAAAGGCAAACCCACCATCTCGGACGGCCCCAAGTTGACACGGCACGTTTCACCTGCACCTGAACACAGCCAGTGAGGACGAGGTAAATCTCAGCCCCCTCCTACCCCAATGTGTGTGACAGGGAGTACGGAAAGGGCCCGCCAACTTGGTCAACTCCGGCCTCCAGGAATCTGAGCTTTGGTGCCCACTCAACCAACTGGCCCTGAACTCCGACCCCTCACCCCCAGGGGTAAACAAAGCTGTGAGTGACGTCTGAAACGGGGCCGTATCTGGAGAAAGTGTCTGGACGGGGCTCGACTGACCTATTAACTCTCGTGACAAGGTTTAGTGCTTTCTTTAGCCGCCTCCCCCCAATCTCATTTTCCACAAAGAACAGGCACAAACCTTAGATTAAAACAAAAGGGTAAAACAGCTCATTTTGGGTCAAAGTCTTTAATCTCATTTATTTGCAAACACCTACACATTATCCTAAGGCACAGAAAAATGTCAACTAATGAATTGCTTTATCCAAGTGACAGACAGCATTGCAGTAATTACCTAAACAAGCGCAGTGGAGTTTCTGAAAGAAAACGCTAATACACTTTAAACAAGGCCTTGGGACAATATAAGCAATAACGCAGCAGAGGAAGGAGAAGAAATGGCACCAAACGGCAAAACCAGCACAAATAAAACCCCCCAAATTCATGTTTTCATTCATGTTCGTACGCATGTCCGTATTCATAGACGTGTTTATTCATGTTCGTATGCATGTCCGTATTCATACACGCGTTTATTCATGTTCGTACGCATGTCCGTATTCATACACATGTTTATTCATGCTCGTATGCATGCCTGTATTCATACACGCGTATTCATGTTCGTGTGCGTGTATGTATTTCTGCGCTTTTCCCCAGGGATTCGCGTTTCTGCGTCTCTGGACTTCAATGGACGCCTTGCACTAAGAGCACTGGGTGGAGAAGCGAGAACACCGTAAACAACAACAAAAGGCGAGAAAGAGGAGAGAGCGAGTGTGTGGCACGGTGGTGAATGCGTGCCGTCTGCAGAATGCCTAAAACGCAGTAGTATTTAAATCAGGCCATGGAGGGACACCGGGCGAAAGCATTTTGCAGCTCAGCTGTGCGACTATAAGCCGTTGCCCTGGGGTCTTTGTCCTGCCTTTCAGGCTAGTCTGAGGCACTGAAAGACCCTATTCATGGACGCCGCTCCCCCTGCCAACACGCCCATACAGCCCCGGTCAACTCGGCCGAGAACGGCTATAGAGCCTTCCCATTTCACACGAGAATCAGGCCTGCCCCCCAGCCTGCTTCAGGGATTTCCAATGGCAAACAAAAGGCTTCCACTGCCAACTCTGTATCAGAGAAACTTGATTAGATCAATTTAGAAGTTTCCCCATTTTTTTTGTGGAACAGGACTGAGAAAGAGTGGCACTGGGGGATGGTGGGCTAGCGTGGTGAGTTGGCAACTTATGCAAGAAGCCCCCTAAACAGTCACGTTTGTGCGGATTTGTTCCGTACACCGAAACTGGATGAGGGATTATCCCAATGCGGCAATGACAGGTATGGAATTTGCCATCCATCAAAGTGTATCTGGCTTTCCTTCCTGTTAACCTCCCCTCCCTCCCTCCCTCCGTCCGTCCCGCTCCCATTTCATCAATGCGCTAAATCTCTACAGCCAAGCAAACTTTAATTTAAATCAAAATAATTCTAAGACAAAAAATGTTCTCTAGGTTACGGCATCTATTCTTTGAATCATTTTCTACTCGCTTGTTTCATGTTGGCAATTATTTCCCTTTGCCAAGTGCAAAAAAAGAAAACTTAAAATCTAAAATTCCATATGCAAGGGAAAAAACAAGGGTATCCCAAATTATTTACAATAAATGTGATATGTGCATGTACAAAGAAATATACCCATGTATTAATGCATACATGTGCATGAACCTAACCTTAAGTTCACATTTAGGGACTATACACATTTTAGACTTAAATCATGACAAGCAGAAAAAAAAATTAAATAACCCTTCCTTATAAATAAATAAAAAAAATAAAAAAAAACTGAAACAATGGTTGACTACTGACAAGCCGTATTCATAAAAACAGGTTAAAAGACGGAAGCTATAGACAGCGGATGACTTGTGCCTGTGATTTGACCGTAATTCAATCTGACTCACCACGGAACATTGTGACCCTCTAACAAGCACAATTCATTTAGGGAGGTCATCTTGAGGTAGCTGACGACGACGCTTGAGAAATTATGTGGGCACTCGTTAAAAAACAAACCTCCACTGACCTCTGGACATCCAAGTCAATAAGCAAAGCAGCCTTTTTCTCACCTGCACAATGTCAGTGAAGACCAACTGAGTGCCATCCATGGCTTCCCAACAGGTTTCAGCCATTTAAACAGGCTACTGGTGACTGACTAGTTATGAGAATGGGCTGGTTAAAGATTAAGGCGCTCTCAGGACACAATCCCAACAGAGTGCTCTTGTCTTGGCTCATTACCCTCTGCCAAAACGTGAAAACCACCTTTTGTAAATCAAGAAGCACCACAATGCACTTTGCCTCAAACCACCAATATTCCACACAAAGACTGGCTTCTTCAGCGACACCTCAAATTAAGAGCCACAGCAGCCAATACTTGTTCAGTGAACACACCTCGTTTAAGGTAAACCTGCACTACAGAGCAGCCAGCCAACAACCTGGTTCAGAGGCGTGGTTGTGCGTGCGTGTAGTCAACAGTGTCACAGAGTTAATTAACAGAAGCACATGGGACACCCATTCCCAGCTCTCTACACTATGGGACTGCAAAGTGCTACACTCTTGGGGGGGGGGGGGGGGGGCATCGTACGATTACAAAGATGCACTTTGGTGGAAGGAACACAGTTGATTTACAGCTCCAACAAGAGGACCAGCTGTTCCACTACATCAGCTACCTTACCCTACTCCTTATATCGAGGAGATTGGAAAATCTTGGTATGTACTTATGAGGGTACAAAAGATTAATCCAATCCCAGTCAGAATGTGGACATAATCATTCATCGGCAGAGAAATTAAAAAAACAACAATGGTCACAGGGATCTCCACTACAGTTCCCAGTTGCCTTTTTTACCACTACCTTGTTCAATGAAAGGTTGAGGAGCCAGGTGGAGGAGGAGGCATTTTCAAATGCATCTCAAAGTGCAATGAAATCTTGAACTCAAAATAGTTTGTTCCAAAGTTTCCATTTGACTTGTAAGTGGCTTGTAATAGGCCGCGAAGTTCTGCTACACAACAGAAGATGCATTTCTCTGTGGGGGAGGAAAGACCTAAGATTAGATAAAAAATAAAAAATAAATAGCAGAGCCCACAGGTCTGGAAGCTAGCCACCACGGGATAAGAACGAAGGTGAAGAGACGTCCATATCTTCTCCAGTCAGCCCCCCCCCCCACCCCGAATCTCCTCCACTTTCTCTCCTTCTCCAACCCGACCCCTCTCCCTCTCCACGCCCCTTCAGCCCAGGAAGCAGTGACGGGAGAGCTTTAACTGAAAACAGCTGTTTGGAATACCAGACTGATGAAACCCTATTTAGTTTTTTTTTTCTTTTTTCTTCTTCACCCCACCAACCCCCAAACTGCACAATCTGGGTTTATTAACATGGGGTGAAGCGTTTAGTAGTGTATGGCTTAAGTGAGTTGTTGTTTCTTAAAGTGAAAGAAAAACACTTTGGCACGTGAGGGCAGCACATGACCATGGAGTCAGAGTGCAGAGGGTGCGCTGTCACGTCCCACCAGCCCTCATCAATCAGCCACCAGCCTTATCACCTGGGAATGAGATTGATTACTCCGGCCCCTTGCACACAAGGGGGCTAAACTTACATGGGGACGGGGGCTCCAGCCAGCTCTGGAGAAACTCAATAATGTCCACTGCACCTCGTGGAGGTCGGCCTTCCAGGGGAGGAGAGGGCCAACTCCAACCCAGCACCCTAAACGCGGTCGTTTTCAGATTCCGTGTTTGTTTCACAAAGACAATTTTAGGTTGAGACTTCGTCCTCATTCTGAAGTGCAATTGTTTCTGGTTTGGGAAAGTTACACTTAAAGAACCCTTACTTCGAGTTGAGCTCATGGCATTTTGAGTTTTCCTCCAGGCTGGAAAGGCAAATATAGAACTGTATGGGGGATGCGATGCCACAGAGGTTTTTTCAGGATTCATATCATGCAGCTTTAAAAAAAAGAAATCAACTTCCCAAAAATATAACAAATGACAAGCTTACAGTGGTGAACAGTAATATAAGTCAATGGGTGAAACCGTGCCTGAGATGCTCAAGTTAAAAAAATAAAAATAAAAATAAAAATAAAAAACCCATACATACATAGGCCTACTGTTGTAACAAATGGAAAGTACATTTTTCTAATGTCTGGACTCTTCTCATAGCAACATAGGTCTAGGATAATCTGGAAGGAACACCCATCAAATCAGACCTAGATATCTCAACAACAAAAAATATATATATAAAATAAAAATAAAAAGGTACAATGTTGGGATTATGCCCAAGGCGGAAGGGGCATGTCGTATACTTTTTTCCTTGATGTAAGAGCCCAATAATGCAAACCCAAAAATCAACAGCTTATACCAGAATATTTCAGCTGTGGCTTCTTCCTTTAAAGCAGAGAAAAAAACTCAAAAAATGCAAATCTGGCAACGGTACACTGGGCGCCTTTCAAAAAGAGATTCCTTTCATGGAAAGTACAAGTGTAATAAATTTTGTAATTTCAGAAACAATGTAGAAAGATCCGATTTTCCGTCATGAGTCAGTTTTATTTGTGATTTTATAGACATTGTCTCCAGTGAGTGGAAACAGAAGATCCACAAAACATAACGCTTGGAGTTTCCATTTGATACCAGTGGCTCGATTATCACTGATTAGTACAAACTCAATCAAACTCAATCAAGACTGCACTCTCCATAGAAGAACGTGTACATAATACCTTCGGTATTTGTAAAATTGTCTGCACTTGTAATATTATGACTATTGTAAAAAACTGATTACACCAAAATGTCAAAGATCTCTGATTATCCACTAAAGACCCAAAACCAGTCTGACTCGCTCAGCCGAAATGAGATTCCCAGTTTTAGATTATCCATTTTGTTGTGCTTCACTAGTACCAAAATACCTCATTCCACAAATCATCTGATGCGGGCCTAGTTAGCAAAATACATTGTGCTGGGCCACTACATGGAAAACCAGTCAAGCCCAGCTATGTTCTAGCATGGCATAGCTCAGCTCAGTTAGATCAGTGATAATGAGGTACACTGGTGAACTTTACTATGTGTAGGTGGGAACATTGACTTGCCTGGGTAAATCTCTCCATAAAAGAAAATGAGTCAATTTTAACATCGTAATGCAGAAAGGTATTGTATCATTTCCTCTGAAAAGTTTGTCTAACCTCCTCCACATTAGTTCTTGAGAACTAAAGTACACTACAGCTTGAAAAACTAATTTTGCACTGCTTCCAAGCCAATCCCGGCACATCTAAAAAGACACATCTTGGATAAACAAATAGATAAAAACACATATACACATATATTCATCTTGGCACTTCAAAGGGATTCATTGATGTCACAGTACGTAGGGAGAGCGGTGGTGGTGGTGGTGGGGGGGGGGGCATTCATTCCTCAAAGGGTGCCGAGATACCCCTGATGGGCCAGCTCTGGAGAAACCAGCGAGTGCTATAAACAGAATTTCTAATGGCAGGCGGGTGGTGGGTAGGTGGTGGACTAGCTGGGGGTGGCGGGCGGCATTGACGCCAGCTTCTGCTTTCCGCAGAGACCAAACGGGGAGGAGAACCAAAACTGGCACCGTTTCACATACTTTTAAACGTGTTTTGAACAGAAATACCCAAACAAACAGCAAAGCCCTTTTAGGAGATCGGTTTAGGAATAAAACACCGGTGTTGGTACTTGCAAAAATAGAAGCGGGCCGTTTGCTTTTAACCCCCAGCCCACCTAAATCTACAGGATAAAGGGACATGCAAAGATTCTTGCCAAGGCAAAGGTCTTCACATCCAAGATTCTGACCAGGGCACAGGCCTCTCCTTCCTCTCTCCTACTTCCTGTAACACTTCAAACACTCTCTACAAGTATGCAACAAAAAAAACACACAATCATAACTTTCCAGTCCTCATGCTAATCTGTTCAATGATTAACTCATAACAAACACATGACACCCAAACGCTCTCCACACACTGCATGCTCCGGAGAACGCAGCACATCTAATCTGAGGGTAAATACACAATTTTGGGGTTAATTCAACCTGAGTGTGCCGTCAGGCTATTTTAGTGAGAAAGTTTTCCCCATCGAAAACAGCCCTGTGTCTAATTGAGAGCCACAGACCTTCCAACGTTGACCAATCTGCGCGAAGACACATCCGTCTAACACTCTTCCCTTCACAAAGAGCTGATAAATTCATCAGATTTCTGACAGCCACTAGACAATGGTACGCGCTAATCACCTCTGACACCGCTGTCCTCAGCCCCATCCATAACCTCCATAACTCATAAGTCAAGAGTCAACTAGCAGTGTTTTGTGCCCCTCTGGACAGAAACAATAAGGAAGGAGGAGAGAGAAGGAGACTCGTTTTTGCTCAACAATAATCTTCGGAGCTTTAGGACAAAGAGTGCACTGTGTGCAGTGGCACAGTGCATTCCTTGCTCACCTCTCCGAGATCCTGTATTTTATTTGAGCCTTCGGTTTTGTATTTTAACAATAAATCTCTTTATTTTTCGAGCCATTCTTACACTATTCTCTTTCAATTCACAATGGGTACAGTATGACTTATCATCAGAATTATTTTTGCGTTCCAGATATTGCTAGACCTTGACCTACTCGAGAACGTAATCTTAGTGCGGCGAAAAAAATGTCAAAAAGATGGGAGCTACTAAATTAATATGGATTTGTTTGCCCTTACAGAAAAATCCTTTTCATAACACATTAAAACTCGGTTAAAAATGTAAAGTCCGTTTACACAAGTCGTTTGTGAAAACATTCGCTCGCGAACTTTCAGATTTCCTTTACCGGCTCACACAGCAGTAATGTTTCTGAAATTAAAGCTCTGGACAATGTTCCTTCTGTGGCAGGGGGGGAGCTCTCTGCAGCGCCCTCCCCTCCTCCCTGCCATCGCTACTCCCGACTGCTGAGTGCATGGAAAAGGCTCTGCCTGTTGACAGGACCGCTTTCCCGAACACTGTTTGTTTACGCAAGGAGAGGTCCTTTTATACTGCAGGACAATGCCACTGTTTACTTTGCATTGTCTCCAAGGTCTTAAAATACCGAAACCCAGCAGAAAGAGTGGAAAAAACAGTTAAGCGTCAGGGCAGACGCACACGCATGTATAGCGATTTGACGTGTTCAAACAGCATTGTTGCGTGATCTCCCCCTGTCCCCGTGCCATTTTCCCAGCCCTCTCCACAACCTTAGTGTTGGGAGTCAGCGCTCTAATTGGTATTTTGGGTGAGGCCTACTTGTTTGGGTGCCTATGAAAAGCACTGTTTATAGAGCTTACCTGGGCCCACCACACAAAGCAGGGAGTTACTATACTAGTTTTCAAAAAACTATGTTCTCTTGATAGGGTCCCGTTAAGAAACCCTACATTATTAAAATGTGGCGAGGGTGAACTCTCCCTGTTCACTTCTGTCATCACTTAATGGATTTCCACAGCCAAACAAACACACAGTGTGTTCAAATAGCATTATTTGATGCAATTTAATGGATGTCCACAGCCAAACAAACACACAGTGTGTTCAAATAGCATTATTTGATGCAATCTATCCATTCCTGATCACTTAAGAAATAAATACTATTGTTACCCATCATGACCAATCATACCTAATCTGCAACCTCTAAACAAGCAGATATCACCCCACCATTCCTCTTGACATGTCTGACAAGTCAAACCCTTTGGCAAATGGCAGATGTTCGCCTTCATAGTCAAGGCTAAAAGGAAGGCTTATGTCTTCGTCCCACCGATGAGAGCCTGGTGAATAGTCCTCACAAAAGCGAAGACTACACGAAAAAAAGTTGCTCTTGAACTCTCAATGGATTACCCAAGCATTTCAGCATGGAGCAGGCCCTAAATGAATTATGGGAATCCCCTCCCCACCCCCCCCAGATGCTTTCTTCTGTACAGAACTCCTATTGCTGAGCTGTTTGTTAGTACAACTTGAAGTGGGTGTTACCGCCTCATTAAACGTAAGCGCAACTTTTACAAGCTGCAATACGAAGTTGTGTATCGCTACTCGAACACAAATGACCCTCAGCATTTGGTTCACCGAATACTTGTTTACTTTCAGTTGGTCCATTTACGGGTACAATTAAACGTGTTGCAGTTAAGCACAGTTAAACACAATAACACGGTTCTAACCGCAACAATATAAAATGTAATGAAACATTGCTTTTTTTCCCTCCTCCATTCCTGGAAAATCCCCAGGTATCATTAAGTGCAGAATCTCTTCACAATGAAAGCTGTCGCTCTTCTGACGGACACACAATATTACTTTCATGATTCTAGTTTGTTACTCGGCTGATGAAAGGCCAGAAGAAGGTGTTGTCAACGGAAGGGTCCTAGGGACTCTTAATAAAGCTCCACTGGGAGCAGAAACTAATCTCTTTCACTGACAATCAGACATACGCCAAGGTTAGAGTTACATGGAAAATACAGAGCCAGGGTCTCGAGCGGAAACTGCCGTCTGCAGACACACACGCACACACACTTACTTTCACTGAGCTGGTAAACCTCCAATGTCACAAACATACTAGATTTCCAAAATTCTGAATCTCTATAGACATTGTCGTGATGCTTTACTTAAAAAATAAAAAAAAAAGAGTTAAAATTGCATACGGACACCATCATGTTATAAAAACAGACTTTACTGAGCACTAATTAAACTGACAAGAGAAAAAAGGCCAGACCCATAGTGCATTTGCAGCTAGATTGTGTTTACATTCCTTATTCTGCGCCCACAGGTACTCTAAACATTTCCTGTTTCAATTTTGCAACAGGGCTGTTTATTTTTCTTTTGGTCGTGAAGGAGCGTCAAAATTTTTTATTGTAATAAAATATTTAACGTACAAGACTGGGCAATTGTGCAGTGAGGAAGACAAAGTTTGGTAGGTTTTCCTCTGTTTTCTCAAAAAAAAAATGTTTAAAAAAATAATAATAAAAAATACAAAAACAATTCACCTATTCAAACCTGGGATGCCTAGGTTTTCCTCCATTGCAGCTGAAATGTTTATTGCACGACATAAGTACTATTCTTCTTCACTAACGGTACAAAATTTACTGCTGGAGAAATAGTCGGCATCACGCCAGAGGGCCCCAACTTTTATGCCTTCGGATCTTTCAGTGTAGAATGCAACCCCTCACAACCCCCTCCCCCACCAACCAACCCCCATTCATATTCTGTACAGAAACTGTCAAACTCGACAGTCAAGCCATTCTCAACTGTGTGAGGTTATGTGGCCGTTTCATGGATTAATATCCACTAGGCCAACAAAGACCACCAAAATTGTTTCGTTCATCCAATTCAACCCCCACAGCACATGACATTCTCCAAGCTGGGAAAACCTTACAGAAATCGTCTCGGTGAAGTACAGCGCAAGTAGCCCAGGGTAAATCATAGCATACAGCACATTAATAAAAGTCAGCCCTTTTGGCTTTGCTTGCTAGATTCATGGAGATCGGCTCAATGTTGGGAGATAACTGTAGAAGCGGAGCTTATTAAAACAAGGCCTACATAAAAAAAAACAATATTCAATAAGTGAATCTTTACCCAGTTTATTCTTTCTTGTATAGTTTTTTTCCCCCCTTCCTGGGGTGAAGGTTTTGCAGTTCAAATCTCCTGGCTGGGCAGAGCATTCTACTGTTGTAGTTAAAGACCACTTGCTTTGTAAATAACCAATGTGTGGAAAGCCACTGTCCTCCTATGTGTTTTTTTTTTTTTAACTGATTGACAGAACAAGACAACCTGTCCATCATTTCCCTGCTTATTTTTTCCTTCCCATCTTCGGCATTTCTCAACCAGAACCTTTGGACTGACTACACAGCTTTATCAATGCTTCCATGAGTGACAACATCATCTACTTGAATCAATTTTCTACGTCTACTTTTTGTCTACATTTCCACTCCTTTTTCTGCAACTTCTTTTATTCAGACAAAATCCAAACAATGCTAGAGCAGAGAGCTCTTTGCTCCATCCAGCTATATGAGAGGTCACGGAGGAATACTATGGGTCCGCTGAAGGCAGGGTTCGCTGAAATGTTGTTCTTTGCCTCGCAAAGATAAAAATCCCCAGTCCTTCTATTCACCATCACATTTTCCATGATTACCTCCAGCAGGAACTACAACAAGAAGCCGAGAATCTGGACTTCCAAACAGCTCCACAAAAGAGGCTCTCAAATGTGACATCCACCAAAAAAATTAACAGTTTTTGATAACCCTTTTGATTATGACACAGAAAAACAGGAGCAGTATTTACTTAAAAAATAAAATAAAGCACTGTGACAGGTCTGTGAAAGGCTTCTTGCAGACATTCGCAGCAATCTAAATTTATATCTACAAATGATCTGCAAGTGAGTCAAGAGACGGCCATACTTCTATAATAGCTATGTGAAAACTATGAATACGCCAAACACATCCATTTGTAGGAAAGCTTCTAAGACAGTTGAAATGAAGCAAGAGTGTAAATCCAAGCATGCCACTTAAAGGAATTACAGTGTGCTTATTGGCTATCCCCACAAAACACCTATAGCTTAAGGAACAAAAGAGGATCTCCACACTGGCATGCACCTTGTGTGTAGAGAGTGGCCATTAAGCTAATGAGCCCCAATGGAGACCTCCAATGAAGCCATCAAGCGCCTGCTCAGAATAACAATGGTCGACTAACGCCTCTCTAATTGAATGGAGGGAATAGGGAGAGAGAGCGAGTTGGTTTGGGCCAGTGGAAAGAGACAGAAAAGCAGAGGTTTGGGGGGGGGGGGGGGTCATTCTGGTCTCATTTGCTTTTCAGTCTAACGCTTGGCTGGTTCCAATCAAATCACTTGCTTTTTGGGGTGAAAGAGAGGGACAGGGGGATGGAAATGGACTCTAAACAATATAATTCCATTAGCTAGTATTACAAAGAAGTTCCTAAGTTGTATGAAAATAGTGATTCTCAATGCAAGATAGACTAATGTTGTTGGCCATTTTCATCCAATACAACATTCTATCCACCCAACCTATCAGCGCAACTATATATGTTTTTTTGTTTGTTTTTTTTGTTTTTTTACAATGAATAAAGTTTTGTAAAAGTGCCATTTCAACTGTACGATGCTTTGTTTTTTTCCTGTAAAGGCTGCCATCTGAATTTCACATCAGAGTTCCATCGACTTTTCCAATTGTAAGCACATATCCACTCCCTGTTAAATACCATTAAGTGAGTTCACAGGTGTGCTCAAAGGGGGTGTTAACCTTTCCAATGATGAACATGCAAAAACTACACTCGCCACAAAGAACACCAGTCTCTTGTGACTGGAACAAGTAAAATAAAAACAATACAAAAACGCAATTGCTGTGATATTTCTAACCCTGCTCTAGCGGCCATTTTATACGATTTAAACAAATATTTCTCCGTTGCTTACATTTCTGTACCATGGCACAGTTAAACCAACATTTGAGAAATGCAAGTCTCAGTGTTCAATAACCAATTTAGTTTGTGTTCCTATCCTTATTTTTTGTCTTCTTTATTTTAAGCAACATGTTGAAACAATAAATAATTTCAGAAGTATTATCTCATGATCAAATTATGTAGTTTCATCCGAACCCTGTTTCTGGAATATTGTGCTACTAAAAATTTGCCCTTAGGTCTTCATTAAACTAATTTAAGATCTGCAATTTTTTATTTTATTTTCATTTCACTTCTCTACCTGGCAGGGAATTTGGTCTAAATAACACATTTTTGAAAGTTTTTTTGGACTGGCCACATGGTGTTTGGACTCAGGATACAGACCATTAAAACAGACAAGAATATCACATCTTCAAATGCTCATTACACTTGTTTAGACATCATACACTATCTTTAATTTTCATGTGCGCTCCAACAGTCTTAGGTCAGTGGAGCTATTTATCATTTCCACAAGTCTATTGACACAGGCAAATAGTTGTCGGACTCAGTACTTTACTTCTCCCAAAGTGTGCTTGTCAGAATATGATTAAAATAGGGCACTAATATGCAAATAACCTAATCTGAGACAAACCATGAGATATTCATTTTCCTACAATTTTACATAGATAAGGACGACAACCTTGGATGCCTTAAAAATGTAGGTGTTGTAGGTGAAAGTAAAGTAACATGAATATTTCCCTGTACTTCAGAGTAGTCTGGCTGCAAGGACACCACACAATTTGCACTAACCATAAATGTTACAAATAGTCTCATTTTCTATTCCAATAATAAAACCTGACAAATCTAACGAACTGCAAGAGGACCTTGCTGCAATCCTAGTAATGTCTGTCTTATCTGGGCGTCTTTCCAGATAAATAGTCGGGTTAGTGGCCCCCTTGTTATCATAATACGCAATCAATTGTGTACACAGGGTAGGGACTCAAATCTCTAGAGTCAAATCTCTAGAGTCCGATATTAATATTATAGTGCAGGTTATGCCCTCTGTATAGCTCAATTATTGATATACGCGTGGAATTATTTTCTATATTTTAGTTAGGCATTGGGAATGGAACTGACAACCTAATTGAATGTGCACAATAAATGACATTAATCAAACCATTTACACAGCTATGTCGTAGGCCCTAATGCAAACAATAAATAAAAATATGCCAATCTTCAGCGCTTTGGACTCAGAATACTAAATAAGTGCAAAAACATGAGCTATCCTCAACAAATCGAGATCTCAGTCGCTTTGGGGAATTAAAGGAGGAAAGTTTTAAAACTCTACCGAAGCTAACAGCAAACCGATTTCCACCATTTCCTAGTCGAATATCGCCCTGCAACAGACTAACTACACTACTTAAATCACCTCCAACAACTTTTAAGCAACGCATTGAATGATAATGTATGTCATAACAGGCTGCTAACTCGGAAAAAAAGACATTCCAAAATGAACAAAGGGCTGGTTACTCCTTGAGAGGCCACTTATAGGGAATATGGCGCTCTACTTGGGGCCACACTGCCAACTTTTTTAACGCGTGCCTGCAGAGTATTTGACAGCGGAGGTAAATATATAGCTCACTGTGTGATTGTATTAGTTGTCAAAATGACAACATATGCGTGTAGTTTATAAAATATCACTCACCGTTCTGGCGCTGGGGGATAGGGACCCGTTGGATAGGTAGGGGTTGGTAAGATCTGGGATCATTAGAAACGGATAACCAGGATAATGGGGACTCTTAAAAAAGCCTCCATCTTGCTGTCTTCTTAATGCTTCAGGGAGAAGAGCATGGGAACCAAAAGAGAAAGAGAACAGAAGAGCGCGATGAAACAAAGGCGAACAGTGAGGAGAAAGGTCAAACTGCAGCAAATAAAAATAAAAAACAACCAAAAATATTACCTTCGCTAAAGTAATCTCTGGCTTTCTCGTAACTTTCTGAGTCTGGTCTTGGCTGGGGACGCCTCTCTGCTTGCTGACACACATAACACGCAAATAAGAGAACATGAAAAATAAAAGTTTGAGTACCGTTGTTAAAATAAAAGTTCCAGCTTTAAATTATAAAAAATAAATGCAATGTCTGTAAAGACGAAATTGTGTTACAATGGCAAGGATTCCTACCTCAGAATCAGAAGAACTGCTGTTGTTTTCCGACTCATTCACTAAAGAGGATTTGACGTCGTCCAAATCCCTCTCGGCCGAGACGTTTTCGGATATTTTTTCTTCTTGTTCCCCTTCGTCTTTAAAGGAGATCATTTCATCGTTGGCCCCCAAGTCATCTCCGCCGCCTCCGTTAAGTTGTGGCATTTTTGCAAGTAAATTCTCCTACTATATCTCCCCCGAAAACAATGAAAAATAGCAAATGTCTGTGTTGTAAAATCCACTGGTTTGCTGCTGTTTGACTAAAGGAAATAGTGCTGTCCGCTTTGCTCACACTAGAATGAGCCCAAAAACAGTTTTTTTTTGTCCGTTCCCACGGTTTCAAATCTTCAGTTTAAAACGCATAATAAAAATCTCCCATTATCCATGGGTAAAACATGACAAACGTCCCATTAATCCACCAGATACCTTTCTGTTATATATGCAAATAAATATTGCGTAAAATATAGCATTAACCGAAAATAATATCAACTTTGTGAAGTAGGGCTACGCGCTGGCAGTTGTGTTATGCTCCTTAATGCTCCGCCTGGGTCTCGGATAATGCTGCAGCCTCAATCTTCTTCCCTGCAAGTTTTGGAGGTAGCAAACTGCAAAACAAACCACAACGAGCCAAACTCATAAAAGATCGGAAATTCATCGCTTAAGATCCATATTTGGATCTCGCTCTACGAGAGATCAAAGTTAGACTAAAAACGGATTCTGAAAAGTTCCGCACCGTGGCTGCGTGCATTGAAAACGCGCACCGGAGATTAAAAAGTTTCTGCGATCAAGTTTCCACCGGATTCCTGTCTGTTGTACGGGAGTTCCTATGCAAGTTTCGTATTCGAGTCCCCGAAGTAAAGTTATTGTTCATTAGACTAGCACGACATGTCCAGCGACAGATTTCGAATAGATATGCTATCTATTGAAAATAATGCATGGTTCGAAGAAAATGTCGATCTGTCGTTCTCTCCGCATCAGTCGACGAGGAATGTGCAGATATGTTAGTTTGCTTGCTGAAGTGGAAGGAAGAGGGGAGCTTGATTATAATGCAGAGGAGGAGTTTGCGCTGAAAACCGACACTTCATTCACTAGGGCAGGCTACTGGTAAATGAGGGTAGCCTATGTTTAAAGGAACAGTTGGGGGCACGCACGGTATATTCGTGAAAGTTGACACTGACATGGAACTGCACGTTAAAATATTTTAATGTTATGATCACATACTTTATCAAGATACGCGCAATTTAATTAAAAATAGTCGAACACGACTGTCATTGTCATTTACACGTCGATCGTTTTGACAGGCTATCTTCTCGAAATTGATTGAAAAGACAGTGACTGTGGATGAATTATGGCGTGGAGTCGAGACCTCTGTACATGGACTGGTAAATTAAATTCGCTTTACGTTATTTTTTGACAACTTATGACAAGTGTTCAAGAAGCACCTTTCTATGGATTGTTCCTTAGACGGGCTGTTCAAGAAATTGATTTAAAACAAATATTTCTTTTTAAGAATGGACAGAAAGCTTACATAAATAAGTATTTTAACACGTATGTTTGGCTACTCATAAATGTGACTAGTTGATAGCAACGTAGGCCTATGTGTCAGTGATAAGTAAATAAAATGTTTGTGCATGTTGTCATTGTTGATAGGCTACTAAGGCGCACATGGCCCTTACACAAATGAACGACAGCCAGCAATAGCATACAATCTATAGGCTACAATAGGATTATTTTTAATTATAAGTTGCAAAGTTCTGTTTGTAGGCTACACAGGAACATGTGCAATAGTGTCCAGCTAGTATTGTTCTTTATGTTGTTTATCAAATAATGTAGCCTATGCATCGCTATTTAGGCTCTACTTTAAATCATTATGAACGACAGACTGGCTATAGGCTATGCCAGCATACGTGGCTTTCACTCATTAGACATGTACTTTTAATTTATAGCATGTAACGAGGTGTAGCCTAAGTTTCCTGCATGTTTTAGGCTAATACTATGATACTAAATACGATGAATAGGCCTATGCATTTTATTAGCTACATTAGTTTCAGTTGTTTTCTAATAAACTACTGTACGTCTGTTGTCAGCTCGTTTTGATATGTTAATAATTGGTCAAGTTGAAAATTGAGCAAGATGAATATTTATTATTCAGATTTATTGTTAAAAATATGTATTTAAATTATGGCTTATAATTAAAAGTTAAATTGATGGATTTATGGAAGGATACTTTCATTATGAATAATAGCCTACAAAAATGAATCTCATTTTCTATTACAGGTTTATTTTTGGATTCAGTATTAAAGCAAATTTAGTAATGTTAGGCCTTGCCAATTTTTATTTGCACCAAATAAACAGTAAAATATGGATGCTTACGCATTGTTGTTTTCTCCACCTTTTCACACTTTAAAACTTTCTCAAAATGTTCACATTTGATACATCAGAAAGCAACCAGTTGAGGTGAAAATGTCATCTCTGGCTATGCGCCTGTAAGGGATGTCACGCTTTCCTAGGCCTACAACTATTTCTCCGTATCACAACTGCAGCTCTGCCTGTGAACTGGCAAGGAGCAACTCAGCCGCACTGTTTCTCCCAGAAGAGCTGCAGTCTCCCATGGCTTCTCGAGCTATAACCGAGTCAATAACGTGGAGCAGTGCAGCTGTCTGAATCAGGTCAGGCTTTATGACATGAAGGCTGCTTACATCACTAACAGCTTGAGTACATGGCATTTGTGTTGGTATGCAGTGCCATTGCAAGCTAAATATGTCTGAGTTCATCAGCCAGGCAGAGGCCGTGGTGACAGAATTGTGATTAACCCTTTCTGCGGGAAGAGTGCAGTAGACCAAGTGCTTCTACTTAAAAGTTTTATGGTATCTACCAGAGCCTCTGATTCGATGGAAGGTGTGGAGGGGGGGGGGGGGGGGGGCTGGGGGGTGGATCATATGACTTTATTTGCTCAGTGCCTACATCCCCCTGGCACATCTTAGGTCCCTGCCTGGGCCGAAGAAACACATTTCCCCTCAACCCCCCCGCCAAGGCTGCCAGTAGCCGTGTGATAATGACAGGCTATGGTATGAGACTTAATTACACGCTGCCACGTTAATTGCATGTTGGTGTGTCCCCAGAACAATGGGCGCGCGGCGGAACGGCAGAGCCCGGCAGCAGCGGGGATAAGCAGGTCTGTTAGCGGGGCTTTAGCCTGGCTGGGTGACGAAATCCTCTCTCATTGAGGTGTGATCCCTGGCCCTCCCACCGAGCCAGGGCCCTGCGGTCCTGCGGGAGAGAGCGCGCGCGCTCCGAGCGCAGGAGGAAGGTGGGAACCTGGAGTCAGCTTTCCTGAGCTGCAGAGACATGAAGCAGAGTAATGACTTCACTGGTTATACTGCTCCCACCCCACCCTGTATACCACCCCCCCCACACGCACACACACCCTTCCAACATGCACACCCACACATGCAGTCAAATGCTCCTTTTGGGTGCGATACGGAGCCGATCATTCTCTTTACCTTAAACGTTTGTCTTGTCTTTTCCGCTAAAGCCGCTTGTTCCAGCGTCTTGGTAGATGGGTTATATCTTGCCTGCTTGGATCTGCAAAGGTTAACCATTTATAGTAGCTGAAGTGCATACCTTCACATCTTACAAAACTAACATTGTGTTTGTCTTAGATAAGGCCCTCATGTTGGCTGCGACTGCCGGGATACTGGATGGTAAATAAATAAGAGGAAAAGCAAATTTATTGTGGGAAAAATATTTTGCAACTTTCTGCTACATTTGTTTTGAAGTATTAGTATGACATATTGTAAATATACCAACTAGACTGTAACTTCACATTTTTATTCAAACTTTGTGGTGTCTGTGACAAGAAAGAAGTTAGGCTCTGAACTATATTTGTATTAACCCCATTTTTAGGAATATCAAAAACATTGCTTTTACTGACTGGAGTTGTTTCTGTACTTTCTAAGCACACTGAAACATAAAGGCACTATTGAGTTACGCCCGTAACATGGTGGCCACTCTTAAAAATCCTTTCATTTTGATCGAACTCAGTTTCAGCTCAATGTGGCTTAAATTTGCACATTAATTTTTTGGTACGACTAATGATTAGTCATCATTAAAAAAAAAACATAATTCAGTTAGAAAGTCAAAAGAAATAAAATCATTTGACTATAGAGTGAAATGTTTTCAGTAAGCTAATACTGAATTCTTTATCCTGTTTGAATATATAATATCTTTGTATTCACATCTTTACCTGAGATTACTGAGTGCCGAGCATCAAATGAAGGTCTTAATACTAAAACTGATACTGATACTGAAATTTAATTGGAATAAACTGAGATATAGACAATTAAGAAATTGCTTTAAATTTGAGATTTAAAAAGAGATTTAAAATTGCAAAAACAAATATATTTCTAAATCAAAACCAATTCAGAGGGTTTCCCAACAGCGGCCGTTGCCCTATTCACATCAAGCACTTCTAACGTTTCACAGTATATATTATCTATAATATATACTATATATCACCTTATAACACCCTTACATCTGCGGCATAGAGGGAGAATGAATTACAGTTCATTGGGAGACCGGGTGATGTTATTATAATTGCATTATGACTGTTATTCCTTTGAACCTTAAAGGGGATCTCCAGCCAGAAATCATTATTTAATATGTCGGTCCTCACCTTAAAAATAATTCACGTCTCATGTTTCTGAAAAGTATCGCAAGTGATACTTCAGCCGGCAGCAAAGAAAATGTGGCGATTCCCACCCCAAACAATGATGTCACTCGGGTATCAGGCCTCCGCTTTACCCCATTGTAGGGGGAGTCATGGCATTTATATTGGAGGCTGCAGGTTTGATTAAACAAAAACAAGACTCCAAACTTTCCGTTAAGAGTTAAATATTTGTGATTGTGTGTCTTCATAAATAAAAAGAAAGCAATAGGTGTGTCACTGTTACACGGCAACCTCAAAAAACACTTAAAAGCTAAGAGGAGTTATATCCAAACGACATCATGACTTCGTATGCTTTTTATTTGATATTTTATTTTAATTTTATGCAGATACGGACAAAAAGATTTGGTTTTGACCCAGCATGGAAGGCCATGCCACTTGGTATTCTGAGGGTAAGACAGAATACCAATTGGATTTCTGGGTACAATTCCCCTTTAGTGTCTTTCATGAGGATTTTAATGTGAATGTACGTATATGTGCGTTATTCAGTCTTTATCCTGTGCATTTGAAAGTGTGTTTGTGTGTGTGAGAGAGAGAGAGAGAGAGAGAGAGAGAGAGAGAGAGAGAGAGAGAGAGAGAGAGAGACAGGAAGTGGTGTGGTGCAGGATATATTATTCAAGTGCTGATATATTAAATCATATGAAAGATAAATTATTGACATGTTGACTCTGCTTATTCATAAAGGCACAATTTCAATGTTGATTTCCTTGCTTGGGACACATCATGACTGAGATTCGTCAATACCCCCCATCCCAAAAATAAAATGGGAATAAAATGTAAAATGTGTTGTACAAACAGGTGCTTGTTGAGAGCTCTCAACCCTTGATCCACTGTTCTTTACTCAAAATTCCCAGATGCATTTTATGATTTTTGCCTCAATATATTGTACATTTCCTTCAAATCAGTAAGCACCACAAGCCACGTTAAAATATACTTTGGATATCAGTAAAATCACCCTGTAGCTCTGTTCAAATCGTTGTTTGTCATCTTGAAAGGGTTTCAGCTTGAAATGACCCATTTAACATTCTGAGACTGGGAAAAATGTATGTTTGATAAATGTTAAATGTGACTATTTCCCTTGTCTAAATAGGCTTTCTTAGTATGGGTGTAAGATTGCTTTCTCCAGTAACAATTGTCATTGGGGAAACTAACTGCAATTGTGTGTAGTTTAATCATGAAATCAAAACTGATTGCTCTGAAAATGCAGACTGCTTTAGATGTGGTGTCTTACATGGTGAACATACCCAAATTGATGAGTGAATCGATTTCCTTGGCAATCTTACACAAGCCGTTGTGTGCCAAAGTGTCTCAACCAAAATCATTTTTCTTAGAGTAAGTCATGTTGTAAACAAATAAGGTCTGATTCAAACTAAAATGAAACTTGGGGGAAAACAAAATCCGAACTTTGCCTCATTGGAAAAACACAGGTTTCTTACATCAGCTAGATACTTACGCTCTGCATACAATTCATTGTCATTCATGTAATGGACGCTGTCAAATGGCTCACAAACAGTTCAGTGTTGTTCCAAGACGTATTTCTCTTTCAGTCAGCATTGCTTTGGTTGTACCTCTCTGTGCAGCTGGGACGTCAACAAAGACACAACACAATCTTACAATCACTGTATGACTAAATGCATCTAAACAAGGGTTATACACAAGCGTTATCAAATTCTGCAATCCACCATCCATCTTGTCAGGGGTTTAAGGAATGCATGAGCTGTCTGCTGCGTGAAGGGGAACTTCGTTCGAGATCTTTGGGACCTGGGCTCTTTCAAAGCAATTTGGGTCTTCTGAGCACCTCTTACCCGCGTAGGGACTGGAGGGGCGCATCGGGGGTTAAAGAGCGAAAGCCTCTTCAAAGGCCTCGCCCAGTCGGGGCTTCTTCAAACGTGCGATGCCTCTCTTCCTCTTCCTCTCTTCTCTGTTTGAGCTCCCCAACTGAGTTTGTGAAGAGGAGGAAGGAGGAGGCGGCGTGGTGGCGGCGGCGGCAAGCAAAGAGTTAACCTCACAAGTCTCTTTGCGCGATCAAAGGCTAAGGGAGAAGTATAGTGGTTCTCTTTTCATTAGGCTGCATCCCGACCCCACCCCCTCGCTGAAACATCACCATAACAACCCGCCACTGATACATCAGTCCAATTTCAGGGAAGCAATGGAGAAGAAGACGGGGAGGGGACACGCCATCCCTCTAATCATTACTATTAGTAGGATATGTGCCACAGTGCATGAATATTGTATCACCTGCCATTTCCACATTTTGTCGTGCCGTACATTTATTGCAAAAATGCAACCCTAGAAAATTCACACATTTCGCAACAATCTATTGTCAAATATGTATTTGTACATAAGTGTAGGCATTGGTGCTCTTGCTTATATCTTTTCATATGGTATTTTACCTCACTTGCTCCAGTGAGCATAAATAAGTTGTATAACTGTATAAATAAGTTGCAGTATGTCAGATCTGAAATGATATCTTGCCCTGGTAAATGGCTACAGATGAGCATAGAAAGAAGTGGGCCTCCATTAATAAGTCTGTATCCCCGGAGATCAAATTGTTGTGTGAGAGCTCCTACCTTACCTGAACGATATCTATTGTGTTATATAACAGCGTATAACGCACTTGGAAAGCTGTCAGATTCAAGGCGGTGAGTTATAACTCCGTGTGCAGGCCTCCCTTCAGAGTGTCGCAGTATGAATAATCCCAGAACAAGGAACCGATAACGAACGTGAGTCATTCTGTGACGAGGAATGCTGATTTCTCCCCACATCGTGGAGTTCATGAGGTTGTGTTGCCGTCCATTGGGCCACTTCCCCTTTCCTGGCTGCCGCTACTTCATATTTTACCAGTCAACTCAGAGCTGTGATCGTGAAAAGCCTCACTGACAAGGCAACACATTATTATTTTATGATGATCTTTTTGAATGGAAGAGGCAAACAAATTAGATTTTTTTCAGGACACAACTTGTAGTTTTAAAACACAGAAATGTTCTTGCTCTTACAAATGTTCATCAACACCACCCCCCCCCCCCCTACAAATTTCTTATCTTTTTTAATAATGGCTTGTTTTGTGAAAGAGCATTTCAAACTACATTGCAAATTGTGGATATATTCTAGGGAGAGCCAGGGCGTACCACAAAAGCGAACTGCCTGAAAAAGTCAGATTTTTTGTTCATTGATGATTGTATGGCCATTCTTACCACAGTGGGGGACTGTACAAAAAAACAAGTTGAAAGGAGATCTGTTAAAGCATTATGCCAAAGTGAAAAGCATTTTAATCTGTTCTGTGAAAGGCGCACAGTGATAAACAGTCCTCGTGGTGAAATGGATTCATCGCTAGCAGATCATACTGGGGTAGCACAACAGAGACCCCATTGGGAAGGGTGGAATAATGTTATTTCTGTTTTCCTATTTGTCTCCACACCACCACCCCTTCTCTCATTTGTATTGTATACAATTGTATGCTCTCGCTCCCTCACACACACACACACACACACACACACACACATCACTTCCTGCATTTCCAGCTCTTCCTTTCTCTCTGTTTCATCTCTCTTCACTCTTACTCTCTTGCTTTTTCGCTCTCGTTCCCCGCTCTCATAGCTCTCGCTGAAGCTCCACGGAGCCCCTGTCCTTCTCTACCCTCATGCAATCTGACAGGCTCCCTTATGGAAAAAAAAGAGAAAAATCTCTTATTGATGTTGTCGACCGCGTGTCAGCGAGCTGTGGCTTGACTGACAATCCAGCCTGGTCTCCAAGGGCCTCATTAGAACCCCACTCCCCCATGGTGTGTGTGTTCGTGTGTGTGTGCGCGCGTGTGTGTGTGTGTGCGCATGAGCGCATGTGTACATGCTCACTCGCTTGCGCGTGTGTCTGCATGTTTGTGGGTAAATGCATGGGTCTCGGAAACTGCATGTGTGTTTTTCTGAAGAAAAAAAAGGCGCAGCTACATGTTGCCACTCAGCCTTGTGAATAGAGCCTGTGGCCACCATTCTCCATGTCCACGTGTGGCGCTGCATATACAGTTCAAAGGCTTGTCCCTCATTTTCCTAGTATGTTTTTATGTAGCACATGCTATATGTACAATATTTTGTCTTTATCCCCCCCCCCCAATCTCCTTCAGCTAACTTCTTATGCTAACAAACACAATGCAATCGATTGGGACGCAATAATGCCATAAAATGCATTTGCATATATACCCATCTATATTGCTCTCAGTTTTTAAACACAGTCCAGCTGTTTTGTATTATTGCTTCTTCAGCAATTAATGTTATCCATAATCTATGCACCATTTATGTTACAGGGCTGAAATATATGATGGTGAAATGCAATGCTTTATCAAATAGTGCCTGCAATGCATTCTTTATAATGTCAGGGAACATACACACATATTATTTTCATATGTAAAGTGCTGGTTAATTTTAAAAGTTTTATTGATGTCACCTTGTAATTAAAGTGGTGTAAATGGTGTCGTCATACATACAGCAGAGAACAGCTTTGGGCACATGAGCTTTCTAGTGCCTGTTATTCAGTAGGATCATCAATGCAGGTCTGCTAATACACTGCAGTGAACTGTTACATAGAGTATTTCTGTTTGCTGTATGTGTCTGCGTACCAACGCATACGTGTGTGTGTGCGTGTGTGTGTGTGTTTGCACTGTCTTAAGCTGAGTTAATTACCTTCATTCTCACTGGAGCCCACACACCCAGAGCAGTGTATAATTAACACAATCAAACTTACCAATACTCATACATGGAACAGACACTTTTAATTGAAAAAACACACACTTATTGATAACATTTGTTTTTTTACTACACCGCTCTACGTGTCTGTCTGTGCAGTGTTGGAGGGGATCAAACTCAGTATTACACAAGCAAACTTCGCTCTACGAACTAGAATATATCCTGTTATACAGTGCACAACATATACCAGGGGTAGACAATCCTTGTCCTGGAGTGCCAGAGATGGTCCTAGATTTTACTCCATCCAAACCTATAGCTAATTAGCTATAGCTGGATTCATTTTAATTAATCAGGTTTAATGAATGCAGGGGACCATGTGCTGGCAACATTCAGCATGTCACCATTCAAATATAGTCAGGCTTTTAATCATCCATCAAACTTTTGTGATCAAGCTCAGATGGAAAAAAAACATAAACATCACTCGCACTCCAGGAGCAGGGTTGCCTACCCCTGAAATGTACAACAGGCATTTACATTTGAAAAGAGAAACCTGGAGAAATGTGAACTTCAAACTAGAGAACAAAGTCACAGCATGTCCACAAATGAAAACCACCTACACTTTCAATGTTTATATTATTTTTGAAATAAGTAATCAACTGAATCTTATTCATTCTTGAGGAAACCGGACACCAGCAACACAAGGAAATGTAGCACAGAGCAGTATTGTTTAAGGAGGAGAAAAGGAGACTTCTCTCTATGTCTCTATTTCATCTCTCTATTTCCTTCTCTCTCCATTTCATCTCTCTATTTCCCTCTTGCTCTCTATTTCATCTCTCTCTCTCTCTCTCTCTATCTCTCTCTCTTTCTTATTAGTGCAGGATTACTTTAACCAGGAGTTGACGAGGGGTCAGGAGATATAGACAGCCACAATCTTAGCCTGGGGGCAGATCGACTGGTGGCCAACAAATTTATTCAGAGGGTGCCTGCCATCCCTGCCTCTGCCTCGCTTTGAAGTCGCTCTTTAAACTCTGCCTTCTAATACGTGACTTTGTGTCTATTATTTCATTACACTCTTGGGTATGCAAGCGTGTGTCTGTGTGTACATGTGAGCGTGTGTGTGTGTGTGTGTGTGCATGGTAGTGTGTGTATGTGCGTGTTTTTTGCCAGTGAATCCTTGTGTTAGAGTTTTCAAGGTCATTCTTTCATGTTTTGCCAAGATGTGCTTGATCAGACTTTCTCAACAAAGTGATGCTTATTTCAGTATGAATGTTATCTTTCCAGTCATGGCCTGATTCTGCAGTTCAACTAAGGGGTCCAACAGTAATTTAGCGTGTGTAAATAGAGCCCCTGTTTGTGTCCTGCAGCAGCTCTGCCTGCTGTTTTCTGGGCGTGGTATAGCCTATATGCCCATCTTGTCTCTGCATCTCTAATGCGTAGATTGAGATATAACTGTCTCGCAACCACGGGTGGGACCAGAGCTGGGGGGTGTCATATTTCGTGTCAATGTGAACCCTCATCCCTTTGCCAAAAAAAACTAAGTCTGTGTTGTTTTGCCAAAATTAAAATGGGCCCACGGTGCATAATCAGACCCCGTTACGGCTGCGGAGAACGAAACGGCAAGCTTGTCAGCTTGTCTTTGGACTCCCCTCATCGTGAAAAATAAAACCCCGTCAGATTGACTGGTCCGGAAGTTCTTTGGTCTTTTCCCAGAGGCATTATTTGCATTACCATTAGCACCAGGACCTGAACGCATGATTACAAATGCATAGTCGCATATAGCACGTGCAAAAGAGAGAAGTGACGAGAAGCCAGTGATTCAGAATGTGAGCAACTGCATCCACAGCCATTTTGTGCCCTAGAATACCCCTCCAGTCTCCAGCTATCAATCTGCTTAGTTAGCTCTCCACCCACACTTGAGGCACCACTTCCATATGCAACTGGGTGGGAGAGCTACTTGCCACCACACATTGTAATAAATAACAGTATATCTGATTATCTCAACAGTAAATCATTTTTTTTTTTTTTTTTACTGGAAGGGCGTATATGCCATCTAGAACTATACGAGTGTAGTGTATTATATTTAACTGGCCAAAGGGTGTTACTGAAATTCTAAACTGTGTTAAGAAGGGACAACAGGCCCAGTTCACTTCTCTAGCTATTCTGCTTCCTCGTGCTCTGCTTAAATTATTATTTCTCCATGCATCAAAATATCCCCCTGCTGGTTTACTCAACAAAAGCTGCGTCCAGTTCAATATCATCATTATCAGATATGTAAACCCACATTGAATGCAGTCACCGAGGCACACAAAAGCCCAGTTTGAGATGAAGCTGTTAACAGGTTTAAGTAGATTTAACGATCTTGCATTCATTCTTGTATTTGTGAAGATTTGACAAGATAGAGTAATACCGTGTGCCTATGGTATTATAAAAACTGAACATAACGGTACATTTTGTGTTTTAGAGAGATGCTATACGTCTCGAAAGACAAACTTTCTGTGTTGGCCCATTACATTGAAATCTTTTTTTTTTTTTTACATTTTGGATCTTACGATGCGCTCTGTCCACTTGTTTGCGAGCGGCCGCGCTTTTGAAATACCCGTCTGCGCACTCCGGAACACAGAGGATGCTTTTAAAGAGTATTATTTTTGAAAACTTCAAAGCCTTCCAAATGCATCCACCTCACGAGTGTACATCCCCTTGAAAGGTTCCTCACGTGTAGCTACCAAATGGACAGGAAGAGGCACTAGGCAGCATTGAGGTTATGCTAATGCGTGCAGTGTTCCAAAGCTCCCTGCCATGCTGTTTTTTCACGTACCACTTTTTCTTAACGTTGAGTGAGTCACTTGTGATTTTTTCTAGGTCATTATTACAGTGTAGCTTTCTAAAATTAACCCTTTGTAGAATTTATCTGGGATACATTTAATAGTGTCTTTAATTTAGCCCAGGTGCTCAATTTATAGGAACAAATGCATTTAATTACAACGCTCTGGCCATTTCTATTTTCTTGAGTTAATCTTTCGTACCATATTGGAAGGACAGCCCATGTGTAGGCAACAATATTGCTGTCAATTCAGATGAAGGCCAATGCATGCAACCGTGAGTGCGCGCACACGCATACGCACGGACACACACACACAAACATATTCTTAACTGAATGCAAATAAGTCATAATTACGATAGCAGTGCATTCGCCTATTTTACCTCATCCTTAGCCAATAGCCTTGTCCCAATAGTCTTAGTGAATCTAACACTATATCAAGATAATGATGTGCGTCCCCTAAACAATGGCGGAAGCAAAACATTCAAACCAAACTCGACCTTGACTATCTTGCACATTCCAATCTGAGGCATTTCAGTAGATGAACTCCCCCCCCCCTCCATTCACTCACACTTGCTGCTTTATGATTTTATCAGTTATGCTGTGATTTTATGAACTAATCCATTCCCATTCTTTGGAACAAAAAAAATAAATACATAAGAAGAAATACCCGGAATGTCCGTTAACTTAAACAGCTGGGAAACATCCACACTAGTTACGGAAAGCAGATTAATATCATTGTTTAAATAAGCAGGGGAATAATTGGGGAATTATAGAGCCAGGTGGCAACATAATGCTGTACCCACTGACCCACACTAACCCCCCCCCCCCCCCCCCCCCCCCCCCCCCCCCCCAATGACCCCACCCCCCTGCAGTTGTGTTATGTAAAAGGTAATGTATGCATGTTACACGTTCAAAGCCGCAACTGCACCTAGCTTTAAAAATCTGTTCGATGCTGCTAACCCTTGTTGTCTCGCTCCACCGTCTGAGACTGACAGCCAGACTGTCAAGTGCTTATTGTGTCTGGCAAATTTATGTGGCTCATTTTAAAGACAGGGTCTGTGGCTACCTGCGAATAACGACTGATTTATGCCCACTTCCTTCTCTCAATGCCTCTTTTTTCCTTGCATTATCACTTGCATGTTGTCTCGCAGTTTGCTCCTGTCCCCTCCCTACATGTTGCCCAAGCCCACCCCCCCCCCACCCCCCACTGGGTGCTACAAGTCCCCATTTACCCCCAGGCCATCCCATGAACACCTCAGCTGTAACCTAAATAAAAACCACTATGCAAGCCCGGTATTGCACCCCAGAACAAACAAAGGAACGTGGGTGTGGTTCCATGCTCAGTAATGAATCTTCACTTACGTTACGTTACCATGGATCTCACAGTCGTGGTCAAGGGGGTAAAAAAACACAAGTTACAACCAGTTTGCTGAAGCAGGTTATTGAACTGAGAGTTGTGACAAACCATATGCAAGATTAAACTGAGGGAAGGGAAACCCTTAGACATGCTGGATGCGTGATGAGGGTGGACCAGCGCATAATGTGCCGCACAGGTAAGAAGAAGGTGGCAGGTTAAGCACTTTGGCATAGCCTGATGGTTCTTTTGTTTTCATTCTTTAGTAAGGTAATGATACTGAGCTGTTGTAATAGATTTATCCATTTATATAGATGTCTAATATGTCAAATTGTAAACTAATTGTAAGCAGTTTTTGATAATAGCGTATGCTAAGCAAATTAATAGCAATTATGGAGTCTGATGGAGCTTGAATGACCCCAGCTGTGTTTCACTATAAGCCCTTAATCATAAGACCACAGAGACAAGCACAGGGACGTCCAATCAGGATCTTTCCAGCTCCAGACACGCTGGTCAACAATTACGGGCCTTGAGCGTGGGATTTTCTCTGGGAGCTACAGACAGCTATGACTTATTCTGTTAACTGGTTTGCCTTATTACGGGAACATCATGTCACAGCATTAATGTCCTCTACAATTCGACACGCTCCTGCTCTGTCAGTAGGTTTGAACCAGTTGGTCTGGCCCACACTGCTGAAGCGCGTCTCCCGAACTTTGTGTTTGCTCAGCTGAGGCCAGGCTGTGAAAGGCCTGGAGGTCCTGCAATGTGATGTAAGCCCCGTACAAGAGCAAGAGGCCACTGGCCTTATTCAATACGTCCTGCTGATTTTATGAGTTTTACATGCATGAGACATTTTGCATTATACATGAAACATACGTTGGTAGGCATGCGTTGCCGGAGACAGCTGGAAGTAACCCGACTCCGCAGTTACTTATCAGTGCTGGCATCCCACCATTTCCCAGAGCTGCACTCCTCTGAGAAGAATTCACCCTTTGTTTTGTTCTCTGTGGGCCCTGTGTGAATCCAGGCAATGCGTCCCTGATTGTTGCCGAGATATTTAAGAAAATGGTAGATCTGTCTTGTTGACGCCACCCTGCTCCTTGTCACATCCGTGGGCGTGTGGAAGATCCTGTTCCACGGGGGCTCCGGAGAAACGAGCTTTGGCGAGGCGGCGGAGGGGGGTCCGTACCCGAGAGAAAGGGGCAGCACCTGGCCCGTATGTCAACATGAGGGCTTCTGAGGGCTGGTTTTCACACACCACGGCACCCAGCTGCCCTCTCCATCAAAAAGCCTTACCGAGGACGACAATAACCGAACACAGGCCTCACTGTGACTCGGAGCGGCGAGCTAAGCCACGCGATCGCCGTATGTGGCCCGCGGACTTCCTCCCAGCCGCGCGATTGTGCAGCCTGGCGTTCTGGTTTGTCAAACTTGCCTACGCCCTCACTGCTGGTATTCGATTTAGGAGCTGCAGGATGCGTGCCGCTGGTCTGTTTTACGAATAGGGACAAGATCCCCCACGGGGGTTGTTCAGAGGTCACAAGAGGGTAGTAAAAGGGTCAGAGAGATGCACTCTGTCTATTTCATTTCCTTTCTCTGGCCTTGGGAAACTGCGCCACAAGTCGCTTGTGTGCTTTTTTGTGGTCCGTGCACCAGTTTTCTATATGGGAATATGGGAAAAAAAGCACTAATTCTCAGTTTTTGGAAGCTTCTTTTCTGTAGAGGATTACCTCTTCCCTTTTTACAACATATTACTGCCAACTCACAGTCCCTCACTATAGAGAAGTGGTGCCTGGAAGCCATCATTTTTATGTGTTGTGTGTAAAATCAGGGCCATAAAATTACAACACGGGCCACTTTAGCTGTTCTGCTTAAGCTGCCGAGTGCCTAAATTGTGTCCGCCGCAGCGCATTAGCTCAGGGTGTGGAAGGTCCATGAATGCAGTGAACAAAACAACTTTGAGCTTTTCCTTCAGCCGTTGGTAAAAACACACTAATTAAGAACCAGGAAAGAAACATTCGACCCAGGTTGGTTTGAGATTATATCATCCCTCTTTGCTTTTTAGCTTGGAGAATAAGAGCTTTGTGTTGAGAAAAGGCGTTCATTTTACATCCAGCATGTTTTCTCACAGTGTGGAATTGTACCGAAGGGTTTTTTTTTCCCCCAAGTTCCAAGTGTCAACATGTTTGAAGGGCAGAGTCGGTATATTTCCGTTTCGGCGGTAGCGTGTTAGCATAATAGCGCTGGCTTAACGCAGCAAATCTGGGTTTTAGAAGAAAGGCTGACATGGTATGCAGAAAAGCCAAAACAGTATTTTTGATCTCAACACTTTCCTCTAAATGATACAGTTATTCCCATAGACTTTCCAGGGAAAACAGCAAAAAAAAGAGAGCTTTGTCTATTTACGTGCAAACGAACCTCACTAAACCTGTTTAAAGATCTTGTTGATTCACAAATCACCTGCCTTGGCAAAACTGTACCCAGCATCTCAGGGCATGGGGATGTTTCAGTGAGCAGATACGCATCTTCCTGAAGCCACGCACATGTCTCAGAGAGGCTCAGAGTCAGTTCTGTCAAAATGTCCCCCCAGAGCCTCGTGAGGATCCTGCCTGCTCCATAAGCTGGACATGGAGCCTGCTTTTCCCCATCCATTCCTCTCCCCCTCCAGCAGGATGCTCCTGCTTCAATTTCATAAAGCTCTGTCAATCATCCACGCCCAGCACCCCGCCCCTTCCTTCTTCCAGTATAGCCACGCCACCGGAAACAGCTTACGCAGACGTACAGTGCATGCGCAAGGAGTGAACTCACACTAAAATGCTTATTTATTGCCAGGACCTCTCCTAAAAATACCGAATGTCATTTCATAAAATGTATTGGCTCACGTCAGTCTTTTATTTTTCTTACCTTTTTTTTTTTTTTTTACCTGGCTATAGAATTATCTTCGCCAGACTGTTCCCCCCCCCCCCCCCCCCCCCCCTTTCTGGTGTACAATTATCAGTTTGAGAAAGGGCCCTCGCCTGCCAATGAAAATAATTTATTTCTGTGGAGTGCTGGCCTACTTCTCCCAATAATGCTGGGCTCTCCACAGCTGCACAAAAACAAACAGCACCGTGCAGCTGGGCTCCTGAAGACACAGGGAAAGGGGAATTTTAATCCTGTGTTTTTCTGCTCTTTGGCACCGGCCAGATTCATTTGGTCATAGAGGAGAGAAAAACACCGCCACTAGGAGAGGTGGAAGCGAGGGAACAGACGCGGGCCTGATCCTGACGCAGATAGAGAAACGCGACGCAGCAGGAAATTAATCGACGTGAGCAAAGTCGACGTGAGCAAAGAACATTGGTGCCATACCCTAATCAGCCCAGATCACAGCTAATTACTCACATTCTTAAGGAATGCCCCAAATTCATGGGCGCTCTCAATAGTGATAGATGCATGCGGTGCCGCTGTGTGCGGGGTGACCGCCAATTTGGAGAAACATTACTACGTGAGTGTTGAGGTGATTTGTGGCAGACTGGTGGCGGCCATTGTGAACGCGAAAGGAATGCATCACTGCCCCGAATTACTAAAGCTAATACTTACGCTTTTCCGAGCTCCATTTCCTCCATCTTGATATGAAAACAAACGTTTGACAGCCCTCAAAACCATTTCCAGCTGTTACCCTAGCCCTCTGTTGGATTACGATCTGGTACCATTAGGGCGAGACAGGGTGAAGGTTAAGCATCCAGGAAAATCCAAGATGTATAAATCATGTGTTGAATTTGTACTACACATAGCAACCGCTAGCTGGAGCCTATAGCCACATGCGATTCCAAAAATGATATCACGTTAAATCCACCCATTTCAAGTGATGTGAGAATGTGTAGAATAGGCCTACTTACCTGCCTTATTTATTTGCAGATATACTCAAAGACCTGAAGACTGCAGCCCTTCCAGAGTCATAGATCTTGGCCTCTCAGATTCACATTATGCACTTCGTCGTAAAAGTGTCCATCGGAGACAAAATTGGTCAAAGGCAACATATACTATACCAGGGAAAGGCTTGGGTGGCGAAACACTCCCTCGCCTGTCAATAGAAGGAAACAAGCAGCTGCACTTGTGCAATGTTCAGGTGGCAGAAACTTGAAAAAAAAGGGGCCAGTGTGGAGCGGACAATGGCCAAGTCAAACCACATGTGGAATACTGCACACAGCTCTGGACTCGCTGTCATAAAGAAGATATATGCACCTCTGAGAATGTCCAAAGAACAGCACACAGACTCATCCCAGACCCTGGAGGCACACATTATGAGGACAGATTAGATGTGCTAAATCTCTTTAGTTTCAGTGTACAACGCCCAAAGGCGGACGAGCCTGTGTAAAACTTTAATTAGACAAAAAGGCGCCTCATTTGGCTAAAATAATTGAACTTTTGAGCCCAAGTGCTGCCCACACATGCAGACATATGTGTTTGCACAGCACTGAATGTATGTTTGTACACACGTTATACTATATGTATGCTGTATGGTAGACAATATCAGCTACACATCCCAGGACATAAATACTAAAAATATATGTATTCGTATAAACTCAAGTGTTTAGGCCCTGTTTTCAAAATTCGTCAAAATTCTTTATGTACACCAGGTCTGGATTTCACAATCAAATTAATTGATATCACTCTGAAAGATTCAATAAACATAACAGTTAAATTGCAATAAAAATGAAGAGACAAGAAGTACCAGTTTGATTCACAGGCGTGTTAAAATGTTTGGATGTTAGCTAAGCCAAAGATCTGTTCAAACATGATTCAAACAGACTTAATGATACTAATTTTCAGATAGACTTAATGAGGCAAGCAGCCATGTCCAATTCACAGAAACATATAATTAATCAATTAACAAAATCCCGGCAGAAGCACAGTTGATCTTGAACTTATCCAAACTATGCCATCATTAATTCAGACTATAATATGTATTACATTTTGAACTCTATAAGGAATCATCTTATTAGTTTTAAAATAGCAGTCAAATGACTCATACTGTTGGTGTCAAACAAAAACCTTGTTTTTGCACAAAATACAAATAAAGAAATCGCAGCAAAATGTTTTAATTTAGCACCACATAAGTATGGTTTTGGTCACAACTCAAGCTGTTTAAAAAAAAAAAAACTTTATTAGTTGACTTGACTTATGAGACATGTGCAATAAACAGAGCTGAATGAGAGCTTTCAATGTGTAATAAAAACAAAATAATAGCAAACGTATATGATCTTTGCATGTCACCGAGGGATTTTGATACATATTAATATGAAACAAGAATGAAATAGTTTAACACAGTGGGTGAAGAAATTTCATCAACAAAATTGTGAACACAATAGGTTCTTGCATATGTTTTCTAAATTATTTCCAATTTATCTCCTTATGTACCATGCGACATCTGATGATTTTTATTGTTTATTGTAATTATTCTTTAATGTGAATTACATTAAAAATGGCATGTGAGTACTCATTTAACACTGCTGAATGTAAAAAGAATAAATTGGCACTAAAGTAAGACATGACTGTTAACCTCTGAGAGAAAAAATAGGCTTTTAAAATGCATCATTAAAGAGCGGTTTCAAAATTGGGCTTTTTAGGCTGAAGAAAAACAAATTTAAGTGCGGCATGATGACAAAAATAATATTTCCAAACTTGACAAAACTAAAAATCCCCTCCCCTTCACATACAGCACACAAACACACACACACACACACACACACACACACACACACACACACACACACACACACACACACACACACACACACACACACACACACACACACACACACACACACACACACACACACACACACACACACACACACACACACACACACACACACACACACACACCAGTGGGCATTTTAAGACAAATCCAGCAACTGTAGCATTTTTCAGTGTCCCAGCCTAGGCCGCGCAGTCTGAATGAGGCACAATTAGGGCGTGAGCACTGACCACTTCACTTCCGCCTCGCTCGCACGCTGCACCTGGTCACCACACAATCGCAGCGTTTGTCTGTTCTGAGGAGGACTCTTTCATTCATTGCCACACTGGCCCTTTCGCCATTGTTCCCCAAGCGAAAACGGGAGTCAGCGGGTTACCTACGGCCGCCGCGTCCCCCTGCATTCAGCCCGAGTGCCGGCTTTGAGTGAGAGGCTCTGCCGAGGAGCACAAAGGCCCAACTGACTCCATATCTTGAGAAAAATCCTTATCAGGTCAGCCAAGGTGAGGCTCTTTTTGTGCGTGTGTGAATAAAACCTACTTAACGTGGAAGCAGTGGATTGTAAAAGAAATTCTTACACTATTGCCTGGTGTTGAGTTGCGCGCATTATTTGAATGTCAAGTCTGTGCATTGGACCGGGATGGGTCACACATTATACTTTATTGCAAAGCGAGCCAACAGGAGCTCGATGTGTGCGTTGGACACAAAGGATGCGTCCAATGGGATCATCACTTCTGGTCATTGCTGAGCAGTGATTGGATCTGAGGATAGCTCAGTGGTGGTTTTCAAGTCACATATTTCATGTCACAGGCAAGGTGACATTGATGTCAAATGATTATTACATGCTACATTTTCCTATTTGTTGGAGTGGGAGTGGGAGTGGGAGTGGGTGGGGGAGTGGGAGTGGGTGGGGGGGTTCATTATAAATTCCATCCGTTCAACTGAAGCCGGGGCCAACCTAGCAGATCGACTGGACCATTAGACCACCAAAGTTCTTCCTCTACCTGCCTTTAGAAAACTAGTCAAAGTAAACCATAATGGTTTTTGTTATGCGCTGAAGCTATGTTCTCTATATTCACTGACCAAACAGCAATACCCACACATCTGTGGGAAAGCATTCACCGGCCTCTTCTAGGGGAAATCGCCATTTTGTGTCACATAATAAAGACATACAAAGGGGATCCAGAGAGGGGAAAAAAGCGTTCTATACAAATGGAGAATTGACTACAGGCAATCAGGAAGTTTATTATGAAATGGTCAGTCGTTCTATTGTGACTGCAAACCTCCCTTTAGTCTCCTCAAACCCTTGAATGAAGAGCAGTGGGTGAGTGAAAGAGAGAAAGACAAGGCAGAAAAAGAATACATTTTAATGTTTTTTTTGAGCCAAGCCTCTTTATCGTGACTCGCATCCGACCCCTCACCTCCTTCTTTAGTCCCTCAGGAGCATCCTGTGACCTTTGACCCCCAGACAATGGAGACCGGGCCGTTTCCCAGTGTGCAGCGACGTAGCGAACAACAGGAACATGAGGGCCGCTCCTGGGAAACAAACTGTTTATTGTGTGGCAGGATGGACAGGCCCCTCCATCTCCCACTCGGCTGCTATGTACCCTGGGTACTCCCCCTCCCCCTACTCACACACACTCCCACAACACACACGTAATCATGTGCTCACACACTCATACATAAACACATGCATATGCTCCACACACAAACATTCATATGCATGCAATATTTATAAGTTCATAAACACATACACTGAAATACCCTCATAAATACATTCACACACTCATACACACACACACACAAACATATGTATTCCCAACCTTACAGTGATATGGATTCCATAAGTACACTCCTGCGTTCTATGTGCTGATGTACATGTCATTAAAATATATACTGCAGATTAATGTTGACTGTTGAGTGGAGTGTGAACCTTTGTTTGCCCGTGTCTGTATTTCTTCTGCATGTGGAGGATGTGTGTGTTCTGGCTGCAGGTGAAGGGAAGTGTGTGTGTGTGTGTGTGTGTGTGTGTGTGTGTGTGTGTGTGTGTGTGTGTGTTTGTGTGGGCGGTCGTGCATCCAACACAGACCAAGTCATCAACACTAATAGATAATGGGCGCTTATCGTTTAGACAATATGCACTCACTAAAACAGAGACAATTTATGACCCAAAGCCTGGGCAATATGTAGCCTGCACATAGATATAAGGAGCCTGTTAGGACCTCTTACCCTGTTAGGACCTCTTACTCAAATCACACCACAGCATAGACCAGCTCTCCAGCTGAGGACAAACCACACTCCTACGATCCGAAATTATGGCATTTGTCAAAACACGACACTTAAATAAGTTTGAAGGGTGACTTTTCCTGCCTGTTTTTTCTATTCTGCGTTTGTAAACCAAAGACATCCATTCCAATTGTGGTTGACTCGTAAAGGGGGCATTTTCATTCTTTTGTAATTTTTATTAAATAAAGCTCAAAAGCCCTCCTTCAACTATTCTGGGTCTCAAGGACACACTCAATGGAAGAGCCACATCTTTTGTATGAAAATTATTATTTTCCTATTCTGTCGCATTGCTTAAATATGAATCATAAGCAGTTCATGAATACCCCTTCAGAATACAAGGAAGACCAATGTCAACATTCATATAAAGAACGAAACCCCTTTTATATGTAAGTTAGATTTTCACGGGCAAATAGAAAATAAACTTTAGCAATGTCAAAGGTCCCAGCCATGAAAGCTTCCTCTTTCAAGCTTATTTCTTTAGCAAGGACAGGTACACCTGACTTCTTTTTACTGGAGGACCGGATTTGGGGGACAATTAAAACTAAAGTGGCCTTTGAGATGATTACAAGCTTTGACACAAATAGTTGATTCTAACAGCAGAGACCGACACTAGCACCCAGTAATTTGCACGTTGGCTGGTCTGGCCTTGGTCTTGCAAACCCATCAGCCATCAGCAGGTTGGCACTTTTGAACAGTTGGATGGTACACAGGGGTCCTGTGGTCTGTTCCTACAGGGGGTTCTGTGGCACTGTGATGCAGGGGGCATAGTGTGCCCGCCCCCCCCCCCCCCCCCCCAATTCCCCCCACCCCAGAGCAGGGTGTACAGGAAGAAGGAATGGTAAGGGGGATTAACAAGCAGCTGGAACCACAAGGTGCACAGTGACTGTGGGGCTCCATACTGGACTGGAGGAGTGGGGGAGGAGTGCTGGAGTGAGCACACACGTCTGAGGGGGGGGGGGGGGGGGGGGGGGCTGTGGATGTGACGGGCGGGGTGGGGGTGTAGGCGGGGGGGCATTAGACTCGATTGCACAGCCAGGTGCACAGATTTAGCCTCCAGCCTGCCAGACACAGAGGGACGCTTGGGGGAGTTTGGGGAAAGGAGTGGCGGATTGAGGGGCGGGGGGGGGGGGGGGGGGGGGGGGGTCACTACGGAATACATGCATATTTTTGGGAGGCTGTCTGCCTCTGTAATCCATCCAGTGCTTTCAGCCAGAGCGCTGGTTTTCATGTCAAGATTTTTTGTGTGTGAATTCTGGCCTATTTGCATATCTTGTCAATAAATCTTTTTGGGGACGGCCAGCGACTGCACTGCTGAAAACATCACACCAGTAGTCTTCAGGTTTGCTTAGGTTAATGCAATGTACATTATCTGGTAGGGCTGCGGTGTGTCTCTCCAAAAGGAAATCCCTCTTTTGTTCCTCAAGGAAGCAGAATGAAGGAGGAAGGCTGAAGAATGTGTCATTCAAATTCAAACAGCTGCAAAGCGTTTACCAATGCCTGCGCTGTAAAGTCGCAGAGACAGCAACAGTCTTATTAGTTAACAGTCATGTGACCCCCCCCCCCCCCCCCCCCCCTTCGCAGTGCCCCCTCCCCCTCCCCTAAGAAACGTCTCCCACGGCTCTGGAACTCACTCACTGTAAGGAGGGGTTAGTAGCACAAATCCACAAGCAGGCACAGAGGAATGGCGATTGCTGTCAAACCCGGCCTTGCGTTTAAAACTGATATAAAAGAGACACTGAGAATGCGGGCCTTCGGTCGCGCCTCCTCCTGTTCCCTCTTTCCCGCCAGGGATGGCGCATGCGGGCGTGTGGCTCTTCAGTTTGGAGTCTGCGGCATAGGCCCAGGCCTGTCTGAGCCAACATGGGGCAAACAGATTGATTTGAGGGAGGACAGGGGGCAGGCTGGTCTAATTGCCGCCACAATGGTCTCCCCTGATGAACCGCTGATGTAATCCCGTCGTGGACAATGAGCCTCTTTGTTTGGCCAATAAGGTGCTAAAAGTGTTCCCAGTGGCCTTGTTTGATTTGGCTTCCCCTTGAACATATCACTCTTCTCTTAGCTATCTAACACACTGTGGTATTTATTGATGCCCCACCTCAGCATCTCTCATGCAGACAAGACCTTGACTAATTGAAGGCCAAGTAACGGGGTGGCAGATTATCTAAAGGAAATATTTACATTTTCCATTTATATGTACCTTCCCATTCAACATAATGTTGTAGTCGTCTGTGTTCCGTATAATGAAATCAAATCAGAGCCTACGAAAACAACAGAGTGCGACTTCATGAAAAACAGTTAATGAGGTTAAAATTGCCGGTTAATTCAAGTGAGGTTGTCTTTAATGATTTACTGATTTGCAAGATTTTGCTATTGTTTCTATATTTCTTAAGGTAACTGCAGCAAAAAAATAAATAAATTAGTAGTAGTTCTGCTTGACTAATAATTAAAAATGTGATTTCCTGAATCTACATCCTGAATTTAAAAATTAGGCATACAGAGTGGAAATTTACAGACTCATTAAGGAATGTCGCACATTTTCAAACAAATAAATGATTTCCAGTCATTTCAATTAGTCAGAGACCATTTAAAATGTGGGTCCAGAATCTTCGTCCTCCCACTTCTAAAACAGTACACTTCGGGCCAATTTTAGGCAATGCTGAAAAACAGCAAACAAAGTAGGCCTTAAAAACCATGACGCATTACTGGTGGAATTTTTGTGGTAACAAGCAACAGGATTTCTTAAAAGCTCAATGAGTAGAGAGAAGATATCAGGCCAAGTGGCTGTGGTCTTAGCATGTCTACAAAAAAAAAAACGGTATCCACGTTGGCTCACTCTGGCATTTATCACAGTCAATAATGTGGATGAAGGAAATGAGGAGTTATTAAAATAAGGATTCCCACCACTAAAGCAGCCTCCCCCCTACTCAGGGCACTAATTAAGGCAATTAAACACTGCAGAGCGCGCTCTGGTAACTGTTAAAGCAAACAATGCGATTTAAATGAGCACCCCCGGGCCTTAAGCTTCTACACCACCACATCATCGCCGAGCTATGCAGAGCACTAGCATTAGCTGGTCTGTGCTCCTGTCCTAGCGGAGCGGCTATCACACCAGGAGTATTTAGACAAACGTTGGCAGTCTAACATCCTGCTTGACTGAATGGACAGTATCTGAAAGAGTAATTAAAGCAGTTATTTACCATACCCCACCGCATTACCATTAAAGTAACTGGATTTGAAATTATTCGAAAATTTTATTGTTTTTTGTGCATGTAGCCTATGTTTTCTCCACCCATATGACCATACAGCTAGCAATGAAGTCATTCTGCTTCGCACAAGACCTCTTTACTGCAGATGGAAAGTATCCAGTTACCTGCATGTAAAATCGCTCGACTGCAAAAGCCAAGGAGTCCATACTTGGAGGATTAAACACCAGCGCGCTCAGCAAGAAACTTCAAAATGCAGAGGTTTACTTATGTTGTCTGCCACAGAGCGCGCTGACATACCTTCTCGTGTTTTCAGAGTGCACAGCGGAACAGGGTCCGAGGTTCTTTCACCTGGCGGGGAGACAGGATTTAGCCCAGAGCACCTCGGTACCGAACAGGACTGAGCAGCTGTCTCTGGGCCATGCCTCTGGCTCTCCCACTTTACATTCCCAGTGTTTTCACAATGTGTTTGTCATTCCAGCTAGCACAAGGCTAAATAACGATAAGGCTTAAGAGAGAGGGAAAGCTCACGAACAGGCGCGCTAGTCCACTTGCCGCTATTTTATTGATCCAAGAAGTGCATTGAAGCATCCTTTTAAAAGATCTTAAGAGTGAGCCACTTTTAATTCTGCTCAGAGCTGCATCACAGACTGTTCTACGGTGAAACATCCACATATGCAGTTGATGGGCCCAATTTGTTTAATTATTGCAGCTTTCATTTAATGGTTTCTTCTGGTTTATATTAACCATTGGATTACATTTGATATCGATCAACAATGCAATGAAATTTAACGTAAAAAAAAAAAAAATTTTCAGACTGAATGTTTGTTTGTGGTTTCAAAAATGCAGGAGTTCTAGATAAATCAACAGATTAATCAAACAATAGCTTACGTCCATCAGAGGTGTTACGAATTAATTAGAGACAAATATACACCACATAACTGAATTAGAACTGAAAAGCCTACCAGAATGTAATTTGAGGGAACTCAAGCAGACCAAACTAACTGGACAGAAACAAACAGCAAGGCGTTAATTATTTTGGTGGTAAAGGTGTTGTTTCGACTGGCTGGTCGCACCTGGCCTCCGCTGCTGGTGTCTGCCTAACCGCTCAAACGCATGTTTGCATGTGCGTACAAAAAGGCACATCCACGGCACCCTGCAGGGATGTGTGCATGGACTTATGGGCCCATTGTGGCCCAGCAGGCCGAGCTTGGGCCCCCACAGAGAGTCATGGTCCCAGCAAGACGGTTGTGGGACATAATTTGAAAGCCCACCATTATGGCTGATGCATAGAAGGGTAGGGGGTCCAAGGGGTGTGTGTGTGTGTGTGTGTGTGTGTGTGTGTGTGTGTGTGGAGGCGGGGGTGGGGGGTTAACTGTGAATCCTGTACTTTACATACATTCAGCAGATTTTAGGACTGACTCAACATGGTACAGGGAAACATTCTTACATAGACAAAAACTCACAAACCGGATGATTAGTGCATACTATCATCTGACTCTGTGTGTGTGTGTGTGTGTGTGTGTGTGTGTGTGTGTGTGTGTGTGTGTGTGTGTGTGTGTGTGTGTGTACATCAGGACAGCTGTTCCAACACTTCATTTTACATCAATTCAGTTTCTCATTCACAAAATCCTCATAACAACACTCATCTTAATGTTTAGGTTCCAACAAGTACACGCAAATGTTACTTTTCATAACACAAAATAGATCACACTATCACATTCACCCAAGCATTGTAACATGTATTGATATGCTATCATAAAGGAGAGGTGCTATAATCTAACCGAGTGAATCCCTGAAGTTAAACTGTAACGATGAGTTGGGAAATGAACCAGACCCTTTCATAATAATGCATAAGGGGGCATTGGTTCACTAGTGACATTGACAAACAGGATTAAAACGAAGGAAATGGGCCATGAAACAGTTTTGCACTCAAGATAAAGTGACCTTTTCATTAGGACAGTCAGAGAAAGCTTAGGATTGTGCGCTGAGCGGCTGACCACACAGTAAACATGACAATTGGCTGCACACAGTTGTGAGCGTTTAATTAAATCAAGCACATTCATATAGGAATTGTACAAATATGTTGCTGTTAGCAGCAACAATGGGCCTTTGAAAGTGACGCAAACCTCTGCAAAAGCTCGCGGACAGGCTAAGGGTGCGCTAGTCCTCTGGGGGCACTAAGCTCTGAGCACAGTCTGTGCTCAGCGTTGTAAGTGCTTTAATTGGATAATTCTAAAATCATCAGCAGAGCCCATTTGAAATGATTGTGAACACATGTGGACAAAGAGGTGTAAAGAGCCCTCCGCGTTCGACTGCTGCTGCAACCTGAACCGACGCGAATGGCAGGCACGCGTTGGCAGAGCCAGCGTTCCACTATACGGGGCTTGCGGGATTGAAAAATGCATCACGCGTTCACCGTGCGCTCTGACGGGAAAAACAACCTGACGGAGAGCCAGGCTCCTGCATTCGGATCCATTTCCAGTCGCAAGCTTGCCCGCAGCCCACAGCCCTGTGAAACAAAACATTTCAAACTCAAGTACCGCTGCGCTATTAGCACCAAAGACGCAGGCTCAAAAGATGACCCAAACCGGCCAACTGCCGGGGCAGAGGGCACTATAGTTGAACAGGTAGTTGAACAGGCCCGAGTGCCGCATATCTGTGTTGGTTAGGGGGTGATGGGAGGGTAGAAGGACCAACATGCAACAGCGGCAAGGGGAGTGGGGGTGGGGGTGCTTAGCCTTGACTCTAATAGAGACGTGACATCGGAGACGGGCCCCACCCTGCCCCGGGCCTAGATCGCCCACAGGCCCCGTACTCCAGTTACAGCCCGACAATCAATTGTCTGCAGTGTGAGAGAGGTCAGACCCCGCCTCTTCATCATATATGTTGACAAGCGTGCACACCAGCACCCATATATCACCGCAGAGCCTTGGGGTGCGCGGAAACCCGGGGACGGTGAAAGTGAACACCTCCATCTGTGTCGGGGGTGGGGGCTAAGAAAATAGTTTCCGCTTGTAAGGGTAATACAAGAAAGGAGGGAAACATTCAGAGGTGGTCATAAAACACTCCAAATCTCCAGCCGGTGTCGCCCTTACGCCCTGTGGGTTAGTTCTGAGGCCATTTTGCTGTCACAGTCCCCAGCGGGGTAGGGTGCGGACGGCCTGAAGTGACCCCTGGTGGTGAATACCCCGCAACACCCCCCACTGATTCAACTCACACTGGAGCCATTTGTGAACACATGGTGCAACGAGCGAAACTGTATTGCCACTAAGAGGAAAACTGCTGTGGATGATTTATAAATGTATTTCTTTCTATTTCTCATATATTACCATAACTGTCACATTAAGCACAAAAGAGCCTTTAATCCCCTGTTCGCTGTAACAATAAATAGCCTTCACTGAGGAATGCTGAGGTGTACGGCGTGTGGAGAAGGAAGTGGGGGGTGGGGGCTTGACTGAAAAGCTCTTCTGATAAAGGGGCTGGCAGAGCAGGCAGGCTCAGTACCCGAGTCCCCTGCTGCACAGGCCCGACCTGCTCTCGCTGCTGCCGTTTGAATCTGATTACAGGCAAGCCCTGAGGATAGTGGGGTCATTGACAGCACGGGGATGAGCAGACAATAAGATATTATCTGAAGGAATCTCTAGGTTTTCCAAAGAAAATGGTCCTTCTCAGTGTCACATTGACGAGAGGATCCTCAACCTGACATTGAATCAGCCATTTAAGAAGAGTGAACAGTGCCACCCATTCAGGAATCCTAGCAAAAAAAATAATGGGAGCTCTTTTTTCACCCTTATTGAAGACGTATAAAGGGAAACTCATGAGGGTTTGCAAGACAAGGCTGTGCAGAAATCGGAGCACGCAGCTGACTAACAAATGAATGCATCTTTACAATGACTAGATATGGTCTGCACAATCCCTGGGTCTGTGAATGTGGTGCACAACAAGGCTAAATGGAAAATGCAATATAAGGCAGAGACTGCTGCCACCCTTTCTCTGCTCTTTGGGTTATTAGCAATTTAGCAAGTCCACACCCCCCCACCCCCCTCCAAAAGAAAAAAGCCCACAAGAACATTATGCCCCATCCGACAAACCGGGAATTACTTTTTAACCCTCACTTCAACGTCGTTCGAATCTTTTTTTTCTCCTTTTGGAGACTTTTTAGTTTTGTATGTAATGTAATTTATTGTGGTTTCTTGATTGTCGTGTGTATTTTAACTGGGGGAAATAAAACAAAAGTGAAAATGGGAATTCCCCCTTGTAAATGTGTTTTTAAAAATGTAATGTGATGGTTGCGATGAAGTGACACAATGTATGGAAAATGCTTTTAAAAGAAATGCTCTTATTGGAACTGAATTTGAAAAAGCATTACTATTACTAAAGATACTATTCGCAATTTCTGCCTCCGACAGAGAGGTCACATCCTGCTGAAGCTGCTGAATGCCTATTGTAATTTCTTGTTGATGCAAAGTCTCAACGAATGGTAGAACAGTCACAGAAATAATGACAGATTTGTTCTTTATTCAGTCAACTCGGTTATATGAAAGGTCTTAGTCCTTGGTTTTAAAAATTAATTGTACAAATAAGTTTCAATTCCCTTCGTACATTTAAAGAAATTCCCAAATAAGTAAACATCAAAATGAAATATACCAGGAAAGGTTTTTTTTTCACTTTTCTGAAGTTAAAATAACTGCGCAATCAAGAGTCTGGTAATACAATTGCATATTCAGCAAATTTGTTAAGCTCATTTTCAAGAGAACTAATATTTACAAGAAAATCCAGTCAGTTGTTGATTCTGCCTCCGCGCACTCACAAAAGCATCTGCACACGCGCACATGTACTCGGACTCTTTTACACGGACGCTTTCATTGTAACGTCGTGACACATTTTTTCCGAAACATTCAAATATCACATGGGTAACTCAATGTGTTCTTCATTCTTTATGCGAATGCTCCCTCAAGCTGGGGCAGGGATTGTGTGCAAACCCAACTTTCAGATGCAAAGCAGGCCAAGGGACAGATTGATCACACCCCCTTTTCTTAAAGCTTAAAAGAGCTCATTTTCCACTTTATGGTATATTGGTCTTTGCTGGCATCCATTCATCTCAAGTTCAATGCTCACAAACACCTGCACACTTACCCACATTAAGTGAAGGATTCAGGTTAACTGTGATTCACAGTGGGTTGCCTTTAGGTGAAATGTTATATGCTGTGTGAATTCAAGATGTAACCCACACCACAGTCACACAGTTCAGCCATGTTGTTCAGGAAAGCACCATGACGAACACAATAGCTTGTAAATGTATGCTTTTTTATGTCTGTATAGGATTTCAGTCTTTTTTGCTTTCTCCTTTATTACCACTCACTGTCCTCTCTTTACTATTATTTACTATTAATTATTTCATGATTATTTAAGACAACAACAATAATAATAATCAAATTATGGTAATTTATGTCTACTTTACAAGATGCTTAAATTTCAGAAATGTCTAACAAAAAACATGTCTAAATTGAAGTCATTTAATAATAATAATAATAATAATAATAATAATTTTATATGCAGAATAATTAACACATTTAGCATCAGTTTTGCATCAGAGCGCTCATCAGACATCACGTGTGGTGGAGAGGCAAAGATTTATTTAACCACATAAACTGGACTTGATTAAATGTTTTATAGAATCAGATTGGCAATTTGGCCTGCACACTGGGGAGCACATGTTGCAATGAGCACTTTAATGACCACAGTAAGTCTGGTCTGTTTTCTAATTTGAAAGACCCCGCAGGATAGCACCATTATGCACTGATACAGCCCCCCCAATAAAATGGTAAAAAAGGAAAGAGTGCCACCTCCTGGCAATACAACAATACTGCTACCCGCAACCAACATAACACAGTTTGCATGTCCAATTTTCTAAATAACCATACTTATTACATACAAACTTTACAATGTTTCACAATGTTAATTAACTTATATTATATATATTATAACATATATATTATATATATATTATAATAAAGTATAATATATATAATATATATGTTATAATAAAGTATAATATATATATTATACTTTATTATAACATTTATACGAAATAATAAAAGGCACACAACATTTATACAACTCATAACCTCTAAAAAATAAATAAATAAATAAAAAAAAGTAGTTATAAAACTCAACAGTCTCAATTTTTTGGCCTTTGCTCCCTCTTGCGGTTGTTTTTTTCAGTCTGTAATATCATTTTCAAGGACCAACTCAAAGCGACAACCTTTTCAGGGATTTACCCGTGGCTGTTACACAATTTAGATTTAAAGGAACCCGTGGCTGTTACAAACTTAGCTTCAGTTGAATTAATACTGGATAATTATATTGTGGTGATTACTGGCGACTGAGCCATTTTAAAGCAGTGGTCCCCAACCCTGTTCCTGGAGATCTGTCGTCTTGTAGGTTTTCATTTCAACCCTAATTTCACACCGCTGATTCTACTAATTATCAGCTCAAAAAGATCTCTAGCTGTTGAATGAGGTGTGCTTTGTTTTGGGTTGGATTAAAACCTGCAGAATGGTAGATTTCCAAGAACAGGGTTGGTGACCACTGTTTTAAAGAAAGCCACACAGGGACATCTTCTGGAAAAATAAAATATTACATTAGCTTGACGTACAGTGCTCTTTCTGTCGGATAGATAGACGGATACTATACGGGGCATTCTCAGGCCATCCCAGAATAGGTAATTGAATGAAGGATCACATTTTCTACGTTGTCTTGGTGTTTCATGAAACCAAAATCTAAACTAGTATTTGTTTTATCTTTTGCTAATGCAATTATATCTGTCACTGGATTTTGTAGGCTACTTTTAAAGTTGTATATGTTTTGTTGAATAAAACAAGTCGCAAACCCTTTGCCTGCAAATGTATTTATTAGAGGGAAGTTGTCCGTGCTGTATTTTTCTGGACAGTTATTCAGTGACTTACTTTTCTAAACATCTGTATGCGATGTAATTCACTTCACCAAGAATGCGCAGTCTAAAGCAGTAGCTCTGGACGTTAGCAAAATTGCAAATGATTGGACTAATTACATAAATCGGAGTAATTGGCATGATCATAAGTGACAACAATCCGTGGCGAGTATTTCATTTTGCATTTTTATCCTGCAAAGTCAAAAAAAAAAAAAAAAAGTACATTGAAATGATACACATTCATGTGCAATTTGTGTACGTATCATCAAACCCAACGCTGTTCGGGAAAACTACAATACCCTCCAGTCCATTTTTGCCATCCACGTGTCCTGCCGTATTGATGACATTTCTCGCGGTATCTGTGGTTAACGCTGGATGCTGTCAGGCGGCGAGAGAAGAGAGGAGTACGAATGAACGAGACCAAGAAGTGCCGTAGAAACTGCAGTTAAATCCGATAAAACATACAATTTTGTCAGGGGGTGTTAACACGGGAGTCAAAACAGACACACTTAGCTTAATTTATATTATTTAGACCAAGTGTATTTATTACAAAGCAAGATCTGGTGCATTAACGAGCAATGGCGTTGAAAAGAATTCAAAAGGTGAGTGTTTGTATTGTTTGGTTATTTTTGCTTTGCTGGCTAACGTTAGCTAGCGAGCTAGATGGCTTGCTTGATCGCTAGCTAAGGCTGTTTGCAAGCAAACTGCTATTTTTCATGCGAATGTCTTTACTCAGTTTGTTAATATCTTTTGTTTCCATTTTCTTGAAAAGACCAGAAAACAAAAGATCAGCAGCCAATGGTTGTTGAAATTGACGCACCGTAGCATAGGCTAACAATGCTAGCTTGCAAGCTAACTAGCATCGACAGCTGTTTTTTTCGCCGGCTAGCTAATTTATTAGATGGCTAGCTAGAGGGCCACTTTATGTAACGATAACTGTTACCATGATTGCTAGAAATATCACGATGGTGAATTGAGGTTTCCATTTTTTACAGTCTAATAACGTTAGTTGCTTATATGGCTAAATAGCTTGCTAGGGTTTTATTATTATGGCTGGCTGCTAGCTAGCTTGGTGGGGGAGGAAAGGAGGGGATTGCTAAATCGCGTCCCCCCCTTCGTCGGTTATGAATGAGTGAAAGGCTGATGCGCAGGCGTGATGAATGACAGCTGGATGCAGGTTGCCAAATACTGAACCCCAATGTCAATGTTGCCATATATGGAGTGGCAAATGGGGCACTGGGGCAGGCAAGGGTATTTTTAACAGAATTAACAAAGTGCTCAGCATACACAGGCTTTTAGCTATATAATTGGGCCCAGTGTAGGTTTGAATATAACATTTGCTTTATTCAGGAAACTTGTGCCTTTTAAAATGGCAATATCATTCTACCACCACGGCACACTGTGTGCTCTGTGGCTCCAGCAAGGCATGGGATAAAACTAAAGCCCTTGATATAAGTCGTGCCAGGCAATAGCTTGACAACAAGCCAAAGCGCTTTCCACAAAGTGTCAGGTGCTTCTTTTACTGACAGTCCGAATATCAGAAATTATACAAGGTGTTTTTGTGTGTATATATATGAGGGATACAACTGCTCATTTAAAAAAACCGAACCGTTCGTTTCGCTTGCTTCAAAAAAATCGATTTTATGTCTAGCTATGTTTTCGAAATTGCACGAAAAACTTTGTGTTTTTTATTTTGTCATGTTAAAGTTATACTGTCAATTTGTATTTGATGTCCTACAACACTGAAAATAAGGAATACAAAGATCAGTTAATTCGTGCTGCTTTCATTTGAATAAAAAAATCCAGCATAACTATTTGCACCTAGGTGAAGTACTGTTTATTTAACCTATGTACCCACCAGGCATTCGGTCTGTTTGCCAAATGGAAAGTGCGCGAGAAAAACCAGTTAGTGGATCGCTTAAATCTGCTGTTTGGGAGCATTATGTATTTAAAGCATAAAGTAACAACGGTAGTGATGGAGGAAAGGTCGTGGATACAACGTCTGTGTGTAAGCATTGCATCGCAACTGTGCTCTGCGCTAACGGAAACACGTCGAACCTGATGGCCCATTTACGTCGACATCACCCCGGTGTGTCCCTGACAAGCACGAGAAGCACAAAGTGGTGCTTTACCTTTTGAGAGAAAACTTAATTTGAAACTGTGTTATATTCACTTTGATGCAGTAAAATACTGCATTTCATTTTCAAGTTGAAAAACTATCTTTTAAGAACTGACCATATTTAATCTCACATTCTAATCTTGTCTTGTTTACATAGTCTAATGCAGGTTGAGTTTATGCTGTACTTTATGTTCATGACCTTAGTTTATAATGTGGGTATTATTTTTCTAACAAAGTGACACTTTTCCTTTTGGGGAAAAAAACCTGTTTTGGTCTCAGGTTTTTGATAATGACTTGATTACATTTTGATACATTTTTTTTGTCAAATAAATGAAAATTAGATTGTTATTGGCAACAGTACTTGTATTTATCTGCCTTAACAAAAACATGCAGAAACGAACCAAACTGAAACTGTGGCTTGGGATACTATGATTTCTATACATGTTTCCTGCATAGTGTAATTGATGTTCATAGCTTTTGTTTTGCTTTATTGTGTGAGGCCTATAGAGGTGCCTGCAATTCATGTCGTAGTAACCTCCTGTGTTCCTAGGAGAAAGTGCACATTTCCCTCTGACATAATTGCTTCTTACTCTTGCCTTTGAGAGGGACTTACTGCTAAGTTATGTTATTGTTAAATTAATCTCTCATGTTTGTCGCCTGAGCAGGAGGCTACACAATGGGATGCAATACAATGACAGACATTTGTTTATTATCTGTGAAGATGTTTGTAGAGTATATTATTTTAAAAGCTTACCTGTCACTGGTATAGTCCAGACCGAGGCATACATTTGTTTATTATCTGTGAAGATGTTTGTAGAGTATATGATTTTAAAAGCTTACCTGTCACTGGTATAGTCCAGACCGAGGCATTTCTGGAATGCCATCCTGGGTTCAAATTACTCAGATAAAATACCAGAGATAAGAGCGAGAGCCCTCATTCATTTAGACCTGTGCTTTGGCAATACTGTAAAATGTAGTACCACTAACGTTCATGTGGCTCATTATGCACTGTGCTGTTAAAGGTGAGTGTAAAGGTCTTCTCAAATACTGTGTAAGTTAAAATGGAACGGGTGTACTTTTTTGACCTTGTGTTTCTCTGTGACTGTTACGAGCCTTGACTTTTCCAGTTTCAGTGGGAATTGCAACCGAAAGCAGATGGAACATAAGGTTCCCTTACAGAGACGACTGTAACAGCAGGAAGAAAACAATTTTGTTTTTATACACCACAACATCTGGCAATGACCTTAATTGCATGCCGATATTATAAGTAGGGAAACAGTGCAGACAGAGATTGTTGAGGATAGGTTATTTAAACGATAAAACCCGTGTCATCTGTGATGGCACTTGTGGTGCATCCTGTTTTGCTCTCCATGCCTCTTCCTGGCCCTGTTGTGAGTGTTTTGCTAGGGCCTTGTGCTTGTGCTTTTGTTAATCTGACTTGTACGACAAAATATTGTCTTGTTTTGCATTCCCAGGTTAACTAGGAACCTAGTTTTTGTAGTAGGAATGGTTAGCTGTGGGAGCTTCTAGCCTTACACAGGTATAACATGCAGATATATGGAATGTTACCATTTAGCCTGCATGCAGTTATATCAGCGCTGACTTTAGCAACTCATGAACTTAAGTTGGTTTCTGCAATAAAATGAGCTCCCTGGCTTTTGGTGGCCTTGCTATGGTCAATAAGCAAAACAACAGCAAACCAGAATGCTTCCATTTTCAGATGACAGTGGCACATGGCTAACTCTTGACCCCTTCATAATCCCGCCTTCAGTGTCCTATCAAAGGAGGAAGTGTTAACAGCTAGAGCCATTGTGTCATGAATGCAATTAGTCTTGCCTGTCCATCGCTAACATGGTTTAACGGGGGAGTGATGTAATCCCTTTACAAGCGCAGTGAGCTATCGTTTTACTGAGTGTCGAAATTGTCAGAACTGAGTGTTGAATTGTCAGAACTTTCACCAGCCTGCTAAAAGCCCACATTTTCACTTTGCATTTAGAGGCACCAAGCTGCTTGACAGGTTTGCTGGTGAGTTTGCATTTTGGTGGAGCAATGTTTTACTATATTGTACGCACAGGCTATAAGATAAATATGTAGCATTTTTGGTGCCATGCTACATCCAGAATGAATATGAAGCATGTTTTGCACGATTTATCTTTTCACTGACTTGCCTGAGGTATTTATAGAATGGGTTTAGTAACGTTACAGTGGGGTGTTGAAAGTTATGGTGTAGCATGGTAGTGTGAATAGGGTCAGCTGTGTCTTATATGCTGATTCCTTCAACCAGCTGCGGTGTTATTAAAAGCTGCTGTTCATTCTTACATGAAACACATAGTGGGAACTGACCTGTTATGGCCAAAATGACAGAATTTTACCTGTTATGCTCAGAATGACTGGAATCGCATATCCTGATCGGATCCATACGACATTAATTGATTTTTAAAAAGTAGAAAAGTAGTGAATGGAATGCCATTCGGTGCAAAGAGGGAATATCACGTGTAAGACATGGAAAGAACGGGAAAACAAGCTCGCTGCGCAAGTCTTAAATGCAATCAAATCAATCCATGCATATTTTATAAGGCAGGCATTTTGCTACCAGTACATGCCATTTTGTCAGTTTAATCGCAGTATGTATCTCTGACAGGAATCACAAAGAGACGTGTCCACACAGTAAGTCTTAAATCTCATCGTGTAGGCAGGTTCATTTGTATCCCTTGCATAGATTGAGAGAAAAGTGGTGAAATTTTCCATTAATACTGACATGGGTTTTCACAAAGATTGATCATTGTGGGCAGATGGAAAGATACCCTATGCCAAAACAGGCCTGTTCTAAGGACTAATCGTGGAGTTATTTTGTATCTGGCAACTGAATTATTGTGCATTGTCTTGTGTTTTATTACTTTGATGCAGAATGTTCGGTGTGCGATGCTTTGCTTCACATTGGTCAGTCCTTCAAGTAGCCACTACTTGTACTCTTGTATTTTTCCATCACGCAAGACCACTCAGGAACCTGCAAGCAATCAACTAGTGAAGGCGAATGAGAGTACTTTGTTTTTTTTAAATAAAAAATTAATTCAAAATGATACAAATATCATGCTTTTTTCATATTTCTGGTCTGTGTGTCTGACACAGCACAAAATAACCCCCCATTCTGCCAATGCTTCATTTTGGGAGCTTTAGGCCCGTTTAATAATTTTCTGTAACAAATTTTCTTTTTTTATTTATTTATTTTTAAGAAGTGGTAAAAGTTGTGGAAATGACTATATTTCATGGTTGTAATATTAACACACTGATAAAATGAATATAAAAAGTGAGGCGTGCGTCCTGCCCAGAAGGCAGTGCGAATTTGCTTGCAGATCTAGTTCTCTTGGAGCTGGTGAGCGACGGGGAGCGTTTCCGATTCACTCAGGTTTCACGTCTCTGCATTCTGAGCACAACGAGCTTTCAGATGTTGCGGGCTGTGTGTTGTGTCAAGTAGTCCTTAATGAAATGTGCTATTGCAGGGCTGTCCAGTCCTGTTCCTGGAGATCTACCGCCCTGCGGGTTTTCATTTCAACCCCGCTTTGGCTCAACTGATTCTACTGATTAGCGGCTCAACAAGATTGCTGTTGAATGAGGTGCGCTTTGTTAGGGTTGGAGTGAAAACCTGCAGGACGCTGGGTCTCCAGGAACAGGGTTGGGCAGCCCTGGGATAGAGAGAAGTGGGTTACAGAGGAGAGGGAGCGGGGCTACAGTGGTTTCGGCTGTATTGGCAGATTTACTGTTGCCCCACTGCCTTGACCTTATAAAGTACGGGCCTGTCTTTTTAAAAGGCGGTGGCAAGTGTGAATACTAAATGTCGAAGTTGAGATGAGGCAGGCACCGTAGTCACTGACCCTATTAATTACCTGACATTTACTAAACAATCAAGCCTAATTTTAATCAATGATCTCAGGCCTCTAGTGAAATAATTCATAACAGCCTGTGTAACTCCCACTAGGGTGTGTGGGACATGCATCTAAGTAAACGAGAGACCTCTTACAAAGAGACTTTCTGTTTGAAGATAAGCAATCAGATCTTTACCCTCAGCATATGCTAATCAATGTTAATGTTGCCCCTCTCTCTGTTTGGATATTGCAAGCCATGCCATGCTATTTATAGCCGTTGGAAAGAAGAGATATGTTATTAATGCCTCACATTTTTTCCCCCAGTTCTTAGCATAGCAATACAATAGTTTCTGTAGAGAGCAGAAGGAAGCTTTTGGGTTTTGGGAATTAACTAATTGAGGGACATATGAAGTAACACAATCTAAAAATATTTATTTTGCTGCTTTATTTGAAACATTGTCAGTCCAGTGACTGTGTGTAGGGTCAGGTGTCAGATTAGAAATAATCAAGACTTTAGGAGTTAGTGTCAGTCAGTACTGAATCTAGGCACGTTTGTGCTTTATTGAGTTGTCACGGCTAACTTTAGAAAAGCCCTTTCTGGTGTTATGAGTCAGATGCTAATGCAGTGTTTGTCCAAAATGACACACAGAAGTGAACTTTGCATGTTCCTGGGAAGGGCATAATGGAGAAAGCCCCAGAAGCTGAACATGAAGAACTGGTCCTCAATATTTAGTACAGAGACCTACATAATTGTTTTTGTAACTGGCATGTATGGTGCAGAGTTGTGTTGACGTTTTCGGAAATGTCCTTTAACGTTTTTAAGTAAAACGGCCGTAGTGTTTGGAGTTTCAGTGCAATGATAGTGTTTCTAATTGGAAAACAAACTGCAAAGCTGACTGGAGGTAATGTAACTGAAATATTCCTTCAGATTTTCATCATGTCTCTGAGAGTGATCAGGCAGTGATGTCAAACGACATGAGAAATGAGAAAACTTCCAGTTTCATATGCCATTTTAGTTGTGCGATAAGTCCAACATTCTCAGGTTTGTATCTTTGAAGTTTTAATAAGAACAAGTAAGGACAAGAAAGAAGTATGTATGTGTGACATCTAAAATATTAATTTGCAAAACATTTATGACCCATTTGCATTTGTTGAAAAGTGGCAAGAGTACAAATAATTGAACAAAACCTGTTCATGAAACAAATGGTTTGTTTTCAGTTAGGCTAACAGCTAAAATGGGAAGCGAATGTGTATGAAAAGTTTAATCACCTTATTTAATCTTGCTTGTTAGTTTAAGCTTATGGAGTCTTATGACATATTCTATTATTTCACCTTAGTTTTTCTTATTTTCTATTTCCCTTCTCAGACAGTCTGTCTGATCAGTGAATACAAACGAAAAATGTGTAAAAAAAAAAGAAAAAAAAGACTTCTATCCATCTGTCACTGTGGAAAACAAGGCAAGGATGACTTCATTCTTTCAGGTTATTTATGATCCCCGAAAATGATGAGTTATCAGATTCCCTGATAATGATCCTTCTCTAGAGACTTAAATCCCTGAATCTAAAATGTATCAAATTAATAAAATACCAGCAATGGGCAGCAACTGCTCAAATCCAAAGCAGAAGCCACACGCAGTATTTCTCTCTCTATTTTATGTGAAATAACATACCAGGTGTTCGCACTTGATGTTTGCCAAATCTGGTGTGCAGTTCTGGACTGAATGAACAGTGCAGGTTTGAGCAAATATGGTAATGGTGTGTCACAGTTCCATCCAGAAATGCCTTAGGCTCGTAGTACTGTCGTGTGCAAACAGGCTACTTCCTGAATGTGGGGGAAAAAAACTGGCAGCAGGGAACCATTACCTAATGAAAAGTGTTTTGCCTTTTTTTTTTTTTTTGTTACCTTATAAATCAAACAGTTCTGCATGTTGGCATCTGATCAATAAATGGCAACAAACTGTCAAAACTCCCATTTCTGGTAGCACTTCAGAATCCAACTGATTGTACTATAGATTATATTTGATGGAATTTTCATGAATATATGTTGTGGAGATGAAAACATTAAATGTTTTGCTTGCCATTGAAACCCACCATATAACCAATACAAGTAGGCCTGTACAAAGCTTGTTAAACTTCAAACAAGTTGACAAGTTGCTGTGATGGAAGCCATTCTTCAGCTCAACTTGCATATGTAGTTTTTACTCGTCTGTGTAACAAACAAGGTTTTATAAGTTAATTCTCGGCCAAGATAAAGAATATGACCAATATATGTTTTTGTCTGGTACCTCTCTTTCCAGGAACTGACAGATTTACAAAGAGATCCTCCAGCGCAGTGCTCAGCGGGACCAGTTGGGGATGACTGTAAGTGGGAGCTGAAATCCCGTTATTTAAAATACAGCAAGGTGTTCCACAAAGGTATATCTTAGGTCTGTTGTTTTTTTTCCTTCTGTATCTGAAGCCAGACTCCAGATATAGAGGAAACAAAAGCAGCAGCAGCTTAAAAGTAGCTATTCTTCTTAGGAGACTACAAGACTACAATTGAGTGAATTTTTTGGCCGTGATATGATATATATTTTTGAGTTTTGTCAGATGCTTTACTCCGTTGCTTAGTGATTATTAATTTGTAAAGGCTACATGAAGTTTTACAGTTTTGATGGAGCCATTTATATTACTGTTCAAAATATTCTATGTGAGAAAGTATAGTGGTATCTGTAAATTAAAGGTTGACAAATAAATCTTTGTCTATTGGTATAATTATATGCGTAAGACTAAGAATATGTGTACAACTGCATTTTTATAAAGAGCATATTCATGTTTCGTGAATGTGTTAAACCTGCTGTAAACTTTAGAACATATAAGCATATATTTGTTCACCCAAAGTGTCTACAGTAAATCTAAAACTTGATGATCTCTTGTATTTCAGTGTTTCACTGGCAGGCTACTATCATGGGACCGGTAGGTTAACTCTTTTCTATATCGGTTTATTCCTTGGTTATGCGCCTCTGCATGTCTCCCAATTAGTACCCTGACTCTCTCTCTCTCTCTCTCTCTCTCCCTCCCTCCCTCCCTCCCTCTCCTTCTTTCCCTTTCCCTCATGCTTTCAGAATGACAGTCCTTACCAAGGAGGGGTGTTCTTTCTGACTATTCACTTCCCCACAGATTACCCATTCAAACCGCCAAAGGTGAGAAATGTTTCCCATTCTTTCACTGCATGGGAAAAGGCAGACCTGTGTTAACGTATGTTAAGCACTATTGCGCAGCCAAGTCTCGAGTGAAGAATGGTAGAATGGTAGTGAAGAGTATGTAACATACTGTGTGAGTGTGACACCTTTTGGGTTTGAACTGTAGGTTCTGCACAAAACTGATGTTATAATGTGTTACAGTAAAGCGCTGTATGCCAAAGTGACTTCATACCAGAATAATGTACAGTAAAGCTGCATTCTCAATTTTATAAAAAGCCAGCTTTAAGATGGCACAAAGTAAATCCGTTATTTTGCAGTATTATGTGAATGTATTAGTGCATTCCCCACTTTGCTAGGTATACGACCATGTTCTTATTGCCAAAGGAATAATTCCTGATCCCCCATTTTACACCATATTAAATTGGTGGTTCCACGGGTATATACATCATCGGTGGTGACCCAAGGGAGCCAATGCACTTCTAATAATTAAGAAAATTATTGATTTTGATACTGTAGTATGGGCAAAAGGTGTTAGGAACAAGCATGAATGAGAGCATACCATAGAGTGCTATGCTTTGTAGTTTACGTGGTAAAGTAAATGTTGATTTTTTTTCTTTTTTCAAATTGAACATGTAAGTGCTGTTGGAAAATAACTTTAGCAAGGACACATGGTATTAGAGATAATCATACTCTTAGCAAAATGGCAAGGTATAACACTGTACAGACTGAGACATTTTAGTGTTGCATTTTACTCAGACTTGGTCTCATACAGTCATTCTTATGTACTGCAGGTTGCATTCACGACAAAGATCTACCACCCCAATATTAACAGCAATGGCAGCATTTGTTTGGATATCCTGAGGTCACAGTGGTCACCTGCTCTTACGGTATCTAAAGGTAAGTTCCCTTCCTCATTCCAAGAAGGACTGATTAAAATATTCCGGTGCAATGAGTCTTGTGGGGTGATAGGCAGGAAAGCTGTATTGCAGGATGTTGTGCTACCATGCAGTCTTTTTTGCAGAGTTTCACTTGTGACACAATAAAATATGACAAGGAAAGATCACTAATGTTTAAGGCCAAAGTCTTGATAAGCAAATCATTAATGCATCACACGGATTAAAGAATCCAGTCCTGGCATATAAAGATATCTCTCCCTCCTAGCTTGTTTGAGAAAAACTACTACTGTTACCAGAAAGCTATTCAGAGCTTGTTATTTTGAGCGACACAATATAATTGGCCCTTGAAAATGGAAACACTTAAAGGAAGACACAGGGCATAATAGCTTTGATTGATGGACATAGAGCCAGCAGTAATCAGGTTGCCCCCCCTAAAGACGAACTGTTTTTCTACTAAATCCACAAATGAGTTCAGAGAGTACGTTGGCAGACGGACTGTAGCGTTTTGCGTTATTTGTTTTTATTGCCATCAAGAACATGAAAAAAATAAAAGCAAGTAAAATTTGTCATTGCGTTGTTAAAATCTTGTGAAAGTGTCATTTTAGCTACAATGGCATTATTTTTGGATTTCGCCAGGGCCAAATGGAGTTCCTAGACATGTGCGTCCCTGCACTATTGTGGTATTGTGAAGAGAAGAAAGGTGGTCAACAGCAACTGTTGTCATAGTGATAGAGATGAAAGCCCTGTGCTCTTTGTGTAGGTGTCTCGAGAGCTTTTCATGCCTCCAAAGACAGTGAAAATGCTCTGAGCAATCAAATGCTTTTATCCAGATTAGCAGAGTTATATATTTACACCTGGGCCTTTGTGATTCATTATGACAGCAGTTTTAACATGCGCATCTATGCCGTTTCCTCAGAGTTGGGCCCTTTCTGTGAGATGGAATCGAGTCCTCTGTTCATCCGTATTAAGTGAAGGTCGCACTGACTGCTTAGCTGTATGTCTTTTGTTCCAGTGAATCACCTCGGTGTTTGCTGGCTTGTATTGTGGGCCTCTAAGCTCCTGGGAAAATCATACTTAGTGGTCATGTTATTCAGAATGTAACTTTAACCACTTTTAATATTCAGTGAGTTAAGTGAAGCAACATAAATGAATGAATAAATCACAATAAAATTAGAATAAAATTGTATCGGTTGTGTCTGTTTTGAACTCGACTGAATTAGTGTAGGCCAATTCCATGGTATCATTTTAGATGGTCGAACATAAAGTGAAGTGGATAAACATCCTTCACATGTTCATTCAGTCTTCCTAAGAATACAGAAAAGAGTGATTGAAATCTTGACCCTAGTTGTTCTACATTAGATTTTCTTCAGTTACAAAATGGATAAAATAGAAATTATTTTGTATTGATGCAAGCTTCTCCCTGGAGAATTGTTACTGAATTACTGAAAAGTAATGAAAAATGAATAGGATTGATTCCACTGGACTGTTGCTTGTTGATATTTGATACCTGATGTTTTATTTATTGTAACTAAATAATTATGTTGTTGATGTCTTGCAAAATGGGTAAAAATGCTGCCTTGGTGTACTGGCATTTTATGTGGAACTCTTTAAAATGGAAGGAAGTTTGCTCAAGGGGAAACCTCACAACTTTGTAGTTGTGTAAGAAGTATAAAAAATTAAAATAAAAAATATAAAAACTTTTAAAAACATTCTCGTCTGTTTTGTGTTTTTGCAGTACTGTTGTCAATCTGCTCTCTCCTGTGTGATCCGAACCCAGATGACCCGTTGGTACCAGAGATCGCACACACATACAAAGCAGACCGGGAAAAGTGAGTGTCCCAGGCTCTAAACGTAGACTTCCCCTCACTCACTTACAAAAATGTAATCACAAAATATTGTGAGTAGATTTCACAATGTGTGAAGTAAGTTTATTTTTTTCTGACTGGCTGGTTGTCCTTGGGGTAGGCATGTTGTGAACCTGGTCCTGTCACAGGGTCGCCAGCAAATATGAATTGAATTTAAATGTCTGAAGATGCAGCTGGCTCAACCTCCCTTTTTTTCATTTCAGGTATAACAGACTAGCAAGGGAATGGACACAAAAGTACGCGATGTGAGAGAACCTGTGAAATTCAAACAAAGAAGCAAAGAAACAAAAAAAAAAATGTTTTACATTTACACTAGCAGAGAGGACAAGAGAGGGGAAATGAAATAAACCACACACTCTGGAGAGAGAGAGCGAGAGAGAGAGTGAGAGCGAGAGAGAGAGAGAGAAAGACACACCAGTGCTACTGTACCTGGCTGCTGACTGCTGAGCGTCTGCCATGTGCCATTTACCATGACCCATGACCTATGACCTACATGGGTCTGCCATGTGAGGCCTGGGCAATATTGCACACCATCACCTTAGAGAAGGAAGTCACCTCTTCAGCTCTGAGAAGCCCTAGGCCACTACACTTGAAGTGGGATCTGTCTTTATTATTATTATTATTATTATTATTATTATTATTATTATTATACAATATTATTGTTACAATGAATGATAAATATTGAGTTGAGAGGTAGGAAGGGTCTCTGCTTGGCACCCCTTCCCTTCATATTGTTCTTTGAGGCCCTGTGGATGTTGTGTGTTGCTGTATGTGTGCGTATGCTGTGGCCCTCTGCCATATTAATGTGAGCAGCCGTTTCTCTGACGTCACCGGACCGAGACGAAAACGCAGAGCCTGAAACGGACGAGCTTGATGGGAACGGGTCTTGCAGAAGGACGTGCCGTGGCCTTCAAGCGTTGTGGGAGAGGATCTGGCAATAGTTTTCTACTCAACGATGCTCATTTTAATAAGGCAGAATTCTACATGCACATTTATACATAGGTGCACTAGTATTTGGGGGTAGTTGTGTTTGTGCAGTGACAGGCAAGCGTCTTTTATCGCCCAATCCCCCCACCCCCACACGCAAGTGAGCAACTGGAGTTTTTTTTTCTTTTTCCCCTGAGCTGGGATGACACCTTTTGTCATGGCGACTCTGGAGAACAAACTCTTCTGGAGCAGAAGCCACCTTTTTCTCATTCGTTCTTCTTTGTGCAGTCTCCGAACCACCACAAAGAGCCGTCTAGGATTGGCATCCAACTGTGGCGTGATAACTATGACCTTTGACTTGGGAAGCGTTCGCTCCTCAGAGCGTAGCCAGACTCATAGCCATAGAGCTGGACAGAGCGACAGCCCTCTGTCCGCTGGGCTCCCATCCCTTACTCTTCATCATCTGACTGTAATGCGCCGCTGACACGCAACCGCTTTTAAACTAGCCGTTACTCGCTTTCGTTATGGTGTGCGATAAAGAACCACACTATGTGCATTGCAAACAGAGTTGCTGGTTCAATTCAGAAGGTACTAGCTTCCTCCAGGAGACTTGCATTAAAGAGGATTATCGTGGGGTTCCATTTCAGCGTTCCCTCTAGTTTAGAGACGAGTCTGGTTCACACATTCGTTAACATCACAGTTGAATGAACGGTGCTTTCTTGCCAAACACTTGTTCATTCGGTAAATGGCATCTTTACATGCTGTTAAATTCAGTTTTTAGATGATATTGGATGAACCTGGGAGAAAAAGGACAGACTAACTGTAAACACTTGTCTAGGTGAAATTAACATTTTGTCAGCTTTCTTTGACGAGGTTGGAGGTTTGAAATATTTATTCCCCCTTTTGATCTGATGTTTAATGCAAAGACTTGTTGCAAGCTCATGAAACTTAAAAAGCATGCTTTTTTTATGTGAGATGTCAGATTGTTAAACTGTTGCGCTAACCTAACAATTTTTGAATGCGGACTATAGTCAAGTTTCTCACCCTGATATACTGTGAAGATGCACACAGAACTTTTCAACAATGTTTCTCAATAGTGGTGTTTCCATGCCAGATTTTTGACTGAAGCTACTGTCTGTCAGTATTGTGGAATAGTTTATGTTCCAGAAAACATTCACAAATTGCCCCATAGGCATTGGGGCCCAGGTCTTGAAATTGAAGCTGATTTAAGTTTACATGCCAATCTTATAATTCTGACAATTTTTGGCAAGGCCGTTCATAAATTCTCTACAAATATCTGCATATAGTGGTTAGAGAATTACACTTAGGACAAGAAGATTGTGGGTCTGGCTTCAAGGTGGCGACAATACTTTCATATCCTTGAGCAGGTATGCTACCTCATTAGCTCCAGTAAATAAACCATGTATAAGGATTGCAGGTTAAAATAGTTAACTAAAATAGAATTTACATGTGGAAATGGTCAGAGCTTAACTATGCTCTTGAAAATGTTATGGAAAGTGGAAACCCCTCTATTGACAATTTTACCTCTACCAATAGCTGTTATCATGTGTTTAGATCAAGTGAGACTAATTTCAGAGTGTCCCCCTTGTTAGTTACAGCGAGTATGCACACTCAAAAATTGTATTTAAGCAGTGCATATGTTTTCTCTCCATTACTTCAAAAAGTGTTTTACTGTAATGAATGTACCCAGACGCTAGTTTTTGGGGATACAATTAAACTGAAATGCCAATCAATGTGATTTGCCTGCCCTTGACCAATTCAGATGGAGCCCATTTTTACCCATGTTGCACAATTTAGGTGCTTAAGGTAAATGTGTGGAAACATACATTGTTATATACTGTTGAGGTCCTCTTCAATTTACATTTCTGCAATAACGGGACGGTTATAGGGAGAATGATATAGCCATTTTGCGCAAAGGGGAAAATGAGCAACTGTTTTCAAACACACCAGCTTGTGAATGGGTTAATTTTCTCAAACTCTACAATAATTTGATGTGCGACGTCATGACCGCAGCAGCGGTTGTTAATTGACCAGTTTGGTAGTTCAGCGCAGCTACTGGGGGGTGGAGCAGTGCAGTCACGGCACGTTCTATCCCGCCACACACTCCGTCTCCTGGCTCTTTTAACCGTGACTGGATGCCACGATTTCTTGATTCAATCTGTTAAAAGGGCTGAGGTTCCCCCCCCCCCCCCCCCCCAGTTTTTTGACAAACTTCTGTTTTCCCTCAAGAGCATGGTTCTGTCATTTGCATAATCATGTCTATGATTTTTGGCATCCAGTTTGTTTCCGGTACTACAAATGCTGTGCAGATTTGCAAGAGGAGTAAAAGTACAGCAGTGTCACCAAACAGGATTGTCAACATGCCTATGGTATTCCAGAATGCTTGTGTGAATGTACCTTTTTTGTGGGCTGAGTAGTTTTGTCATTGGGTAGAACAATGGATGGTTATTTTAGTGTATAATTCACTGGAAAAGTCACTAACTGTAGCTCACTTCTTGTGCTTTTTGTATTTATTTTATTTATTTGCTATTTATTTGTCTTCCGGTCGTCAGTGTGAGGGCAAGCAGCCTCAGTTTGTAGCCTGTTCTTTTTAGAATCATATTTTGTTGGATTATCCCATTGACTGGTGCTGTGATCTCTCAGAGGAGGCTGGCAGTGTACTGGTATTCTCTACACACTTAAAAAAAAAAGAAAAAAAAGTTACCTTTATACAGCCATCTGCAAGATTTCAGGGATTCCATTACAGTTTGTTTGCCTCTTCTCTGACACCTCTGATGAAATCTTAGCCTTAACTGTTATGTTATCCTGTATATAGATACTGTAAAATCTCAATCAGGGCTTTGTTTCTTTTTCTTTTTTTAAACAAGCTGAGGGGGAAGCCACCATTTCATTTTAGCAGAAGTGCAGGTGGGAGAATTTACGCCCACCAATCCCCCAACCCCAACCCCCCCCCCCCCCCCCCCCCCAAAAAAAATAAAAAATCAGCGGCCTTGCTAACTTGACATCCTGGACTACACCCCAGTTTGAACTGTACAAACGCCTCTCCACTCGGATCATGATTGTGTCTGTATGTGCTGAAGCTCTCTGCACCCCCTGCCCCTCCCCATCACTAACACTGTTTCCCTCCTATTGCATTCAGATTTGGTTTGACTGAAAGGAAGCCCCAAGGTGTCAACACTAAATTAATAAAGCTCCTTTTGTTTTATAAGTTGTCTGGATGTCTTTTGTACATTACCTAAAGACTTTCCTGACTGAAAGCAAATGGAATATTTAGTTGTGGGGATGTTTTGCTTTCAAGTTTGTTAACAGAAGGAGTGCTTTTGAGCCAAACAATGAAATCAGTTAAATGTGGCTTTTGCTGGCACCAGTTGAAGGGACCCAAAGAAACATGGTATTCATTTCTGTGAAGGTTACACATTTTCTTGTGATTCTCAAGTTCATAATTTGCAAACCAAATCAAAAGTTGTGTCAACCAGGGCATGAAATTGTCCACCCACTGGCCAGAGTGGCTTGTGGATTCTAAAAAATCACCAGCCATTTTCAGCATTTTACCAGTGACATGCATTTTTACAATACAACACAACCTGTTGGGTTACTTGCCAAAGTGGCTGCTCGAGTAGAAAATCTTACCAGCCACAATCAAAGTTTAGCAGCATTTAACTGGTGGCGGGTGTTAATTTCATACCCTGGTCACAACTACTAAACATTAAACCATTGTCTTCGTTGTATATATCACTACTGTGCCAAAGTAATGATATATCTCTGAAATACTCTTATTCTGGTGAAGACAAATTCTTCAAAACAAAAATGTAGAGGTAAGAGTGCACTAAGACGGTTTTGAGTAGTTTTTTCTTTCACGTATGGAATGAACAATGTATGATTAAACTACATAAGCAGACAAGCATTGTTCCGACAAAACAGATACATTTCATACTAATCCGGGCAAGACACTCCAAAGTGTTGCAGTTTCTTGGTTTAATGGGCACACGATGATTTCCCCTCCACCCGGCAGAGGGCGTTTAGTCGATGAAATGTGGGCTCCGGATGTAACACTCGCAGCGGCCGAGGAGCACAGTTCTGTGGGGGAGAGAGAGCGACGTGTGGCGGGGCTCGCTTCCTGTGTAGTGTGTGCATAATTGAGATTGCAGTCGTGCGGTACTCCCTTCTTCATTCAGCCGCCTCCTGTTTCTCTGGGTTGTAAGTTACGGTACGGGCTCTAAGGCGAAACTCAGCGGTTAGGGTGGTGGAACCATGTCTGTGAACCTAAGCAAAAACGGCCCAGCACTAACTGCTGCTTACAAGGAGGTGGTGGACGAAAAATCCAATACCAACTGGTAAGGGGCGAAAATGATTTGCTGCGTTAACGTTAGCTCATTCCGGTGCTTATCTGATTTATGTGAGCTCGCTATTTTGTCTTTGTCATTAGTAACTTGCAGGCATCCGTTGCTGAAATCTCACATATCGGTATGTAGATGCTTGCTAAGCTTAACGTTACATTAGCATATTGCATCTACAGCTAGTGAACGCGTTACACAGATTTCCTGGTTGGCAAATAATCAATCTAACGTTACGCTGGTGAGAATTTTGGCTTGTGAATTTGTCTTGGCGCAGTTTGTTTGCTAGCCATGTTTTGTTTTGCACGTCTCTGCATGTGAATTTAAAAAGGGTGTAGTAAATAGTTAGGTTGCTATTGGTAGATCACTAATTATCTCATCTCAATTATGATGGTTTGATGACCTTAGCTAGATGGCTACCTTGGCTAGCGAGTTGGCCAACAAGCTAACGTCGTTGCTAACTTACCCACCCGGGTTTCTCTTTGAGGTTACGCTAATGTTCGACTTTTCTCCTCCTTGGCCCTGTCTGTCTCTACAGCTAATTTCCTTCCTGGTTGGTTAAGATTAGTTTGTTCGCAGTCCCTTGTTGTTAAACGTATGGTAACGACTTATTTTATTTAACTACACTCCTTTACCACTTGTTAATTGTCTATCGCATTTAGATAAATCATTAATAATGGTACTTTATCGTTTTGGGAAATCCTGCTTCATTGTGTGAATGCTGGTTTTCCACGCTTGTTGCCTTTTGGCCACTCCTAAAAGAAGGACAGCATATTAAAAAGGCCTGGCCTACAGCTGGGGTGCAACAACGTTAAAATGGCCTGGCCTACAGGTGGGGTGCAGCAATGTAAGGTTACCCAGCCAGAGCTCACTACGGACAACATATGTCTATGCCGTGTTGTAACTAAAATGACTCATTAGTCCGATAACAAAATTTTAGTCTGATTACGAAAATTCTCTAGCATGCTCGGGAATTTCTTGTATGCAACATGTTCTCTCATTGTGCTAATGTGTATGTAACTATCAAAATGATTGCCTTGCGTGTGTCAATAAGGAAGTATAATCAAATGAGAATAGTACAGAAAGCCAAGCTATTTAAAGAGATCCAGCAATGTTATGTGTATCTCTGGCTGATAAATAGGTCTAGACTCAAGGGCCAATTATTATTACCTTAAATTAAACTTATTTGCAATAAAAACAAGATTTTTACCAGGCACACTTGCATGTTTCCTGTGGAGAAGCCTTTAAAGTAATTCCGTCAAAGAACAGCAATTTGGCCCATATATTCCTTACAATGACTACCTTGTTTGAACCTTGATCATCATTTGTCTTTCAGAGTGTACATATTGTACACAACATACAACATTCTGTGCATACAACAGAATTGCACAGTGTGGGTCTACTTCTCACTTTTATAGCTATTCATCAATTGTGTGACAGGACTCCCAAAGTCATCAAGTTGTAATTTATGCTACACGGACCTCCATAAATGCTCAGTTTTGCGACGCTGGGTGCAAATCGGGGCCAAATTGCTTTGCTTAAGGTGAAATAACATGGTGGCTGCGTATGCGGCATTTGCTTAATTGTTGTTAATGCTGACTCATTATGGGAAGTGACAGCGGGAGGAGTATGAGTCAGGCCTAAAGCATGCGGACTGCGGTGGACATCCTCCCTACTGCGCAGAGCACTGCTGCCTGTTCAAATTCTCCACTGTCAGTCTAAGCCATAAATTATAAACCGGGTTATTTACATGTTGAAGTATGCGACCCAGTAACGTGCTGCACGTTAGACACCATTTCTGCTGACCCATGTAAAACGGAAGGGAAAATGAACGGCGGCAGCTTTCAGACACAGTCCCCACTTTACAGCAGCGGTAGATTAATTCCACAGTGAAACCTGTTGATGGTGGTGCTTAACGGTGCCCTATATTAATTAAAATCAGTTCTGCATCAAGAGGCTTGCCATTACACTTCTCTGCTTGAGTTCAACAAAGCGTGTATAGTGCACTCACAGATCAAAACCATGTCAACAGGGTGGATGGTAAGTTTGTGGGCAAGCAGGAAACGACTGGGTTTGATACATGACTACAAACTGAAAGAAAGCTAAATTGTGTGTGTGTGTGTGTGTTGTAATCTAGTATTGAGTGTGTGAAATTAAGATGTTCTTATTTTCTGTAACTTCTGAGAGTCCTTTGGTTGTTTTCTTATAGACCATATTTCCTTGAACAGAAAGGGAGAATATGCTTTCGCATGTGGGCCTGCTCTGCAAAGAGGAAGTTCACAAAGCTTCCACTTCCACACAGACACGTCTTTGTTTAATGTTTAAAGAGCAGCACAGCTGTGTGCACTGAGGGAACCTGCAGCTCTGGTGCTCTGTCCTGGCCTACCTGCTGCAGGTTTCAGCTGGCTTATGTTGCTGGCTGTGGCTGGCATTGAAGGTGACGTGACTAGTCTGTACAAATGCCTGGCCCAACCAGAACAAGTTTACCCATTACCCTGAGAGTATCACAATAGGCAAATAACACTAAAGGGATAGGGGGAAATCCACTGTGAACTACATGCAACGTTCTTTACTAGGGATAGCTGCTACGTTATGGGAAGGATGTGCTTTGTCTTATCTGTTCTGTAGTGACTTCGATGACGTTTCTGTATGCGCTTATTGTATGTCCCTTTGGATAAAAGCGTCTGCTAAATGACTAATGTAATGTAATTATAATAATTTTCTATTGGTTATTAAATTGAATGTGAAATACTGGTACTTAGCTGATGGCCGGTAGCCATCGTAATGAAGATTAATATTGCATGTTGCTATGCACCAGAGATGGTATATCCTAGTTAAAATGAATAAAATTGCATCCCCCCACAAATTAACAAAATTGATAAACTGCTTTATTTGAAATGCGGATGCTAGCAATGTGCAAGAATTGAATGTCGCTTACAGTACCTTACCGTACCTTATGTCACTTACAGTACCTTACCGTACCTTATTTCGCTTACCGTACCTTACAGTACCTTACCGTACCTTATGTCGCTTACAGTACCTTACCGTACCTTACAGTACCTTAACACCAGGCATCCGCTAACTAATGTCGCTTACAGTACCTTACCGCCAGGCCTCCGCTAACTAATGTCGCTTACAGTACCTTACCGCCAGGCCTCCGCTAACTAATGTCGATTACAGTACCTTACCACCAGGCATCCGCTAACTAATGTCGCTTACAGTACCTTACCGCCAGGCCTCCGCTAACTAATGTCGCTTACAGTACCTTACCGCCAGGCCTCCGCTAACTAATGTCGCTTACAGTACCTTACCGTACCTTACAGTACCTTACCACCAGGCATCCGCTAACTAATGTCGCTTACAGTACCTTACCGCCAGGCCTCCGCTAACTAATGTCGCTTACAGTACCTTACCGCCAGGCCTCCGCTAACTAATGTCGCTTACAGTACCTTACCGCCAGGCCTCCGCTAACTAATGTCGCTTACAGTACCTTACCGCCAGGCCTCCGCTAACTAATGTCGCTTACAGTACCTTACCGTACCTTATGTCGCTTACAGTACCTTACAGCACCTTACAGTACAAACTAATGTCGCTTACAGTACCTTACCACCAGGCATCCGCAAACTAATGGAAAACGTGTCTGTGGCTTACAGTACCTTACCACCAGGCATCCGCAAACTATAATGGAAAACGTGTCTGTTGCTGGCAAGTTCTAGCTTCAGTAGTGGAACAATTATTATTCCTGGCACACCTGTTAAAACAGGCTGCTACAAACATTATTGGAGTTTCTCCTTCCTGCTTTGCCTCAATGGGTGTGGTCCTAGTGCAACCCAATATGGGAGTTTGCATTTCACCTGGGGTGCGTCCCAATAGTCGAAAAATGCACCCTCCCTTCCTCCACTACCACCTCCTCTACTCTGTTCCCTGGAAACGGATCTTTGTGTTTTAATCTAAAGTTGTTGATTACATCTTAATTATGTATAAATTGTTACATATTAATTAACGTCTCTACGCAAACCGCAATGCCAGGTACATTTAATACTGTACATGCAAATACTAGTTTTGCATACTTCCGGGTAGGAGAGGAGTGGTAGTGGGGGAATGGAGGAAGGGAGGTGGGGCGTGAAGAATATTGGGAAGCACCCCTGAAGTCTCTCTCACCTACTCAATTGCTGCCGAACCAAAGTTTTACTACACTACATCCACAGATATTTAATTTGCAAAAAAAAAAAAAAAACTAGCAACGTGGTCTTTCCAAAACAAGAAAAATTGCTTATCCTAGATTGGGCATACTATGAAGCAGGATTACAGAGTTAGCTGTAGTATACCCCCCCCCCCCTGGTTTACAACACATGAGTTTAAATGTATCGGTGCTGTATCATTGACACAACATTACCTAACATGCTGCCTTCTCTCTTGCTGGCATTGGAACAAACCAGCTGTGTTTTCTGAGGCTGGCTTAACAATGTCAGTTAATTTTCTGTGGACACGCCTACAGCTCACGCCGAACGCTGACCTGCTGTTCAGGCGTGTGAATGTTCAGGCGTGTGAAACCTATCTATAGCAAACCTACATTTGTGTGCATTTTGTGTGTGGTCTGACAAGGAAGCGAGTTAAAAGCAAGTTAAAAAGTAAACATTCAGCGTCAAGAGATTTTAAGTCCATTGACTTTCTCAATATTAAGATTAAAAAAAGTTTCTGCTATATTTATACCTGGCTCTTAAATGTACAGTAGGTGGTTGGTTCTACAGGAACTGTTTTGCACGGAGACAATGGGTTTTTTACTAGCCTGTGTGGTTTAAACTCTCACCTCCTGAACATTTAATCACACTGAGATATTAATACCCCTGTGTTTGTGCATGCTAGACTGTACTGCTTTGATTGCCTGATTCTGAATATACTATAGATAGATACTATTTTCTACGGCCCCTCTCCACCACAGCTGTGACATGTTGTGTTGTCTGAGCATGCTCAGTTGGAGCTTGTGTCTGTGGATGAGGCGCAATGGATGTGTGAGTGCGCTGTGTAGCAGGACCTGAGTACTGCAAGAAGCTAAACTTGTGAAACTGACAACGCAAACAAAAAACCCAAATAGGTTAAAGGGATAGTTCGGAATTTTGGACATAATGTCTCAATTACGACTTACCCATAATGTAGTTGATTGATGGAAACCATTTTCAGATAATTCCATGCTGGCCATTCTTTTGGACATACACACATTGCTAATGCTAGCGCAACTCTAAGGTATCGAGTAGCATCCACTACCAAACGCACTTAAACACTCCACAGTGCACCCAAAGCAAATAAATTACAACGACAGTCTATCGGAGTTATTTTCAGTGATTATAGCATCATTTTTCAAGTCAAACTATCGTTGAATCCTGTACTTTGTGCTCAGCTAAATTCTCAGTGGAAGTACGGCGGCAGAGCTAGCTGTAGATTAGCCAGGGTATCTGCCTGTGGGCTATCTGCTGTACTCCACAGTTGCCGACGCAATCCGTTTTGCCGTAAAGTTACATATTTGGTAGACAAGTCAGCTAAACACAAACATGCTACAGAATAACACAGCATATACAAGCAAATACACTGGCTACCAATTTGCAGGAAAAGTTTGACCACTTCCATGACTTCCCAATCGTGGTAACTAGCTAGCTAAATTGAATAGATAGCCTAGATCACACATGCAATCATTTATTAGTTATCCGCTCGTCAGTTGTTTTCGGTGCATGAAGAAAAACAGGTGATGGCACAGCAGTCTCCTTCAATAGAGGGTGTCCCGACCGTCCTTTTTTGATTTTCACATAGTCATCCTCCGTGAAATGTCACTACACACTTTTAACTTTTTTAGAGTCTCAATTGGTGACATCCATGCGAGCAGCAAGAAGCCACAGCTGTTTTCTTTGTTGATCTTCCACTGGAAATCGGTGAAAACTTTGTGGTGCCCATTTTTTTTTTTGCATGATTTGAACAACCTTGAAATACCATCTTACCTGAACGTTAGCTAACAATACTACGAGTCTGATTCTTTCACACGCGCGATATTGTTTTTGGACAGCAGAGCTATAGGCTACTTTACGTTACCTACTAAACTAACGCCGTACTTCCACGGAGAATTTAGATGAGCACAAAGCAAAGGATTCAACGATAGTTTGACTTGAAAAATGATGCTATAATCACTGAAAATAACCCCGATAGACTATCGTCGTATTTTATTTGCGTTGGGTGCACTGTGGAGTGTTTAAGTGCGTTTGGTAGTGGATGATACTCGATACCTTAGAGTTGCGCTAGCATTAGCAATGTGTGTATGTCCAAAAGAAGGGACAGTATGGAATTATCTGAAAATGGTTTCCATCAATCAACTACTTCATGGGGTAAGTCGTAATTGAGACATTATGTCCAAAATTCCAAACTATCCCTTTAATGTCACACTGGTGCAAGTTACTGGGCCCCACTAGTGCCTCGGTTCTTTAGCATTTGAGGCGTATAGATCAAGGGTTCACCTTCTTCAACTTTCATTGGTTGGGTTGTTCCATCTATTCAGAGTTGTCTGTCTTAGCCACATATTCCTCTGGTGACAAAAAAAAATAGTAATTCCTTTTGGCAAAACCTGCAGTGATGTAAGGAGTAGTGGGATCTAGCCTTTTCTCTGGGTTTTCAAGTGGGGAAACGGAGTTTAAAATTGTGGGAATCAAGTTTTGCTGACACTGGAATGTGATTTGTGTGCGTGTCTCATTAGGCTTGTTTAATCCTGCATCATTGCTCTCTAGGGCCTTGTTCACCTATGAGGGAAACACCAATGACGTTCGATTGGTTGAGACGGGAGGTGAGTCGTTTTTGGCTGCTGTGATTGGATTGACGCACTTAGCGCTCCTAATACCACCACAGCTTTGACTATTTTAGGTTCATGTTCATTTTAATGTTTGCACTGTTTGTTTTGCTCATAAGTTGGCATCTCTCCTTTCTGTGTGTTTATAGTAATGTCCATGCTAAATTAGTGTAAAAGTGTCCTGTTTGTTTGCTTTGTGATGTGGTTGTATGATCAGTGCTGTATGTGTTGTGTTCATCTGAACTGTTTTTGTTGTATCCGTATGCATGTACACGCTCTGTGGCTGTATCTGTGTATGAATGCGCTCTGTGGCTGTATCTGTGTATGAATGCTCTCTGTGGCTGTATCTGTGTATGAATGCTCTCTGTGGCTGTATCTGTGTATGAATGCGCTCTGTGGCTGTATCTGTGTATGAATGCTCTCTGTGGCTGTATCTGTGTATGAATGCGCTCTGTGGCTGTATCTGTGTATGAATGCTCTTTGTGGCTGTATCTGTGTATGAATGCTCTCTGTGGCTGTATCTGTGTATGAATGCACTCTGTGGCTGTATCTGTGTATGAATGCACTCTGTGGCTGTATCTGTGTATGAATGCTCTCTGTGGCTGTATCTGTGTATGAATGCTCTCTGTGGCTGTATCTGTGTATGAATGCTCTCTGTGGCTGTATCTGTGTATGAATGCTCTCTGTGGCTGTATCTGTGTATGAATGCACTCTGTGGCTGTATCTGTGTATGAATGCTCTCTGTGGCTGTATCTGTGTATGAATGCTCTCTGTGGCTGTATCTGTATATGAATGCACTCTGTGACTGTATCTGTGTATGAATGCTCTCTGTGGCTGTATCTGTGTATGAATGCTCTCTGTGGCTGTATCTGTGTATGAATGCTCTCTGTGGCTGTATCTGTGTATGAATGTGCTCTGTGGCTGTATCTGTGTATGAATGCTCTCTGGCTGTATCTGTGTATGAATGCTCTCTGTGGCTGTATCTGTGTATGAATGCACTATGTGACTGTATCTGTGTATGAATGCTCTCTGTGGCTGTATCTGTGTATGAATGCTCTCTGTGGCTGTATCTGTGTATGAATGCTCTCTGTGGCTGTATCTGTGTATGAATGCTCTCTGTGGCTGTATCTGTGTGAACGCATTCTATTGACATCTATGTCAAATATCTATCAGATGGGGGCCTGGAAGAGCTGGTGGAGGAGCTGAACAGCGGGAAGATTATGTACGCTTTCTGCCGGGTCGAGGATCCCAACTCCGGCCTGCCCAAATATGTCCTCATAAACTGGGTGAGTGCTGCAGTAACGCATCCTCATCGTTGGCAGCGGTATGATTAACAAGGCTAAAGGTTTTCAGCCCAGCCTTTCTGAACTTCAATCTGTAATTGTTTAATTTAGGTTTATTATAAATCATCTCGGATACTTGTGTAGTCATGAACTGTCTTATTCAGTTGAATTGGAACTGACTGCAATTTTGTTTCAGACTGGTGAAGGGGTGAAAGATTCCAGGAAAGGGCTGTGCGCCAATCACGTCAGCTCCATGGCCAATTTCCTAAAGGTGAGTGGAATTTGTACAGTATCCATTTTGAGCTGTCGCTAGGAAGAGCAACGTTGAGCCCAGTCCTGTAGCAGTCTCACACTGTGACTTGGCTGTTCCCCCACCCAGGTGTTTGTTTCTTCAAGGTCAAGCTGTTCTGGCACTTCTGCTTTTATGCGCGTGCGTGCGTGCGTGCGCGTGCGCGTGCGCATGCGCGCGCGCAAAGCCTGCTACAGGATATGAAACCAGAGACAATTCAGGAAAGCTGCCGACCGTGTAAAGCTCCCTTTCATTGAAGGTGCTAAAGCACCGTGTGAAACAGCCAATATCATTAGCTGCCATGCTGATGCTGCAGCTCCTCACGCCCTATTGAACCGGCGTAAAATATATTGTCCCATCTCGTGGCCTAAATTTAAACGTTTTCCCACAGTTCTGTCCCTTTTTGAGCCTTTTCCTACCTGTAGTGCCAGTTGTGCAGGAACTCTTTCCCCTGAATAAATGCGTGTGTGCTAAATGACAGCTGCCAAAGCGAAGGTTAGACAGCGCACTCCTGCTTGTTTGTCGTGTTGCTCTTGCGGTGCGGGGTGCGAGATGGCGCGCCTTTAGGAGCGCCTGACTATTTTTGGCCCGCCCGCGTGTCGTTCTAGGGAGCCCACGTGTCCATCAACGCCCGCGCGGAAGAGGACGTGGAGCCCGAGGTCATCATGCAGAAAGTGGCGAAGGCCTCGGGGGCCAACTACAGCTTCCACAAAGAGTCCAACCGCTTCCGAGACTCTGGCCCCCAGGGGCCTGTGGTGAGTTCCCCCGACTCCGCCCCTTATGCCTTTTGAAAACCTATGACACGTTAAAATATTTAAATGTCTTTGCAATCTTCCATTCCTCTCATGTTTACTGTGATTTAACATCTGTTCCCTCCTGTATTTGACTTCGAACAGTTCTTTAATGTCCCCGCAGGGATTTGTTTAACACTGTGAAAATAAACAGGACATGATTACTGTAAACCTAAAGGTTGTTTGAGAGCAAGTATTGAAGGCAGGTGGGTGGCTTTGGAATGTAAACCGCATGTCTTCGCTGCCGTTTAAAGGTTTTGACCCAACGTGTTCTGCGAGGGTCAAAGCAAATTGAGTCTGCCTACGGCAAGACAACGTGATGACGACGTCCCGTAGAAATGGGCCACGCGTGGAAGCCGGAGCTCTGGTGCCGTTGCTGGCTTTGCAGTGGCGTGTTGATGTTTTGGTGCAGGGCGGACCCAGCGCTTCGCTGGGGCTTCAGCGCAGTAATCCAGAGGCTTTTCCGGGAATGTCCCGTGATGTCTGGCAGCGGTGCGGTAGGCCCATGCTAGCGTGGTCACTGCCAAAGCCGCGCTAGGGGCTGTTTAGAAAGGGCAATGAGGCGCACTACCGCGTCGTTGTTTGAAACGGGACGTCCCCGGGCATGTTTCTGTGCGTTTGTGGGCGGGCTTGTGGCTGGCGAAAGGGCTGTACTGTCCAGATCTTGTAGAAAACGTGCTTTTGTTTATGAAGCCATTTGTGTGAAGCACTTTTTCTGTCATATGGTCCAGCAATATTTCTGGTTCAGATTAATTTTCATAAACTTGACGGTAAATTTTTTTATGAACTCTAAAATCTAAAATGATTGAAGATGGTTTAATTCAGAAATTGTGCTCCTACTAGGAATGTGGAATGCTATTATCCTATATATTAGCTATATGGAATGTATGCTTTATTAGCATATGGAATGTATGCGGTGCTCCAACAGGCCCTCGCATTTCATTTGTATTGCATTTAACATAAATTGAAATGCTTCATGAATTTCACACTACATTTCTTTCACAGGGCTCTGTCTATCAGAAGACCAACGCCATGTCTGAAATCAAAAGGACCAATAAGGACAATTTCTGGGCGCAGACCGAGGTGAGCCAGCGCGAACTGGGGGTGGGGCAAATGCTGCTGTGACTGACCCCCCCCCTCCTCCCGTCCTCTCTCTCTCTCTCTCTCTCTCTCTCTCTCCATCCTGCTCTCCCTTTCTCACCTCCTTCCCTCTCTCCCTCAGAAAGACGAGGAGAAGCGGAGGCAGGAGGAGCGGCGGAGGGTAGACCATGAGCGGCAGCAGCTGGAGAGCGATCGGAAGGACAGGGAGGCCAAGGAGGCGGTGATAAGAGAGAAGAGGGACAAGGAAAGAGCCAATCAAATCGACCAGCAGAAGTGAGCCACGAGACGAGCGGTTCTCTACAAAAAGTCAATTGGTCTGATAAACTGGGTCCCAATGTTTCTTTTCAACTCCTGCATCTGTAGTGTAAATACACTGGTGTCATTGGGGTCTTATAAGATGAGAATTCAATGGGCTCAGTGGCCTGACACACATTTGTTTTGGGGGCTGTTTTTGGCAGGAAGTTCCTGACTCACATTTGTTTTGGGGGCTGTTTTTTTGCAGGAAGTTCCAGCAGCAGCAGGAGTCTGAGAATAGAGACCAGGAGAGGCACCAGTGGGTGAGTGAACCTTTTTTACCTGTAGAGCTTTTAAAGGGCTTTAATCCCGTCTCCCTCTTGGGACGGCTTTGACACTCAAATACACAGAGATTAGAGCTGAAGCCTTTATCAATCGCTCTCTTGTCCATTACACTCCCAGGACCATGGAGAAAGACATTGGTACAGTTTAACATTTCAGTGGAGAAAGAGCTTTTCTCCAGAAAATTGTTTTTTGGGTTTTTTTAAATGTGAAATTAGGCACAGATACACAGAATTTTCACACTAGTTTTACAGAAACCCAGCATTTCGGGAGAACGAGGGCAGTGTGTGGTGTGCGGCCCCTCCCCTTGTGTGTTGTGTGTGTGTGGACGGATGGGGGATGAGGAGTGAACGTGTCTGCTGCTCTCCTCAGGAGGAGCATGAGAAAGAGTTCCAGTCTGGGCAGAAGAAAGGGCTCAAGCGCGGTGAATCTGTGGAGAAAGCCCAAGTGAGTCCCCTCGACCAGTCCTCCTCCGGTCTATGCAGCGGCTGCTCCGTCCTTCTCTCTCCTCCTCCGGTCTATGCAGCGGCTGCTCCCTCCTCCTTCTCTCTCCTCCTCCAGTCTATGCAGCGGCTGCTCTCTCCTCCTCCGGTCTATGCAGCGTATGCTCCCTCCTCCTTCTCTCTCCTCCTCCGGTCTATGCAGCGGCTGCTCCCTCCTCCTTCTCTCTCCTCCTCCGGTCTATGCAGCGGCTGCTCCCTCCTCCTTCTCTCTCCTCCTCCAGTCTATGCAGCGGCTGCTCCCTCCTCCTTCTCTCTCCTCCTCCGGTCTGTGCAGCGGCTGCTCCCTCCTCCTTCTCTCTCCTCCTCCGGTCTATGCAGCGGCTGCTCCCTCCTCCTTCTCTCTCCTCCTCCGGTCTATGCAGCGGCTGCTTCCTCTTCCTTCTCTCCTCCTCCTCCAGTCTATGCAGCGGCTGCTCCCTCCTCCTTCTCTCTCCTCCTCCGGTCTATGTAGCGTCTGCTCCCTCCTCCGTTCTATGCAGCGTCTGCTCCCTCCTCCTTCTCTCTCCTCCTCCAGTCTATGCAGCGGCTGCTTCCTCTTCCTTCTCTCTCCTCCTCCGGTCTATGTAGCGGCTGCTCTCTCCTCCTCCGGTCTATGTAGCGGCTGCTCCCTCCTCCTTCTCTCTCCTCCTCCGTTCTATGCAGCGTCTGCTCCCTCCTCCTTCTCTCTCCTCCTCCAGTCTATGTCACGGCTGCTCCCTCCTTCTCTCTCCTCCTCCGGTCTATGCAGTGACTGCTCCCTCCTCCTTCTTTCTCCTCCTCCAGTCTATGCAGCAGCTGCGCTCTCCTCCTTTTCTCTGTAGAACGGTGAATTCTGCTCTTTCCTCCTCCGGTCTATGCAGCGGCTGCTCCCTCCTCCTTCTCTCTTCTCCGGTCTATGCAGCGTCTGCTCCCTCCTCCTTTTCTCTGTAGAACGGTGAATCCTGCTCTCACCCCCTACCTCTTCAGTTTCTGTGGCGTCTCACAGCTCTTCCCTAAACTGACCTGTCTGTGCTCTGCTCTTCACAATCTGAACCCTGCTCCCGCTCTTCGCCTCTCTCTCTCTCTCTCTCTCTCTCTCTCTCTGTGCACTCTCTCTCTCTGTGCACTCTCAGCTCCTGCCTTTACAGCAGGGAGGCCTCTGGTCTCTAACTTCCTGGTGTGTCATTGAGTTCAGTCCAGTCTGTATGTCCCCTGGGCTGTAGCGTGCTTCCCCCTCTACACAGTGCTGTGTGAAGGTACTGACCCCCTCTCTTTATTTCAGGAGGCGGCCTCCCTTATCTCCCAGCGCTCGCTCAACCCCAGGGAGATGTTCAAGCAGAGAGAGAGGGGCATGGCTCCTGACAACAGAGAGGCCCCGCCCAGCCCGCAGCCAGGTGAGAGCTGAAGCAATAAAAATGCGACGTGGTGTGTGTGTTCCAAAGCCATGCACCGCTGGCCCCGCCCCCCAACGAACCTGAAAGGTGTCGCCAAGGCATTAATATGCAAGTAATTGAAGAATATCCATTCAGTTATAGAGTAGCTAAATTTCCCAGTCACAGGAATTGTGCCTCCGTCAGAGAGGTCTACATCAGCTGTCGGGTTTGATTTCTGCAGCAGTCACCATTTTAAACAGAAGCAAAGGAAAGTTCCAGTGTTTTTCCTTTGGTGGTGAAAAAAAGAATTAAGATATTTCTAAAGTGTCAAATGAAAGCACAGTCCCGTGCAGTCAGCCCCCCCCCCCCCCCCCCCCCCCCCCCCCCTCGTTATTATCCGCGTCTGTAAGGAGCTCGCCCTCGCGGGTATCCGCCTTTAAGCGGCCGTGGCGTGTGGAAACACGCGCATGGACATTCCTGCCTTTTCCAGCCCATGCCTTCCGCAGCGCTAATTACTGTTGGGCGCAGCCGGCCTGGGGAAAAGGGAGAGTCTGCCTGACTGTTCTGTCTCATTCGCCGCTGTGTAGCCATGCTGTCTCCTTCCAGCCTTCGCCATCTCTGCTGCTTTGAGTAACCTCTGTGTCCACCTGGCTGCTCTTGTCTCTTCCATTCTGTGTACGTGTGTTTGTGCGTGTGCGTGCGTGCGTGCGTGCGTGCGTGCGTGTCTGTCTGTCTGTCTCAGGGCGGTTGCACAGCCCCTTTCTGTCCAAGCAGCCCTGCGAGCCGGAGCCGCCCAGCTCGCCCCTGCGCCAAGCCTCGCCAGTGCCCGCTGCCCCCGCCTCCCCTGTCTGCGCCACAGGTCTGAGGTCCCGCCCCTATCTCCCCCCCTTCCCCCCCTTTTCCCTCCTCAATAAAACGCATCACATATGCAGCACATGCTCTGTCCTCAGCAAGAACCCCCCAATTACATACACTGGGCTCCGGACCAGCTTATAATTATACGAAAGATTATCCCCTTCCCGTAGGCTAATATGAGACTTGTTGGATTCTTTAGCAGGGGAATTTTTTAGTAAATGTCACGAACCTGAGCAGTAAGCAGAAAATCATAGGAATACACGCACTTAATGTGTGCCACTGGAAATATAGCCACTCTATGCAGTTCTTGTGAACGGACGAGTGTTTTTAAGAGTACCATGAGCACAGTGTAGATTATACATCAAGTTATTTTGGTGGAGTCTAAAACCGCAGCCGTTTTAGACTGCTGCCGGAATCTATTGAAAAATTGGAAGGCTCAAATAAATTCAGTCATTCAACAATCGTATTTGTATCTAGTGATGGAAAAAGGAACCAGCACCTCAATCCTATAATTTATTTTATTTATTTTTATTGTTTTCCTGCCATCGAGGTTGAGCGGAGGTCATGTGATCGCCCGTTTCTGTCTGGCTGTACATCTTTGACCAGGATAGCCGAAAAACATTGTTTTGGATTCGTTTGACGTATGACAGGCTTACCGGCTTTGCGATGAACAAGAAAGGATTAAATGAAAGGCTTCTATGCTTTTCTTAAGGGACGTCTACAAGCAGGCGACCTCGTTTGACACGAGAATCTTATGGTATCCTAGCAATTGCAAGGATATTAATATTATTACTACTCTCTTGTTTCCAATGAAACGAGTTCTTTCTATTTTTTGTTTTTTTCTCCTGCCCTGTTTTAATGTGTGAAATCCCTGACAGGATTCTAACATTATACCTCTACAAGTCCATTTTTTTGTTGATCGCTTTGAAATCTGTATTTTTAACCTCATTCACTCATCTTTTTTAACTTAAATGCACAGACAACCACGTCACATAATATATCCCCTGCTGAAGTGCATTACCTAGTCGTAACATTCCCTGTAATTTCACGGCACTGTTGCCTTGTGGGCAGCCATTATGAATCTCGGGTCAGGAACAGAGCAGGAAAGGGTGACGTCGACGTCGGACGCGAGGCTGTACTGTAATCCACACACGCTGTTCCCGCACAGTCGGATAGTCTGCTTGTAACATGAGAGAAATGTGTTGTCCATAACCAGTTTAAAGGAAGCGGTTATTATGAGCACATTCAGCACAGCGCTCACGCGTGGTGTTAGCCTAACAGTCATTTATAAGAGCCCCATTGTCTGGAATTCTCTCCTTTGTGCTCATTCTTTTAGTTTTTATGTATTCCATATGGGTTGAACATTCCCCTTTTATAGAGCTGTCTTATCTGTTCCCTCATGAGAATGGCCTGCAGCTGGAACCTTCATCATCACCCTCATCCTCCACTCTCAGTTCGTGAATCTCTGAGTATTAGAGCCTCAGGCTCTGTGTAGAAGCTTGTATGAGTCATTTCATCAACGGTACGAGACACAGTTCCGCCGAGGCGGTCATCCACATTGAGATAAGAACGATGAGAACCAAATACGGACAACAGCCACGTAATGTAACGGGCCGCTCGTTTGAAAAGCGGTCTCTGAGAAACAGCCATACGTGCTGTATCAGGCTGGGTCATCTCTGCAAGGTGAGGAGCAAGTCCCCCCCCCCCCCCCCCCGGTTCAGCCTCTGCGGAGGGCATACTGTCCGGATTCAGTGCAGGCCGGTGTGTTGGTGTCGTGCGTGTTGCATGCGGTACATTGTGTCAGTGTGTGTGTGTGTTTGTGACGATCAGAGCCCACTGTCGAAGAGCAGTCCAGGTCAGAGTTGGAGGAACAGGAAGAAGCTCCCCAGGAGGATTACGAAGGTGGGGTCCATTTCCTCAAACGCACGTCACGTCCACACGCTGAAAGTCTGCGGTCGCGTCCATCTCCCATTTCACACAAACACGTATGGAGAGCCACAGGGTCTGCTGGTTTCTGTTTTCACCTTAAAAGAAGCAATAAATCCAGACCCAAGACACCCGGTGAGACGGGCTATCTGTGGAAATCACTTCCTTTAATTGCGAGGTTAAGTGTTTGGAAAATAAAAGGCGCAGACCCCATGGCTCTCCAGGGCTAGGGTGTAGTGTTTTGTCGTTGCTGCTGCTGCCACCTGGTGGTGGTGAGTGGAAGTGAACGTGACGGTGTGTTTTCACTCGGCAGATGTACAGGCAGCGGCTGAGGAACTGCCGGCCCCGGATGAGCAGTATAACTCCCACGAGGCCGCCGCCCCCGTCCCCATCCCCGCCCTCGTCCCCGTCCCCGCCCCCGTCCCCGCCCCCACCCCCGTCCCCGCCCCCACCCCCGCCCCCGTCGCGCAGCCCTACGAAGCTGTCCCAGAGCCAGACAACATCTATGAGGAGCCCCCCCAGGTACGGCCCGGATCCCCAGGACTCCATTTTGAGCTCAGCACCAACCCCGCCTGTGTACCAGCACTGCGCTGGATTCACCGCTTAAACTTGTCTTCTGCTTGTCCGTTGAGGGCTGATGGAATGTGTTGGAATGCGATGTATCTGTAAGCACGCCATGTTCCCCAGGGTAACGACTTGTCCAGATGCTTGTGCACCAATTAAATCTGCCAGATACAACAGCCCGAATGCCGCTCTAGGGCTTGCACCCGTTCTAGTTTGCATTGGTATATGACATGTCTTACTGAATTAAATTATTAGCTATGGTATATTGACCATTAGGTTTGTTGCCAATGAAATATTGCTTGAGATTGATCTGTTTTAGACTATGGAGCTTGCTGGTGTGGAGTTTCATTTCCCTGGTGGCTGTATGCATAAAAATGCAGTCCCCACTGTTAGGATGATAGGAGAGACTAATACTGTGTTTACTATGGGATGACACACACTGATATTTCTTATTTTCCCTACTGTGAGGTAACATTGTCATCAGTTTGCCCGTTGGATACGGTATCTTGCAAGTGATATTTTGTAATACTGACAGGTTTTCCTTTCATGTGGCATAATTTAGATATTTATTCATATGTTTGTGGTAATCTGCTCTTGCGTCGTGTGTTAATCACAAATGAAAGGTGGAGGATGGTGATTAGCATGTTACTGTTCTCTGTGATCGCCCTTTTACTTTAGCCCGTATCTGAGTAGTGTAGCCACGATGGAAGAGAAAGATGGCTGTCTTTGGAAGGGCTTTTGATAACAAATGATAAAAGTAAGAATTCCACACAAAGTTAAAACCATGGTGGTTAGCCTGCCCTATTTGAAGTGTGCAAAAGGCTTGAGGTAATGGTGTTTATTTCTGTCTGCTAATGGTAATAGTATTTCAGTCTGCTCCGCCATTTTGTTCATGTGTAAGTATGAATGCATTTCAACATGACAAAGTTACTGCGTGCTTATTATAGTGGTCATTATAGTGAAATGTCATTGCAGTGTTGTGTGCTCCTGTTTCCTTGAATTTGAATTTTGAATTTGAATTTATTTATTGCACACATAAGAAATAAAACAATCAAAATAAATACAACATTTTAACATAAATAGTGCAGGAGAGGTAAGAAACCCGTGAGGGGCTTATATAAAACCTCCCCTCTAGATCTTAAAGATTAACCTATACAAATATCATATAAGTTAAAATAAAAATAAAAAAATATTTTTGAAACACAAAGAAGAGAGAAAAAAAAGTTTATAATAAAAAAAATTAAATAACTTGTAAATGACATAGGGACGTGCAGAAATGGTGAAAATTCCAAATCCATTTCACAGCTCCAACAGATTTCACTCTTCCTAGAAGCTGGTGGTTCGGGTGGAAACTTGGCTTACCTCCTTTAATGTTCTCTGTATTGCCATCTGTCCACAAAATTGCTAAAATAGCCTTGCATTGGGTATGCCATGATAATTTTTCCCCTTCAAATACTGTTCTTTGGAATTTTTTCTCTTCTAAAGAACACTGTTTGACACTTTAGTAAGTAAAAAGCAGCTCTCTCTGATCCGGCTCTTTCCGTCCCTCAGGTGGAGGAGCAGAACGTATACGAGTACACCACGGAGGACAGTACCGACCGGGGCACATGCGCCAGGGCTCTGTACGACTACCAGGCCGGTGAGTGAGGCTCTGCTTGCATAAGCTAGCATCTGTACGACTACCAGGCCGGTGAGTGAGGCTCTGCTTGCATAAGCTAGCATCTGTACGACTACCAGGCCGGTGAGTGAGGCTCTGCTTGCATAAGCTAGCATCTGTATGACTACCAGGCCGGTGAGTGAGGCTCTGCTTGCATAAGCTAGCATCTGTACGACTACCAGGCAGGTGAGTGAGACTCTGCTTGCATAAGCTAGCATCTGTACGACTACCAGGCCGGTGAGTGAGGATCTGCTTGCATAAGCTAGCATCTGTACGACGACCAGGCCGGTGAGTGAGGCTCTGCTTGCATATTAAGCTAACATCTGTACGACTACCAGGCCGGTGAGTGAGGCTCTGCTTGCATAAGCTAGCATCTGTACGACTACCAGGCCGGTGAGTGAGGCTCTGCTTGCATAAGCTAGCATCTGTACGACTACCAGGCAGGTGAGTGAGACTCTGCTTGCATAAGCTAGCATCTGTACGACTACCAGGCAGGTGAGTGAGACTCTGCTTGCATAAGCTAGCATCTGTACGACTACCAGGCCGGTGAGTGAGGCTCTGCTTGCATAAGCTAGCATCTGTACGACTACCAGGCCGGTGAGTGAGGATCTGCTTGCATAAGCTAGCATCTGTACGACTACCAGGCCGGTGAGTGAGGCTCTGCTTGCATAAGCTAGCATCTGTACGACTACCAGGCCGGTGAGTGAGGCTCTGCTTGCATAAGCTAGCATCTGTATGACTACCAGGCCGGTGAGTGAGGCTCTGCTTGCATAAGCTAGCATCTGTACGACTACCAGGCAGGTGAGTGAGACTCTGCTTGCATAAGCTAGCATCTGTACGACTACCAGGCCGGTGAGTGAGGATCTGCTTGCATAAGCTAGCATCTGTACGACGACCAGGCCGGTGAGTGAGGCTCTGCTTGCATATTAAGCTAACATCTGTACGACTACCAGGCCGGTGAGTGAGGCTCTGCTTGCATAAGCTAGCATCTGTACGACTACCAGGCCGGTGAGTGAGGCTCTGCTTGCATAAGCTAGCATCTGTACGACTACCAGGCAGGTGAGTGAGACTCTGCTTGCATAAGCTAGCATCTGTACGACTACCAGGCAGGTGAGTGAGACTCTGCTTGCATAAGCTAGCATCTGTACGACTACCAGGCAGGTGAGTGAGACTGCTTGCATAAGCTAGCATCTGTACGACTACCAGGCCGGTGAGTGAGGCTCTGCTTGCATAAGCTAGCATCTGTACGACTACCAGGCCGGTGAGTGAGGATCTGCTTGCATAAGCTAGCATCTGTACGACTACCAGGCCGGTGAGTGAGGCTCTGCTTGCATAAGCTAGCATCTGTACGACTACCAGGCCGGTGAGTGAGGCGCTGCTTGTATAAGCTAGCATCTGTACGACTACCAGGCCGGTGAGTGAGGCTCTGCTTGCATAAGCTAGCATCTGTACGACTACCAGGCCGGTGAGTGAGGCTTTGCTTGCAAAAGCTAGTATCTGTACGACTACCAGGCCGGTGAGTGAGGCTCTGCTTGCATAAGCTAGCATCTGTACGACTACCAGGCCGGTGAGTGAGGCTCTGCTTGCATAAGCTAGCATCTGTATGACTACCACCGGGCAGCAGTGTAAAACCGAGGCCTGCTTCCTCCATTCACTGGAGCTCCCTGCACACTTATCCTCAGTTGATCCTGTGCACATTGGCCGCTCTGCAATCCGTGTAAATGGTTTACTGCCTGGCTTTTCAGTCTGTCATTCCTGTTACCCAGTCAAAGCGCTTATTCTGTGTGTGAGTGTGTGAGTGTGTGAGTGTGTGAGTGTGTGAGTGTGTGAGTGTGTGAGTGTGTGAGTGTGTGAGTGTGTGAGTGTGTGAGTGAGTGAGCTGCCATTCAGACGCTTTTCTCATTCCTTCTGTCTGTTTGTTCATTCAGCCTCGTTTTTACTTTGGCCATTCCCATGAGTCTGCATTTTGTGTCACACTAGAGGTACAGAGGAAGAAAAAAGTTCCTTAGTTTAAAACCAACACGTGTTGCTAGCAGGAGCCTTCATCGGTGTTTCATCCCTTATTGCAGAAACATGTTGGTTTTTTCCTCCTCTACTTAGCGTAGCTTGAGTTTTTGTCCTTTCCCCTGCCGTTTTCCATTTCCTGCCCCCTGATAGTTCAGCAAAGGATCTTTCGAGTCACTCATTTTCCTGCATTTGCAGGGAACACTGCCCCCTTCTGGCCTGCCAGCACCAATTCAGCAAAGTGTTTTAGGCTGTTTCCCAGGCACTAGCCCAGTTTGCTGGTTTTAATTGCTTTTGTTTCTGCACTGGAATTCGATGTTAAACCTTCACACGCTTTCCCATTCCTCCACAGCTGACGATACGGAGATCTCCTTCGATCCCGATGAGATCATCACGGGCATCGAGATGATCGACGAGGGCTGGTGGCGGGGCTACAACCCGGACGGGCGCTTCGGAATGTTCCCGGCGAATTACGTGGAGCTTCTCTAAGCCTCTGCTCCGCCCACTCACTGGATCAGCATATCAGAGCCAGGCTGCACCCCCAGCCAGGACTCCAGCTTCCTACACGGGGACCAATTGGAACAAAAAGACAAAAAAAAAGGCTCCTACATTCGATTTGTATATCATTAGAAAATATCAGAAACTACATTTTGGCCAGCTATATTGAGGAGTAGTCCTGGGACCACAGGAACTTTAAACATGAACTGAAAGAGGGGGTCTTAGGATTTTATTATTATTGTTATTATTGTGATTACATTAGACCAATTCTTCCATAACAACACATATTTTAACCCCAAAACCGAAATTATGTGATAACTGGAAACCTAAAGATGGAGTTAAAAGCCTATGTGCATGTTTTAGCCTAGGATTCCTCAGTGAAAAATTGAGCACTTGCCATTTACATTCCTCTTCAATAGGGAAAAAAAAAAACATTTCATTTATCTTACAGATTCCGTTATTTCCCCAGTGTTTTGGTTAGCTTGAAATCCTCACAAACATCCTAGCGAAAGGATGTTTTAAGGCTCGCGGAAGGTACCCGTAATTTGACGTTGCAGGGAAGGTGGGTAGTGCTTAGTTTCCAGTCGCACATTGGACTTACCTGCCGTGTTTTGCCTTTTACTCTTTAAGGAGATTGATTTTAAATGGCAGTATTTTTTTTTGAGCCTGTCATGTAATTTGAGATTGCTAAAACTGATAGCTTGAGTGAATTGGAGATGACAGTTTGGCACTGCAGTCTGATTAGATATTGGTTTATGTAGGGTTGGGAATGCGCATTTGATGTTCTAAGACTTGAGCAAACCTGTAGAACCAAGGGGAAGATGTATTAGGAGCAATTAACTGATAATACGTCAGTTTCTTCTCCATGGCAATGCCTTGTGACCAAAGTTCGCCCAGCCTGCATGCCCACATAATTTAGAAACTTCCCCCACTTCCCTTCCTCTTTTTGGTTCCTGTATTGTGTCTTTGAGAGATCCTGCTGCTCGTGGTGTTGGAAGCCTTTCTGAATCGCAAGCTCTTACTAGTGCCACTCCCGGCTACCAGAAACAGAGCTGATTGAACCCAACAGGGTGGTGTGATGGGAAGGGGGAGCTGACGTGTCACTCGAGGGTGACCAAGCAAGGGCCGTGGAGTGGAATGATGTCTTTTCTTTCACTTGTTCTAATCTCGGTCCTGAAACCGGCCTTTTCTCAATCGCATTCACCCAACCTTGTCTTTCTTTTTTTTTTTTAAACTTGTATAAAAAAAAATCATTGTGAAAGAATAATCATTCTGTGGGACATTTGTCACTTTAATTAAAAATAAAGGAATTTAAAAGCATGGAAAGTATTTTATACTTTTTTTTTCTTCTATTGTTTTTTCACCCTGGAAGAAATGAATGCCTCATGTTGCTTGTTTTAAGTTGTGCTCCTAATTAGTTGGTGGTTACGGTCATGGCTGCAATTAATTGCATGAAACACAGGGGGGCAGTATGCCTTCTGTTTTTTCACAACTGAATTGAGCAAGCTGAATATTGTTACTAAGTATACCACAGGGTGCACAATGGGGGCCAATGTGTTTCAAGATGACTTCACAAGTTCTGCTTTTATTGCCATTTGTGAAATCAACTACTCAGCCTGACTTTATAAAAATATATATATATAAAGTCATGAGTTAGAGCTATAGGCTGCACATGTATAATTGGTGAACATGTTTTAGTGTGGTCCAATATACTGTAAAGTTTGTCTTTTATACACGTTTGTTTTATTTTAATTTTTTTTAATTAAGACCAGAATGCACAGCCCTCCTGGAATGGAGCTGTGACAGTCTGCTCTTCTGAAGGCAGTAGTTGGCCAGGTGATGTGAGCCATCCGGGTATTCAAACTACTAAACTGTTTGATTTATTTGCAGTTAGAGCCAAATTTAAATTAAGTGGCAAGCATTTGTTAGGGTTTGCAGTTTTTAAATGTAATGCTGATGATGCTCAGTAAACATTTTTGCTGTTCAGTCTGAAAATGACCCTCGTGTTGCCCTCTGGGGGTGGGGGGTGGTGAGGGAAGGGAAATGACCCTTTTCTGAGTTTAACAGCAGTGAAAACTCCCTAAATTTGGTGACTTTTATGATGTCTGTCTGTAGTAAAAATGAGTGGTAGACTGAAGAAATAGTCTGTCTGGACTGTGGTATAGGAAAGCAGTTATTCACTGATTTATTGATGAAGGAAAGGTTGTTTCTACATGAAAAATAAGCTTTATCACATGGGGTTTGGTGATGTTGGGTGATTTTTATTTGACCCTGTGGACACAGGGTGCGTACATAATATGAAGACAACACAAGGGTTAATATAGACAAATGTCAAATCGGTTTAAAGTACTGAGCACAGCTGGGAAAGGCCGCGGTCTTGAACATTTTTACAGTTGAGTATCACTTTTAGTGTCAAATCTGCCTAAACCTCGACCGTTTTATATATGCTCAATAAGCTGACTGTTTCCTGGAATAAGAACGTCAGTGCGATAACGGCTGGGGATTTTTGTTATGTTCACCTAGGTTTCAGTTTCAAAAGAAAAGTGAGATTATTCGCGTTTCCCCCTTGTGCCCCTCCCCCCCTTCCTCCTGTCTAGATCTCGCCAATTTCATTTTTCACATTTGTATTTTAATGTACATATCCCTACACAGCTAATCTACATGGCTATACTGATATTACTATCCCAGAAGGAAATTCAAAAATAGCAGAGGTGTAAAATCCTGGGGTCCGAAAGTAAAAGTCCTGCCATGTGTTTCTTCCAGCCGTTAACTCAGCCCGCTGACTTCACTGATTAGTTCTAGCTCCTGGCTGATTGACTGTGTTAGCAAATCCAGGTGATTGGAACAAAATACTGGGGAGGGAATTTTACTTTCTGCACCTGGATTTCACACCTCTGATAAAGAGGATGGGTAAAGGGGGACACGGGGAGCCACGGAACGGTCTGAAGAGTCGGGTCTTCAGTGAGCGACGGAAAATGGATCTTGCGTGAGGAGGGACTTGCAGTAGTCCGGAGGGGAGATGACCAGCAATTGGGCCGAGAGCTTGCTTGGGTAGATGGTGAGTGAGTGAAAGGCAAGCATTGTGAGCGCTTTGCTGGGAAGTACAGCGACTCCGTTTTAACCAAGTTGAGTTTCAGGCAATGGTTTGCCATCCAATATGTTGCGGGCAAGCCCAAATGTGCGCTGAGTGTAGTGGATGGAGGGAGGTAAGGAGAAAAAAATTCTCCTCAGCGTAGCAGTGATAAGATGGCTGTGGGAGGGAATGACTGAACCAAGCAACTCGGTATAGAGGGTGTATAACCAAGGACCCCAACCCTGCCCCCACCCCATGTAACCTGAAAGGAGCGAGGTAGGAAGTGAAAAAGTTGTCAGCTATGCCTCAGATCCGTATTTTCAAGGTCATGGATTTAGGTATCTGTATGGTCTACAGTTTGAAGCAGCATACCATTGTGGCTGCGTGTGCTTGGGCTGCCTTTATTCTATTTTAGAATGTGTACAGATATGAGACAATTTCCTCTCGTTATTCTCTAGAACTATGAAGGCAACTTTTTTTGAAAATGTTGCAAGACCATTGCGCTATTGCCACTGAAATTTGAATTTGGTAACCAAGATTATTTCTGTGGTTATTTGGAAAGAAGGACCGAGTATATATTGATGATGGAATATATTGCTATTTCACTTCTGCAAAAGTATGTGGTGTAACTTCTTGTTTATTGTGCGTATTGCAGTGACTGCATTTTATGGATGATACAGCCAACAGCAGGTCTCCTTGCCAAATTGCATCCTAAGACCACATGTTTGTGGTGTATTTAGCCATGTAACGTTTATGACAAACACTTCACTACAGAACATAAAACAATTGGCGTAATGAAAGCAACTTCTACAATTTGCATAAAATAAAAATGATGAGACGGAACTAAAATTAGACTATACATTTTTATTAGATGTCCCTTGCCTGACATGGATTTGCCTTTGCCCAACAGTTAATGGGCACTTTTAAATAGGAGCACAACAGCTTACTTCGATAACTAACTTGCATACTTAGAAAATACAGATTGAAGCAGATTAATTAGTAATACAAAGAGTTTATTTATGAGTGCCGAGAATTGGATAGGGTCTTCTGTTTTAACCAATGGCAGATCCCTCACATCAGGTATGGTCTTCTGTTTTAACCAATGGCAGTGCGCAGCTATGATGAATGCCACAAGAAAAGGTTCTTTTTTCCGGGTAAGCAAGACCTTGGACTGAGTCAATGCAAAAATCCCCACAGGGTTGTGGGGAAGTGATGTTTGTAGTTTTATTTGAAAATATTAAACAATACTGGATAACAGAACAACAAAACCAAGTTTGTTGGTTAAAATTGTATATGATAAAAATGTGTAATAACCGAATAAAACATTGGACAGCTACACAATGATTCATCATCAAACAAAGGAAAATGTACAAATGCATGGGACGGAGTGGCAAGCTACTTCAAAAACCTGATCAGATGTAGCAATGCCCAAGCAATGTCTGATATGAGATGAGCAAACGTGTGCACAATTCTGTTTCCAATCATTTTATGAGGTCACAGCCAAAAGTCCCTCAAATGTCTATGTGGGAACATACTGGCACAAAGCAGTGGATTTAATCAAATCTGAACCAAGCCAGTATAGACTGACTGTGACTCCCAAAGGGCAAGGCAGCATTGACTGTAAGAAGGACCATAGAGGGTTTTAGTTGGGGTGACAGCTTAGCTGGTAGAAGCAGACGGGTGGGTGGCTGGCTGGCTGGCTGTATATGGTCTACTTTGCAGCCATGCCAACTGTATAGAACATTTTGCAGTGAGGAAGGTGTGGCAGAAATAGACTTTGACATTGCCATTTCTAACATAGGCCTAACAGGCGTAATCACGCACAATAAAAAAGACACAGAGACTGGTGAGGAACAACGATGAATGCCATACAGCTGCCAATCAGCAGATAGATCAGCTCCCAGGCCTCTGACTCATACCTAGATGCAACCGTTTGGCCGGAATGACACACAGTCATCATTTCTGGTTAACTCTTTCACGTCTGTAAGCATACTCACCAACCCCCCTTTAGTGCAAGCTTGAAATGAATAGCTGGGAATTTTCCTCTCTATATCTCTGCTTTCAACTCCGCTCTCCTTCTTGCTCACCGTTTCAAAGTGTTCTTATTCAACTTTTACCTTTCTTATGGTTTCCCAAGTGTAGTGAGTCAAGCCAATCAGTCGCACGGCACCGTGAAGGGTGTGTTTCCTTTACAGATGTGAAAGTAGAAAATTATTCAATTTGCTCATGTTCAGCCATGTGACTCATATTAGAGATCGCTCGCAGATTACATTTTCCTTTTCACCCAGGTGTCTCACTTCAAACATACATTTATTGCTTGACAAATTGAATATTAAAAACCGGTTGTCCAGTTTTTCTTTTAAGTACGCATTTAGTCAGGATGTTTTTGCCTTAATTTCTGTCTGTATTCAATTTTTGTCTGTAATTCTTTTACTCCTTTATATCTGAATAAAATTTCTAAAAATACATGACAAGTGTAGACTGTCTGCTCTCATTTAAGCAGAACAGTAGTTTGGCAAGTATTAGAAATATAATATTAGAAATAGCAAAGAAAATAAAATTAAGAAAAATGTATTTGCTACTCAATGTTAAATGTTGATTCATTCCTTATTAATTCCTTACTCTGCTAATAATAAATTGATAATGCTACTTAACAATTATACATTTTTTGATTGTATGCTCTGTGATGCACAGTTGTACATTTCACATATTTATTCTAATGTTCTCTCAGTTACTGTAGATAAGGGATTTGCCAAATAAATACATAAAAACAGTAATGAAAATTGACTTACATGGAAGTGACTTACAGTTAACATGACAATACATAACAATTACTGGTCAATTAAAAAACTATTGCGTGAAAATAGATCTTTCTCCCCTTTTTAATGTCACCATGCACACATTTATCAATAATATTACACCCCCGATCTTTCTATTTCATATGACGACCCGAGTGTGGATGGAGCAGTGAAAATGAATGTACAGTATCAATATTTTTTAATAGAAACTAATACTGACACTCTGCCTTTCTGCCCACACAGATGCATGGTGGGATATTGCTGAAGTCTGGAGGCAGAGGTACTCTTATGGCTAATAAAAAGCCTGCAGCTCATGGTCTGGTCTCACATTCCAATGAAGGTAGCTTAGCCATGTTGCCGCTGTGACACGTATGAAAATGTTTTTGTTTTTTTTACAAATACAACAAATCCCATTGTATTGTTTATTTATTATTTATAAATTCATATACATTTTTTTTATAGTGATCCTCCCCCAAGGAGGGTACAGTATTGTCAAGGATTCGGTTACTATTTAGGAGAATCATCTTAAATCAGAGAATCATCGTTCACCTAATAGTTTATAATTTATCAAGTACCATTGAGAAACAGGGATGTGTATATTGACGCTTCTGCAGCAAATCTGTAGTCTTAGGCAGAGAAAATATTTGTTGACTTTGAGAAAGCACTCATGCAGAAACACAAATGAAATGGGAAGTCAGCATAAATTGTCAAAACATTATTTGATAAATGTAAATTATTCCCAAGACAAGACAAAAGAAACATATCACCCAAATTTCACCAATTGTTATATATTGTCTTACCTTTTTTTCTTAGTAAATAAACTGATCATTTCACAAGTACAAGACTCTGGTCTCTGTTGCTATATTGTACTCTTGTTCTGTGGTATGTGGAATCTTTTGACAAACCGCAAAGACACATATTGACTCATTCTGATGGTACACAGGTTCAGGGTGTGATGTCTCAGGTCTGGATGATATGTTGAACAATAAAAGTGAAGTAAATACTTAACTTTGTTGAAACTTAAACATTTCCTCATACAATATTGAAAATGCAGGCTATGATTAATAGGTAGCTATTCATGTGTGAAGGTTTTTTTTTTGAAGATTTTGTTTGCTGCATTGGTTAATTATAGTTAACAGCAAGTTTGATTCAAACAGGTTGCCATCAGATATCTTCTATACTACTGGAGTTTTAAAGTTGCTGATATGCAAAGGATAATTTCCTTACAGGCAGATAGTGAAATTATAAATGATCATAGTGGGTTTGTAATATGACATACTTCATTTCAGCCAAATAGTTGCTTCAATTGAGAACACTTTAATCACAAAATGAATTAATTATATATCACATGATGACCCTAAATTCTGTCCATTTCATAACCCTTTCCCTATTTTTACATATACATGTATAATTGCACTTTATTTGCAATCTTAAAGATGGCGCTTCCAAGAACCGTCTTTTTGTCACAGGACAATATTAACCCCAATCGGAGGAAGTGGATGTTTTGTCAAAATTTACTTTAAAAAAGTACCTCTGAAAGATGAGCGGCCAGTAGACAGTTCGTTATTTTGACATTTAAAGGTTAACCGTACTTAAATGTCAGTCACTATCCGTTTCAGGCAAAAACATACAGCCCTCCATATCAGACTGATCCGAAACTTCTACAGCAAAGCCGTACAAAATACTTTGAAAAATGGCACAGTAGTTACAGGCACATCCAGTCCAGACATTTTTCTACCTGTAAACATACTAGAGCATAGGGGATTTGTTTGATTAGACTATTGGGGATTTTTGTATGATATAAAGTTACATTAATTGTTTGGTTCATATTGGTTACATTTAATGAGCTACATAAACTTCAGTACAACGTAAAATAAATACCTGTAAGAAATGGGTACATTCATGCAATGAGTCCCAGACTTAAGATGTGCAATTTATTTTTTAGTAATCAAATCAGATCTCGAGGCAGAGAATTGTATATTTGAAACCACCTAGTCACACAAAATGAGAAACTCAATGCTAATGGTCCATTCATTCAGACAACATATGTGCAACCTATAAAAAGGGTTGCCTGTTTGGATCCTGTAAATTATCAGGATTATAAATTAATTATATGTGGACAAACATGAAAAATGCAAGTTACAGTGTGATATGGAATAGAGACGTGTCAACCTCGGGAAGGGACATTCATTAAGCACGTATGCAGTGCAATACAATGTTTCTGATTTAATTCCAATAGTTATTGCTCTGTTATTTTTTCGTAACTTATTATTATCAAAGGGCATTTTCTGGGAATTAAACATGTACAGTGCAGGAGGGTTATATTTTCAGAACAACTACCCAGTTGCACCCCCTTAATCTTTGTGGCAGTCTCTCTCTCTCTCTCTCTCTCTCTCTCTCTCTCTCTCTCTCTCTCTCTCTCTCTCTCTCTCTCTCTCTCTCTCTCTCTCTCTCTTTCTCTCCCTCTCTCTGTCTCTCTCGCTCTCTGACAAACACACACACACACACACACACACACACATGCATGCATAACTGCTTGAACACAGAAATAAATGGCTCAAATGGGTCATATGAGTTAATCTCAAATGCTTACATTTAATTTAATTCTCCTTGACTATAATTTATTTTCTCTCCTGAATAAAATATTTTGTTCCAAACCAACATGTGGCCACAGCATGTAGTTAGGATATTGGCATGTTATGTATATATACAGATCCTTTCCAAAAAATTAGAATATCATGGAAAAGTTTTTTTTTTCCATAATTCCATTCAAAAAGTGAAACTTTCATAGATTATAGATTCATTACCCACAAAGCGAAATATTTCTAGCCTTTATTTGTTTCATTTTTCATAATTTTGGCTTACAGCTCCAGAAAACCCCCAAAACAGTATTTCAAGAAATTAGAATAGTGTGTCGAAGATCAGCATTTACTTCAGTTATTTCAGAGAATGAGTGGAGTGGCTTGACTCGAGGAATCCGACAGTTGTAGCCCATGTCCCGGATACGTCTGTACGTGGTGGTTTTTGAAGCACTGACTACAGCCTCAGTCCACTCCCTCTGCATCTCCGCCAAATTTTGGAATCGTCTTTGCTTGACAATCCGCTGAAGCCTACGGTCATCTCTTTTGCTTGTGCACCTTCTCCTGCCACATTTTTCCCTTCCACTAAACTTTCTATTGATATGCTTGGACACTGCACTCTGTGAACAGCCAGCCTCCTTAGCGATGACCTTTTGTGGCTTACCCATCTTCTGGAGGGTGTCAATGATGGTCTTCTGGCCAATTGTCAAGTCTGCAGTCTTCCCCATACTGAACCAAACTGAGATAAACTTTGCAGGTGTTTTGAGTAAATTAGATGATAGTGTGACACTCAGTCTAAAACATTCATTCTCTGAAATAACTGAAGTAAATGCTGATTTTCGACACACTATTCTAATTTCTTGAAATACTGTTTTGGGGGGTTTTCTGGAGCTGTAAGCCAAAATTATGAAAAATGAAACAAATAAAGGCTAGAAATATTTCACTTTGTGTGTAATGAATCTATAATCTATGAAAGTTTCACTTTTTGAATGGAATTATGGAAAAAAAAAAACTTTTCCATGATATTCAAATTTTTTGGAAAGGATCTGTATATACAGTTGCACTCAAAAATATTTCCCATCAATTGCCCATCAAAAATGGGATAAAATTGCTCATCAATCTACACTCAATAACCAATAACGACAAAGTGAAAACATGTGTTTAGAAATTTTTGCAAATGTATTAAAAATCTAAAACTGAAATCTCTCATGTGCATAAGTATTCAAACCCTTGTTTGAATTTTTTTGTATTTCGTGTTTGCGTGTGCTAAAATGAGTTATTGAGTGTAGATTGATGGGCAAAAATGGCAATTTTATCCATTTAAAATTAAATCTACAACACAATAAAGTGTGCAAAAAGTGAAGGGGGTTGAATAATTTTGAGTGCACCTGTATATATTTTTCTTTGTATCATTAAGATCTGTTGCCAGGTTATACTTCAAATTTTAAAATAGTGTGGTGGCCAGGACAGGATACACTAAATGTGGTTTGATGAAGGCATTGTATAACATTAGCAAATACAGTATAACTTCCTTTGTTTTATACAAAGTAATGTGGGCCTATATTACAATATTTTCCATGTTTCCTGCTTTGGAATGATGACAAGATCCAGATAGACATGGGTCACATTAAACCCAAGTCTTAATCATACAGACTCTATTTTAGACCTTTCATACAGACGTCTCGTACCTTATATCCTTGTTGTCCAGACCTACCATGTTACATTTGGTGATGTTAAAATGACCTCCCACTCCTGGTTTCAAATCTTGTTAAATGTTTAAATTTCAAAACTGTTTGTTAAATCTCCAGGTTTTGTCATCAGCAGGATTAAGTCCAAATGAGGTAAATTTTTTACAGAATTTTATCCTGTTTTATTTTTTTCACAATCTAGAACATCTTGGGCCTGATTTACTAAGACGCAAAACTAATAACACAACCAATGATTGGTGCAAAACAAATACCACGACCAATCATTTGGTCACAAGGGGCCCTATCTTACACCCGGCGCAAAGCGACGCTAACCCAAACGCAAGTGTCTTTGCTATCTTACACCCGGCGCTAGGTCCATAATAACGCCTAGCGCTCATGTCCTTTAACTAGCATGTATTCTTGCGCCATCACAAGTGAACTGGGTGTGTTGGTCTTAAGATGAGGAGTGGCCAGGATTCTTTTTGGCGTATTGCTATCTTGAGCCAGCAGAAAGCGCTTGCGCTAGAACCACCACAAACCTGGTCTAAAGTCACGTCGCAGTTGTTTACATGTTATTTTAACGACGCATATAAGTGCGTCTACATTTAGAAACGAAATTTGCAGCGCGTTACACAATTAATTTACAATTAATTTTAATTCCATTATCTGCATGTTCGCTTTACAGGAGCAGGTCTGTTTCCCCTGCTTTACATCGCACTTTTCACGGTCTTCCTGGGAAAGTGAATCGTTTTAAAGTATTACGCTACCAGTTAAACAGGTTGGTCACATTTCCATAAGCAGGACATTATAAAACAAGGGAAAATATGCTGAACCTATGGGTTGCCAACCTGACAGATTTGTTGTATTTAGTGTCATCATTAAGGCAAAATAACGTTAGTTATGTTATTAATCAAAATTAGAATGCAGGTAGTCTAATGAACTTCGGATGAAGCTTGAACATGAGTTCATTGCATAATCAAACAAAATTCGTTAAACAAGTAGGCTAATTTGGCGTTTTCTAAGGTGAGAAGGAAGCAATTGGTCACTTATTCTCAGCTGTTGCAGGTGCTTTTAACGAAATTTAACAGCATATATTTCGTAAACAGCACTGTCAGGAATTACCCGGAACTCATAATACTACTACTGCTGCTGCTACTGATCCATATAGCCGATTCCTTGATCGCACTAAACACGCACGAGCATGTCTGTTTCGCCATCATAAGCAATCCGCCAAGGTGGAAAAGCAGGCTTTTAAAGGGAATGGGATATGACATTTTGATTGGTTTATTGCATGTCACGCCCAAGACACACCTATAATTAATGAAGAGACTAGGTTCAGCCCAGTTGCACCTTGCGCCGTGCTTAGCGCCAAAAAAAACACGCCGTTAAAATAGCAAAAGTAGACTTGCCGGACACGTCCTAAATGGACTTAGCGCCATGTGCTTAGACTAAGCGCCAAGATCGCCAAGATAGGGCCCAAGGTTTTGCACATGCTAAAGGTCTTAGTAAATCAGGCCCATAGTCTCTAGATTCTTAAGCTTCTTAACTGTTCACTGAAATATGATTGGATATTCAAAGTATGTTTTTAGTTGATCACAGGTCACCCTGCTTTAAACTTCAACACACATACATACACACTTTTTATATTGAACTACATCCACTGTGCCACACACTATATTCACTGGGTTTATTCATTCTGAAACTCAAATGGGTTTCTGCATGGCCGGGATATGAGTATGGAAATGGTGTTAACATTAGACCCCTACAACAAAGCTTAGTTCCGAATAATGTGAAACAGAAATAAATTGGAGACATCTGTATGTGTTTTTCCATTTTTTCCTTTATGTTACTGCCATCCAAATCTCTGTTTTTAAAACCACATGTTTATTTTCAGAACTTAATATAGTTGTGGAAACAATAGATCATTACATGATTTACCATAATAATATGCCACAATGTAACTCATGAAGTTTTCATGAATATTATCACTGGTTGCTTTTTAAGTGCACTAGATTAAAACTTGGCTCAAGTGGAATTAATGTCAATTTAACAAATCCATAAATGGCAAATATTGAAATGGATACAAGACTGGATAGTAAATATTCCAATAATATCAGTATGCTGTTTCCTTTAAAGTAATTTTAAAGGCAAAATATTGCAGGTGCGGCAATGGTATTTTCCTAAAAGAGAAATATCATTGGATCGAACCATTCTAAATATTAATGACTTTTTTTAGACAGTTATTTGCATCCCCCTGCAAGGCCACCACCCAATGATTTTCCATTGGAAAGTGTACGTTTGTGACAGTAATGTGTGGGCTTTGGCCCAGTGGCAAGCAAAGAGAACTTTCACTACTGCACCGTCAACCCAAGAGTTTGCTCTGACTGTGAGGGGAATCCCTGTGTCAACATCAAGAGAATATCAGCCAGGTTTTCTCTGCCTGGAACACAGTTGGGCTTTTACTTACCCTTTCAGAGAGAATAGATCGACTGACTGACTGACTGACTGACTGACTGACTGACTGATTGAATAAATTAATGATTTAAGAATGATTTTATACATACACAACTTTCTCCTGATGGTCCAATGCAATCCAATAAACCTGATTATGATATTTATAACCCCAGTGAGTATTTAGGCAAAGTGATCCCTGTGTGATTCACAGTATTTCTGTGATGGGATGCATATCTGTGACTCTTGTATAGTGAAAGTGTGTGCTCTTGTGACGCACAATGGTGTAACGCCCCTCCTCTTGCCAGTAACATGAACCACAAAGTTCCAGATGCAGATCACTTTGCCGCAAGCCATCAATAGGATTTTTGTCATGACAAATATCTCATGGCATACCACTCATAAATATTAAGGGGCATAGTGACCAAATATTAACAGTTGATACAGAAGCTGAGTCTGAGATTAAACGTCACAGGGAAACTGTGTGAAACCATTCCACTGATGCAACTTAAAATACGCTGATATCATTTGTGGAATGCTGATGTCATGGGCAAACAGGACTGTAGGTTTAGCTCAGAATTATGTGCAGCAAAGCCGAGTGTGAACATTTCTACCCACTTCTGTGGTTGTCTGTTTATACTCCACTGCAATTTACTTTCTTAGTCACAAGAACAACGTCTCAAAAGGAGAGCAAAAGGAGTTTTGCACCTTTGCCCTCGCCATGACATACCCATCTACCTCCTGCATTCACATATGTCTGATTCTCTCCTTCCTTGCTGTCAGCTTCATCAAAATGTAACCTTTATTTTATGAACACCCAGCCCTTCCTCAACGTGATGCCCTCTGCAAACACGCATTTCTTTGTACCTTTCTGGAAAGTATTTCACTGCAGAGCCACAACAATGTGCTGAATTGTAAAAGGAGCCCCCTGGGACCGTGCCACACACTGCTATTATTGAGTGTGAGGTGCTGAAGAAGTGACACAATCAGTTCATTTGCATGGGCACTAATATCCCAAATCACGAATATCCTCTGGTACATCGGTTGTCCGGGTTTTGCACCTTTCTGGAGACACTCCGTGAAAGGTCCATGCACAGGCACACCCAAGGTCAACGAGACCTTCTTTTAATTTCACAGTATCCAAAGAATGAGTTTGAACTACGGGCAGATTATTAAACACAGAAGTTAAAAAAATATTATTACTGTTTTTTTGTTTGTATTTTTTAAACGTCTTTTTTTTTGGTCTGCATGATTTATTGTCTTTAAACAACAGAGTTCAGTTACATGCTAATAAAACAACACCAGTGGCATAGAAGGATTATTGTGTAATTAAACAGAACACAATGAAATGGCACAAGTGAAATTGAATATATTGTGTATTGTATTGTCTAAAAGTGGAAGATATTTATTTTTATTTTTATTAGCCTTTATTTTACCAGGAAGTCCCATTGAGATTCAAAATCTCTTTTCCAAGGGAGACCTGGCCAAGAAATGGCAGCAGGGGTTACAGAGTAAACACATAAAACATACAATACAGCAGGACACAAAGTAGTAAAAAAAATATATGTACAATAAATAAATAAATAAATAAATAAATAAAAAAAGGTCAAAGTCACAAATCTAGATCAGAAACAGGAGCACACATCTTGCATAAGACTGTGAATAATTTGTTTAAAATGACTTAGAGGAACAGTGGTCAAGCTGGAGCTTTGACTGGAGACCAGGGTGCAAAGTAATCAAAAGCATTTTCACCAAAAACAGTTCTGATTCTGGGGACTTTAAGAAGAATGCAGGACTGTGATCTTAAACTATAGGCATTGGTGGATATTTGGAGAGTGGTCAAGTAAGAGGGCAGTTTACCAGTGATGGCTTTGTAAATGAAAATGAATCAGTTCATCATTCTTCTGGTGGCTAGTGAATTCCAGTGTAATTGCTGATACAGGACACAGTGGTGAGTTAATGGTTTGAGGTTACTAATAAAACGTAAAGCTGAGTGATAGAGGGAATCAAGGGTCTGGAGTGCGGAAACTGGGGCGTGCATATAAATAATGTCACAATAATCTAGAACTGGTATGAAGGTGGAGGAAACTAATCTTTGTCTGGCGTATTGAGAAAAGCAGGATTTGTTTCGAAAAAAGAAACCAAGCTTAACTCTGAGTTTTTTTGTCAATTTACTGATGTGCTCTTTGAAGTTTAGGTCTTATCCAGCCAGACTCCCAGGTATTTATAGCTCGTAACATATTCAATGTTTGTGTTATTCGCTGGTGTAATGGGCCGAGTTGATGGAGTAAGGGACTTTGTGCGAGAAAAAGTCATAAGCTTGGAATGCTCATAAGCTTATGAGCATTCAGCACAAGTCGGAGCTGAGTTAAATTATCCTGCAAGGTGTTAAATTGATTTCCTATTCCTGGGACTAAAGATATTTGTAACATTGATGACTGATACATTTTTCGTGTTTTAATGACTCCAATCATGTTATATCATCAAGTTTAAATTATTTTCGCAACATATACTGTATGTTGGCAGGTATACAGTGTATGGTTGGCGCTCCCAGTGAGTCACTACTTTTAAACAAATGTTTTTTTGTTTTTTTTTCGTGAGTGAGAAAGGGCTTTCACATTCTGTTGTAATTACTAAGTCAGCCAATATTAATCTTGAAAAATAGGAGCACCAGAGCCATTGGACAGGAAACTTTTTTTTAATCACTTCGCCCATTTACATCAGCTGCGTGGGCCTGTTGACTCACATGCATTTGAATTTCCTTCATATCACAAACGTGTTCTAATAGGCTTTACAGTCTTGGGAATTTCCAGCCATTGAAAAACAGGCCAATACTGCCAAAACATGAATGCTGTTTTTATAGGTTTGGGGTAATTCCCCACATCCACAACAATACTGGGCTTCTTATCTCTCATCACCATATTGTTACTCACAGTTTTTTTTTTTTCTTCCAAATTTTAATTTATTCCTTCTTTTATTTTTCATTTCTCCCTATCTTTCAGAAACCTAGTGTATTTTAGATAGCCAGAAAATGTTTGCTGTTAATTCAGCAAATAAAAAAATAAAAAAGTAAGGACAAATAGGTATCCATGTTTTTATAGTCCTTTGCAATTTTCACAACTGCAGACTGTCAGGACATAATGGTGTGTGGTATTAATAGCCTATTAGTAGATTATGCTCATAATCAAATGTATGGAATGTGCACTTTATACTGTATATCTATCTATATTCCTTTTACCTTTATGGTGATGTGCACTTAGTTTTACTTACTTTTATTATTTATTTTTGACATGATTTGCATATTAGTTTGGTGACAGGTTGGACTGCCTGTCGCACCTCCGCCGGTGCCTAAGTACCAGCTGCAGGGTCGCCAGCTGGGAGCCATCCTTCACAGATGTTTCACCCCTTTCATCCCAGAACATCTCAGGATGGTGGGGCAGCGGTCAGGGACGTCTCCCTGCCGCTCCCTGCAGCTGGATTTAGAAAATCAGGTTGTTCCACTATTTGCATATACAGTATATTTATAATAAAGTATTTTTCTGATGAAGACATGAGTGGTCACAAGTGGTCATTGTGATAGTGTGCACAAAAAGACAATCACATTCAAGTGGCCCTCCCTCCAGATGTGAGATAGTGTTAATGATAATACAATATAATGACTAATTCAAAAATGCAAAAATACGATACAAATAAAAAATGTAAGTCATTTCAATTTTGTAAGTAAATCTGTAATTCTCACATCTGTTATTTTGAACTATGAACAATAAATACTTACTTAAATACAAAAATTGCAAAGTAAATATACAAAATTCCATATTTACAAATTACAATTATATTTAAACTCCTTTAAAATCCAACTGACCTATCATTTAGATGTATGTAAAGGAAATGACACTGACCTCAATCCAATAAATTGTACATACGTATCCTACTAATTCATATGGAACTGAAATATATCTACAAACCCCAATTTCAAAAAAGTTGAACAGTATGTACAGTATGTAAAATGCACATAAAAGCAGAAAGTAGTGATTTGTAAATTCTCTTTTACATGTATTTAATTGAAAACAGTACAAAGAAAAAATATTTAATGTTTTACCTTATCAACTTTATTGATTTTTGTATTGATGTTTTAGACTGAGTGTCACACTCTGTACGTGGCGGTTTTTGAAGCACTGACTCCAGCCTCAGTCCACTCCCTCTGCATCTCCGCCAAATTTTGGAATCGTCTTTGCTTGACAATCCGCTGAAGCCTACGGTCATCTCTTTTGCTTGTGCACCTTCTCCTGCCACATTTTCCCCTTCCACTAAACTTTCTATTGATATGCTTGGACACTGCACTCTGTGAACAGCCAGCCTCCTTAGGGATGACCTTTTGTGGCTTACCCATCTTCTGGAGGGTGTCAATGATGGTCTTCTGGCCAATTGTCAAGTCTGCAGTCTTCCCCATACTGAACCAAACTGAGATACCTGTCCAATTTAATAACACATCTGTAGAAAAACTTTGCAGGTGTTTTGAGTAAATTAGATGATTAGAGTGTGACACTCAGTCTAAAACATTCATTCTCTGAAATAACTGAAGTAAATGCTGATTTTCGACACACTATTCTAATTTCTTGAAATACAGTTTTGGGGGTTTTCTGGAGCTGTAAGCCAAAATTATGAAAAATGAAACAAATAAAGGCTAGAAATATTTCACTTTGTATGTAATGAATCTATAATCTATGAAAGTTTCACTTTTTGAATGGAATTATGGGAAAAAAACAACTTTTCCATGATATTCTAATTTTTTGGAAAGGATCTGTATATTCATAATAAGGCTGTTCCTGTGTTGAGCGTGCGGTTTACACTGAACCATCAATTATTGGACAAAGCTCAGTGTGCCACTTCTTTATTAAATATATTTTCTTTGTACAGTTTTCAATTAAATAAGATAATTTACAAATCACTGCTTTCTGCTTTAATTTGCATTTTACATACTGTCCAAACTTTTTGGGAATTGGGGTTTGTAGTTTGGAATGAACTTAATTTTTGAAATTTAAAATGAATACTGGTTCTTTTTCAAAAAATTATTCAATGGTGTTCTATATCATTATTTGTGTTATCCAATTTTTAACTGGTTTAGTCTTGAAATAAACCTTGCAATAGACCTAGCTTCTATCGCAGGGTCTATTTTTTAATGCAGTATTAGCTACAATAATGCACTGAAACTCTACAGCCAGATGTATCGGCGGGGATGACTGCATGGCTCACTGTTTTGATTTTGCACTGTGTGCTTTTCCGTGTAACGGAAGTGTAACTTAATACTTTCGTCGACCTTATAAAATTCATGGTGTGAAGACACACACGGACTATTTATCAGATATGAGTTCACCGTTCTGAAAGAACTGCAGCTCCCACAATACACTGCCACAAGGGGCAGGATAATACAGTCTGTTGGCCAATTACAAGCACTGTGTCAACTGTATTTTTTCTAAGCCTTATGATTTCGAAAATGACACTTCACAGCATTGATAACAGACGTTCGAAAGGAGTAAACGCGGGTTCTGAAGTTATGGAGACAGCAAGATAATAACACACAAATAATTACAGCTAAGGTTTTGAGACTTTTACTTATCATGGGTGAGTTCAAATTCCTTTGTATTACAATAACTTAGAATTATGTGGGATGCGTAGGCTATTGATAATGTAGGCTACTATCTTTTAATAGCACTTACCGTAGATAGGCTACATTAACCAATATCCTTCGCTTGTTTTCTCACAATTGCTGATGTTTTAGCGCATTTATCTGTAAATATGAATAGCCTACAAATTAATTTTACAAGTAAGTTAAGATTTCACGTTCACTGAAGTATAGTTTATTTTCTAGCACAGTATTTACTGGTATGCATTCTTGAGCACCATAGTTGTCTAATCTACTTACACAATAAACTTTATAGCCTATTTGATAAAAATCTGCAATGCCGCTGTTACCTTTCTAAGCAGAAGCTGGTAAAAGACAAATAAGTACTAGCGTTCAAGTAATAGAATGTGAACGTTTGTTAATTTAACATTGTAATATAACACAAAACACTACTGTAGATAGGCTACGTCTTTATTCTTTTTTTCACAACTTACAAATTGTTTGAGAATTTGACACGTGCTTGGCGGCACTGCAGTGAACCAAATGTGTTTTACCAAAAAAAAAAAAAATGAAATTTCAGGTGGGAAACAACGTATTTTTCAACAGAAGTGATATTGCGGTGGGACTGCTTTTCTCATTGAGAGCTGAGAGGAAGTGGTGAGAGCGGTGCTGTACATTGTGTTCGGTTAGATTCCTTGAGTTAAGAACATGTCACCGCATCTGTCGGTCGCAGTTGAGTAGTAACATTATCGCAGCTGCCGCAGATAAAGCTGACGCAGGGCAACAAAACAGATAAGGCAATCGTTAAAATAAAGTTTACAACGCAATAAAACGGTTGCAGTCAGTAGGTCTATCTTTCAGTGCATAAATACTTTTGGCATAAATGTGTAGGCTATTATTATTATCATTATTATTATTAGTAGTAGTAGTAGTAGTAGAAGTAGCCTACAAGTACTAGTTTTTTACCATTAGTGTAATTTCTATGCGTTAGAGGATTAGATATTATTTCAAAATAAAATTAGTAACTGCAAAATAAAGGGTTATTATCAGAACGGAACATTTTCAAAATGTGTGGCAAAAATTAATATGCAAAATACCGAGTAGCTATAGGTTGGTTGTTAGGAGACAACAGAAAGTTGTGCGATCTTTTCTTTTTGTATTGTCTGCAGGCACGCGGTAGCTGGAATTCAAATTAATTTATGTAGCCCAGATTACATTTTTTCAATGTACAACAGTGGGTAAAAATAGTTTTCTCACCTATATATAGTAAAATATTACCTTGATTTTTCCATCCCCTGTAGAGACATAACGATCTATGGTGTGGTTCATTAATGGTTCACTGTCACGCATCAAATGCCTCATCTCTTACTCTAGGCCAGAACTGTTCACCAAGATCTGAATGAAATCATGACCTGCAACACATTTTGTCTCACCTCTCACCAGTTAGTTCTGACAATAGGCTATAACACACTGGGGAACTAATCTACAAAGGCCAGGTCAGATAATTAATTGAAAACTGTGCTGGGGGAGTAATGGGTTTAAAAATGAAGTTGGGTAGAAAGAGGCGTGAGACATTACAGGAAATGGGTCATCTCAAAACCAGAGCAGTTTGGGTTCATTGTCAAGTGACCTCATTGCTTGTGATGTGAGTTTGGTATGAGAGGCCTATGAAGGGAAGGGCCTTGTTTTCGGAGGTAGTGGAATGGCCGAGCTGTGTGCCAAAGCAGATGTGGTTTCCAATGTGACATTTTATTTTTGTAAACAGTAGAGTCTGACACACTTGTAGATATCTCCAGTTGTTAGAGAATGACTTGGAGCTTGGTAATAACATGCATCAGTTGCTGTGAATATAGTGTATGTGCTTTGTACCCAATCAGAAATGGGTGCAAGGATTGCTTTGCCATTATAAGCACTGGATCTGAGATCACTGTGCACATAAGTACACGATATGTGTAAACCATTCATATGACATCCTCTTAGACAGAGGAGACCTATTTATAAAGGGAAGTACAATTTAGCAACATGATGACATCAAGGTGCAGGCTAATCTGTGCTGAGACAGCTACCCAGACATCACTGGGCACACAGTGTATAATCATTGTGTTTGCTTGGCAATGGACACACAATTTTCTTTTCAATGCTTGCATTCAGATCTCTAATTTACTGTAATCCTGTTATTGCTCATTTCTGAAAAGGTCACCACATCACTGTGGTTTGGCTTGCAGACAGGAAGTTGTGTTGCAACCGTGCGGTTTTATATTAGAATTATGTATTTCATAAGGGGGTGTGTGACATGATGCTTCTCATAATCTTATTCAGTTGTTGTGTTTCCAAAGAAGATTTGGTTTAAGGAAATGAAAGGGCTATGTCTAGCTGTCATTGTACACAAAAAGAAACAAACGGATACGGCAAAAAGAAAATGCCCGCTTCATGTCATGTCCTGGTAGGAAGCACCAATCAGCATCTATCTACGGTAAATGACTGTAGTAAATTCTTATTTGTCGTCATCAGAAAGACATTTATACCCTGTGGGCGTGTCTATGGAAATAATGCAGGAGGAGCCACATGGAAATTTTGTCATGCAGATGTACAGGTTTCTACACATTCTCACCAGACTGTGCGATATGGAGGTTAATTTAGGCAATGGTGAGAATCACTGCATAACATTTGATTTTACCACAAATGTTTTCACCATCCTAACTCTAGAATGATCTGGGTGTGTATTGGTTACATATTAATTCACAAACTAATGATGAAGTAATGATCAGTGGGACCGGAGACATTACTGTTGTGCTCCTTTGGAATGAAGTTGGATCCTAGAAGTCTCCTAATAATGTGCACGTTACTGTTTCCCTTTCCAGTGTCACAGCCCAAGAGCGGGCAGAAGGAGATGGAGCAGTGGCGAGCCAGTGAGGTGGGCCGAGTGGCAGACAGCCAACTGTTACTGAACCAGGTAAGACCAGCTGTGACTCCGGCATCTCATCAGCCTCAGACGTCCACTGCCCAGCAGCTTCAGTCATTCCAGTTTCTGCAGGTCACATGTTCTTCTTCATGAGAGGCAAAAATGGAGAACGGTTTCATCTGATGTTTTAGCTAAAAAATTTAAAAAAAAATAAATCTACTTCCAGTAACCAGGTTAATACTGGATCGGTTGCATTGTTTCTTGTGACCGTTTTGTGTACCAACACTTTCAGTTCTTCATTTGTGGTCAGGCTTTACAGTAGCTGTTGGATGGTCATCATGCCTCATATTCTGTTTAAAGCCAGGGATTTCCCAGGCATGTTTTCTACCGTCCAGTTTACATTTTGTTTCCGTTCCACTTACAAGCTATTTAATAGGAGTAAAAAAGGAGAGGTTAAATGGGTAGTCCTGCACGAAAGCTTTGCGTGCGTGTGTGTGTGTGTGTGTGTGTGTGTGTGTGTGTGTGTGTGTGTGTGTGTGTGTGTGTGTGTGTGTGTGTGTGTGTGCGTGTGCTGAGCGATTAGTATTTTTTGAGTTATGTTCGATTTTGGTTTTTGGAAAATAAACTTGGATTTTTTATCTCAAAATTAAATAAGGAAGATCAGATCAAGATCATGAGATCAGGAAAAAAGTGCTCTTCTTACAAGCTTAAAGGTTCCAATGACTGCATATTACTGCAAATAATTTGCTTAAATTATTATCACTTAATACATGAATTTAGGGTGTGCATCTTAGCTACACTTTTTATTCAGTGACTTTAGTAGCTGCCTTTTGAAAACTACAACTTGAAAACACTAGCACACCGAACTCAGAAAAAACACAGTTTATCCACCGAATTAAGACAATTCAAATAATCGAACCAATATCGATCAATTAGTTATTTAAACACCAAAAAAAACACAGAAATTTTGGTGAAACTTTCAGCACTACGTATGCTACGTGTGTTTCTGTATGCGTACGTACATGTTTTCTTTGTGTGTGCGAAGTGTACACGACTTAACTATACATGACTTAACTTACATATTGTACATACACAATCAGAAACACAGCATACGTACATGTACGTACATATGCTGTGTGTTTGTGTAGCGTATGCACGTGTCTAAGTGTGCGCAAAGTTTACCTGACTTTATGCTATTGAAAGAGTGGAGGAATTAATCAAAGAACATCTATCCATTCTGACTGAAAAACAAAACCACACGCTTTATTGATAATGGTACACAGTGTAGTCCTTCGGTTTTAAGGCTATAGTATGTATTATATAGTTCCGTAAATCAGCAGTACACTTGCTTGTTTGAACGGAGAACATTTGGAAGGCAGGTAGTATTCGGTTCGTGTTCCATCACCTCCAAAATGCACCTCCTAAATACCCTGCCAACTGAAACCCTTCCCTTTGGGTGAATGCTATAAACTTTGTTTAGATGGACAGTGCACCGCCTGACTAGGTCAGGATTGATTCCAGAATAGAGGAATGTCACTGCACTAAGAAAGAGTGCAGCCTCCAGCACAAAACTATTTTGTTGAGAAATCAGAAAAACAAAGAGATAAATCATGAAAAGGTTGTTTTGCTAATTTATTTTTGCTACTACATTCTCTGATACCAGTCTCAGCAACCAAATTGTGTGATTTAGTGGGATACCACCTCAGATTTATTTGTAAGATCAAAACTAAAAGCATGTATCCTGCCTGTATTTGCATCAGTCAACAAACATAAACCCTCCGTGCTTTGCAATATTACCAAGTTAACAGAATTGCGAGTCTCAGTTTTATTATTAGAATGACTAGTAGAGGAAATAGGTGTAGTTCTTTGATATGAGAGTTGTAGGTGGCGTGTCCTGTCGGTCTGTGAGAGACTGCGCACACAGGCTCTGTTAACACCGCTCACACAAATAGAAACTGCAAGAGTTCCAGTGCTCGCATACTTCTGGTAACTCAAGTCGAGAAAACGAAAGAATAGCGAAGAAAAGATGCATCAAATTTCCAAGACCAGGTTGCGAGATGAAAGCCCGGTGGTTTTTGTGGTGAGAGCCGGCCAGGCGATAGCATCAACCAGGCATGCCACCAGCAATCATATTGAGCCCGCTTTATCAACATGTTGACATCAATGCTCCTACGCACTTTTCCGAAATTTGACTGTGGTGGAAATTTAGATAGGGTGTTTACTGCCAGTGTGTCACAACAGAGTTTATGAGCTTTTTTCAGAGTGCGGCTGGGAAAAGTGCACAAGTCACCTCATCAATTGCAAAACCAGCATCGCATATATGATTAGTACTCTTGTCTGATTGGTTCTCAATAGACAAATTATTTAGATATAATTATACCACTTTCTTTCTTTGTTTTGACCAAACTCTGAAAATGTCCATGTTTTTCCGCTAAGCACTAAAGATGTGATTACACTTTCACATCCATGCTGTCGCCACATTCATTTTAAAGGAAAGGATGTAGGATATGAAAGACGTAATCAGAATCATTAAATTTTTCACATTCCAGATTTTAAATTTTTCATGATCAGTTTTTGTCTAACCGTCTTATCGACTGCGGATACTCCACTGAGGTCACTGTTTGCGTCACACTGCCGGGCAGCTTTGTCTCTTTCCTCTGCAGAAAAACAAGTGTGAGACCACTGCAGAAATGAGTCGTGTTGGTTAATCGGGGGCTTATTTTTGGTCACACTGTTGAAATCAGCCTGCGGTGTTGCCGCGTCTCATTCTCAGAATGTATCTGTTGCAGTCAGACCCCAACACCCCCCCCCCCCCCACCCAAACACACGTACTGAACAAGTCATTTGTCTCTTCATTTACTAGACATTGCTCACCTGAAATGTTTGAGTTCTAAACTCACTAAGATGGCCATGGTAGTTAAGTCAGGTTTCCTTTTTTTTGTATTGTGTTATACGATAAAAGGAGGTCTATGTTGAAAGATGGGTAAATAGCAAAGGTATTGGAAAGGAAGATGGTATTTTTATATTTGCTCTCCAAAGTAGTAAGAGCCAAAGTTTTACTTCTGTTGCACATGCAAAAGAGAGAACGTCAAAAATCATAGCTCACAAAACCAATGCATTCTCTCATCTTTTATTTGAATGTTGAAATTCACTGACAGTTGGAGTACAAGAGCATCATTGCCATTTATGATAGTTGTGATTGTTGCTTCCTTACAAGAATTTTGTAGAGCATGCAGGTTCATAGATGCCTACTTATGGATTCCTACTGTAATACTTATGGATTCAAGGGCACCAAATGACCCCACACAAATCACACCAGGTTTTGGAAATGACATTAAAGAAGTCAGTCGGTGACAGAATATGTGGTGTTGCAGAAACCCTGGGCGATAATGGAGCGTGAGTAAATTTTGAGAATATGCAACGGCAAGGCAGGTGTGTTATTATCATCTATATATGCATTGTGGGAGGGGAGTAAGATTCTGTCCGTCTAGCATTCTATTTGTGTTCCTAACCACCTCTTTTGTCTCCACAATGTATATGCTTTTTTCCTGCCTACATAATTCTGAAAACCTAATTGTAGACGGCCATTATTTTCATCTGAACCTATTTCTGCAGAGAGTGGCCCAGCCTGCCAACAGTGCATTTGTGTCTGTGGTTTTTTTTGGGCAGCTCTGACTCAATTCAGAGACGCAAGGTCCGGTCCTAGAATCCAACCGCCCCCCCGCCCCCCGCCCCCCGCCCCCCCGCCCCCCCGACCCCGCCGGTACTGGCACAAAGACCGTGAAAATAAAACTTGAAAACCCGGGTAGGCCCAGTAGAAGCTTACATCCTCTGACTGCCAGAACCTCTGTGATGTACACTTGCTGTATTTTCATATTTTCAGTTATGCTGAGAGAGAGAGAGAGAGAGAGAGAGTATGAGCGATGGGAGGGAGCAGACAGGAAGCTAGTAAGGACGGTGTGAGCACAGTTGGCAGCTGGCGCTGGAGATACAGATGGAGACGGAGCCGTGTGGCTGGGGAGGAAGGTCACTGGGCCACTGCGTGACTCAGTCAGGGCTATCCCGGATCAGGGCTGCCAGCTTCGCTATGATTCAGCGGAGGGGCCTGCTTCTCGGAACCACAGCCAGGGAGAGGAACACCATTCAGTTTGAAACTGCCGATGTGCGCACTGAACCCCAGCACCGGGGAGAACACGCAGACAGACGTGTGCGCTCAGTTAGACGTGCGGAATGGCGTTCCTGCAGGCGGCTGCAAAAACCGCGCACGGCACAGGGCTCTGTGAGGAGACGAGCCTAGCTGCACCTTCTGTTTTTAGTTATGCTCATTTCTTTCATATCAGTGGCCCTACTTGACTTGATCGTGTCATTTTTCATATTCTCACGTGCTATGAAGTCATGATATCAAACAAAACTGTACGCCTGGACCATTTTCAAGGGAAGTCGAAGCCTGTCAGAAAGTCATCACATTTTAATTTGTAGCCCTCCACATGTAGGGAATGTCTGTCTCTACACAAGCCAATATAAGTGGGTGGTCTATGTTTGGAGCTACATAGTTTGTACGTCTTGTCATTTCATGTTAGCAACTTTAACTATATCAGTTTCCTGTTTTTTTTGTGTCAGTGGGAATCAGTTTCATAGATTATGTCTGGACTTGCTTGTTGTTTACACACACGCACACACACACACACACACACACACACACACATTGAGGACTGTTTCCTCATTCCCTGTGGTCCCTCTGGGGTTAGTTTTTTTTAGTGACAGTTGTATGGAAATGACGGTTTATATTTTGCATTCTGAAGTATTTCTCCCATAGGTTGCAGTCTGTATTAAGAAGACTGGAGCTTTGTTCCGTGTTCCTCCTCTGCTTTCGTTTCTGTCTTTTTCACTGTGCCCCATTGTGTGCCAATGTCCCGTGCGGTACTCGCTCACTATTGTTTCTGCTTGCATGGCTGTTTTCACAATTACCATGCAGTTCAGCAGAATTAATTCTTAAAAAAAAAAAAAAAAATTTAAAAAAAAACTACTGAAGCTGTCTGCTGCTGAGTGTGTGCGGTAGAGCTCTGCTCGGCTCTGATAGCAATGTACATACGTGTATTTGTTAAGTCAAATCAACCAATGCTCATTAGCTTATGTTTTCCTGTGACCATCATTCAGTTTTAGGAGGAAGTAGTACATTTGAATGAGATTAAATGAATATAAGCAGCAACACCCTGGAATACATGCTTAAAATATCGTAAAATAACGTAAAAACACACAAATCAATAAAAATTGAGGTGTCGGTTTGGCTGTCTCTAGTTACGCAGAACATAACCAGTGAACTATAACGACGGCGTCATAACCCACATGAAAAGCACATGATTTCAGCTATTTCCCATATCCTCATAAGATGTTGATTCTGGCCGTGTCATGAACCTGTGTTTTAAGAGACAAGCCAGGCATCCGCATTTGTTGCCTGATATTGGTGTTCAGCCTTGTCCTGTTGTACTGCGTGGACTGTAGGGTTTAAAAAACCCTGTAGAGCACTATCCACATGCTCATTGGTTCAAATCCGGCCATGTGACCTTTGTTGCATGTCTCTCCCTCTCTCTTTCATCCCCATTCTGCCTGTCTCTCTACACTGTGCTGTCCAATAAAGATGAAAAAGCCCTTAAAATATTTTTAAGACTTTTTTAAAGAATTTAAAGGCACGGTCAACTTAGTATATGTAAACTTCTGGCCCGCTGGAATTGTGATATAGTGAATTAAAAGTGAAATAATCTGTCTGTAAACAATTGTTGGAAAAATTACTTGTGTCATGCACAAAGTAGATGTCCTAACTGACTTGCCTAAGTGTATGTAAACATCCGACTTCAACTGTATTTACTCAGAATAGAAGTTGATCAATCCTGCTCCGAAAAACCTCATTTGTTTGTTGGTTTCCCTTCATACAGGATGCATGGTTACTTATTGAAAGTGGCGGCGAAAGGTAGTTCTGGTGTGCTTTGAATGATCTGTTCGGAGTCTGAATTGCCCGGAAGAGAGTAGGGTGTGCATGCGTGTTTAAAATGATTTGGTGTGAACTGAGGGTGTATTTTTTTCCTATTTCATGTGGATGTGAAACTGAAATTGGGGTTTCGATGACAAATTTCAGCAGCCATCATGGTTGCTATGAGTTACATTAGCCTATATTTTCTGTCGATATTTCTGCTCTGAGGCGGAATTCACCCTGTGAGCAGTTAAAGCTGACAGGAGGCTGGTTCATGCTCTGCACTGTCCATAAAAGCAATACAATTAAGACAACAGTAAATGTAACTTAATTTCACTTGTTGATACAGGCTTTGCATTTGTATGTTTAAAAAAAACCCTGAAATTTCTGAGGTTGAATTTGAGATTTCATAAACATTCACTGTCCATTTGTATGGAAGTTCTTTTTTTTTAACGACATGGCACAGCATCACAGAATAAAAATTAAAAAAAGTTAATGACATGCTGACAAGTGATGTGTTGGCTGTTGATATTAAGAAGTAGTGTATTGTTCTAACTTGTTCTGTGCGTCGTCTCCAGAGGCATTTGACACTCTGTAAAAGCACCGGTTTCATACCTGTGTTGTTTTTCTTGCAGCAAACCTGTGAGATGGAGCTCTCCCACCCGACCAATGGCGGAGAAGAAGGAAGCAGGGCCAGCCAACCAGAGGAAGAGGAGAAGAGTTTTGTGTCCAGTCTGTACAGTTTCATGAAGGATAGGGGTACACCCATCGAGAGGATACCACACCTGGGCTTCAAGCAGAGTGAGTCCAAGGAATGATGATGTAGACCTGTTTCTTGTTCAACAGTGGTCACACTGACTGCTGGCCAAGTAATTTATTTTCACAATGATTTTTTTTTGTTCATAATGATTTTTTTTTTTTCATAATGATTTTTTCCAACTAAATTCACCAATCAGTTCTTTTTTTTTTTTTTGCTGTTTATAGATGGATTTATTACCCACAAATATTAATACAGTAGTATATAGTTGAACGAATTCTATGAAATTCTGTACACAATTCTGTTAATGTCACCATGGAGCTCACATGGATATGGGTCCCCTCTGCAGTTAACCTCTGGAGAATCTACAAAGCCGTGGAGAAGCTTGGCGGATATGACTCTGTAAGTATCCATGTTGCCCCTCTGAATTGTATCGGTGAATAAAGAAGGAAATCAACATTGTGGCCCCACTAGCATGTCAGATAGCTTTCTAAGAACAAAGTGCTACAGTGCATTTTCCCATCTAATTAATTCCTTCCTATTGCACATTTGAAACTAGTCACCGCCTCACCTGATTGCTATTTCATGTGCTGTATGTGTGCAGGTGTTGGGCATACTTCCGTTCAAAATCAATCTTCAGACCTTTTTTTGGGCTGTTGACAGTGACATTCATACATAAATGTAATGGTTTGAACACATGCAGTGGGGTAGTTAGACCATTGGACTTGGAACAAGAGATGGTTTAAATCCAAGAGGGGCAAATCTCCTTCAGCAATGAACTCCACATAAGGCTTAAATCTGGCTGTATAAATGGATTGCAGATAGTGAAATAAAATGCAAAGTTGCAGGTTGGCCTAGATAGGAGTATCTGCTAGTCAAATGAATTCTTGTCATAATAACTTTAGTACCTGAGACAAATTTAGCACAAAAAAAAAACCTTTTCATTGTTCTTTAGAGCATGTGAAAGCTCAAAGTGAGATTCATTGGAAAGATCACGCTGGACTGCGTCGTTGCAACAGAGGAAAGGCAGTTTCTAAATATACCGATGCACTTGAATGGAAAATAGAGTACATAGCAGTATGACCTGTGTAGGTGAGGCTAGCTGAGTGAAGAAACACTTTGTATGGGTCAGGGCCCTGCTGAAACGCACACGGAGCTGCGTGTGAAAGGTGTGACCTCCCTCCCATAGCATGTTCAAGCACCCTGGGGGGAGGGAGGTGGGGTGGCGGAGGTGTAGCGGGTTCGCTCTGCAAACAAAAGAGAGCTCGCTGCTCCATCCCTTGTCAGCGGAAACTGTCTCTGGTATGGGGTTGACAAGGTGCGCACAGGAAGACGGTGACCGTTGGCCGCACACCACAACAGTCAGAGCAACGTCCACTTTTGCTTGCCTGCATGAAGTCAGGCCCCCACGGCTTTGTTCTCTGAGCGTGCGTCAAGTTTCCATTCCGCTCTGCTAACAGCCTGCATCCGCAGCACAGAGTCAAGGGACCTGTCTGCCGCGTGGCTCGGGCGACCTCAAAAAACGCGGGGTCCACTACACTTGCGAACCTGTTCAGGGGTTTCAAGCACGACCAACTAGGGCCACGGTTTCATTTTCCACAACTTCACTTTTTAAATTTAATCCTATAGGACTGGTTTTGTTGAGTATTTACACGTCATTGAGCAATTTCCACTTAAGCCCGTGCTACGTATTGTTGGAGGCAGAAAGGGAAACGGGTTCATTTCACCATTGTGAAGATAGTTCTCTTAAATGCCTCAAGTGCAGATGCGCAAGCCCTTGCCGGCAGGCTAGAGTACAGCGTGTGCCCAGAGAAGGCCCAGGGGACACTGCTGGCTGATGCAGTGGACAGAACACTGGCTCTCGACACATGCAGTAATCCCAGTACTGGGGAGCAGATGTAGGTTGCCTCAGTGCAGTAAGAGTAATGGTGCGCAGTCACATGAGGGGGATTAGCTGACAGTGCAGATATACGAGGCGGTATGTTTATATTTGCGCCTGTGGGGACCAACTTGGTCAGCTGACTTTTGGGGAGATGACGCGGTCTCTCGACACAACTGCTGTACTGCGTAACTTCAATTTCTGCAAATTCTGTTTTCCGCTGCACACAAATGTGTGTGCGCGCGCGTGTGCTTGTGTGTGTGCGTGAGTGAGTGTGTGTGTATGCACTCGCATCATACTTGTGTCCGTGTGTGTGTGTGCTTGTGTGTGTGCGTGAGTGAGTGTGTGTGTATGCACTCGCATCATACTTGTGTCCGTGTGTGTGTGTGCTCGTGTGAGTTAATGAAGGTGTCTCCTGGCTCTAGGTGACATCCCAGCGGCTGTGGAAGAATGTGTACGATGAGCTGGGGGGCAGCCCGGGCAGCACCAGCGCGGCCACCTGTACCCGCAGGCATTATGAGAGGTGAGGGCACCGCTCCTATCGCCGTTTCCTCCCTGAGCTCTCCTCTCTGTCCTCTCTTTCTCTCCCTCCTGACCGCTTCTCTCTTTCCTGTCCCCCCCCCCCCCCCCTCCCCCCAGGCTTGTTCTGCCCTTGGAGAGACAGATTAGAGGAGAGGAGGACAAGCCCCTGCCCCCCGCCAAGCCCCGGAAACAGTATAAGAAGACCCTGGAGGGCAAGAGCGGAAAAGCCGAGGGCAAGAGGAAGAGGAGCCAGCAGGAGGGGGAAGGCGAGGGGGGCGCTGAGGTACGGCACACTCTGTCCTGCGGGGAGAGGGCGGCAGTGACGCGGCTTGGCCGACGGCCTTGCTTCGCGCCCCTAACTCTGCAGCTGTGCCTCTCCTTTAAAGCGCTTCTGTTTGATCTCTCCCGCAGGCCCAGGTGAGTCCAGGGGAGGGCGGCCCCTGCGAGGCCTCCGCCGGGCCGCGGCCGGACCGCTGCGGACCGGAGGGCGAAGCTCCCGCGCCGAAGGACCAGCCCACCCCGGCCCGCCCCGTCTCCCAGCTCGCCAAGAGCCTCTTGGCCAGCGTCCAGTCCTCAGCCGGAGAGGTCATCTCCCCTCTGGAGAAGAAGAAACGCATGGCCCAGGCCAGTCTCAGCCTGTCCCGGGCCGGCGCCAGCCCCGACCCGGACAGCAGAGGGAGGCCCTCCGTGATACACTGTGCCCAGTCCCCAGGGCTGCCCCGCTCCGGCAGGACCCGCGAGTCTTCTGAAGGGTCCCCTATACCTCACTCCTCCTCATCCTCGCGCAGCCCCTCCCCCTGCTCTGTCTCGTCTGAAGACTGCCTGGCACTCGCTCAGGACTGTCCCCCCGCCCCAGGTCCGGAGAAACCGGCTCCTTCAGCTTACGTTGCCAATTTCGCCTCCATCGCCTACAGCAGCGGAGTCTACAAGCCACTGAAGCCGGTGAGTTGTTACACCAGCGTCAAGGACCCTACGAGTCACCTCTATCACCACAGAGACATGCGACAGCTCGGCCTGTTCTCCACCGACCTTGCGGGGGTCAAAGGGCGGACATCTGACTGGAGAAGGGAGAACGGACCCCCTGCTCTGAAAACTCACCCGCCCACCTCCTCTACCTCAGCTGAAATGGGCCCCAAAGCATGCTGGGTCCCACCTCAGTCCAGCTTCAACAAGGTGCTGCCCAAATCTGGGGAGCACCTGGGGCCCGTGTCCTTTCAGCCAAGCCACAAGCACCACCACAATCACAAGAGGCAGCCTTCAGAGGACGCGTCGGCGTACGGAAAGAAACTGCAAATGGTTCCCCCCCTGCACCAGGGGGAGGCCAAGGAGAGATCCAAGCTGGGCTTGCCCAAACCGCTCCCCACCCAGCATTCCCTGCTCCACCCTCACGCCAGCCTTCCAATACCCTACTTAGTCCCAGCTTATGAAAGGACCAGACCGGTCGTAGCCCACCAGCTCAAAGGACTCTCCCTGCATCCGCTCCTCCCCGCCCATCTGGCTATACCTTCCCAGCACGGCTCTATGTACCGCCATGTCCTGGCAGGGACTCCTTACGCCGTCCCCTACGAGACTTTGCCCCGTCCCCGCCCTTATCAAATCCCATTCTGGCACCCCCAAGCTGGATATGGCATTGCAGGCATCAACCCACATTATCCCAACACTAAGCTGTGACTCCCAAGCCTCAAATTATAAGTTGAAGCACAAATGTGAAATACAATAATGTGGGGATATTTTATGTGATATTTTATGAATTGGGCAGAGTACATTTCTCAACAGTCTTTGCTGGAAATGCCTTCTATATGAATGTCCTGAAGAGCATGGAGCTTTAAATGAAAGGGCTGTCTATCGTGGACCGTATATCTTGGACCAAAAAGTGCTCAAGTAAAATTGAGAACTGTAGTTTCGGAAAAGCAATAAAACTACTGATATTTCCCTGAACCTTGCCCAAATATATCACTTTTCTTGTTGCATTTAGGCCACAAAAATTGTACAGTACCAGTCAAAAGTTTGGACATACCTACTCGTAGAAAGTTTTTTTTTTGTTATTTTTACTGTTTTCCACATTTTAGAATAGTAAAGACATCAACACTATCAGATAACACAAATGGAATTATGCAAAGACCCAAAAAAAAGTGTTAAACAAATAAAAAAGGTCTTATATTTTAGATTCTTCAAAGTAGCCACCCTTTGCCTTGATAGCAGCTTTGCACATTCTACCTGGAAATAAGGTGTCAAGAGTCTTTTGATATCCTTTTATACAGAGTCATGATAGCATCACCTGTTTACCTGTGGAATACTTGTTACCACAGAAGTTGGTTGAGAGAATGGCAAGAATGTGCAAACCCGTTATCAAGGCAAAGGGTGGCTACTTTGAAGAATCTAAAATATAACACTTTTTTTTTATTTGTTTGCATAATTTAATTTGTGTTATCTCATTGTTTTGATGTCTTTACTATTCTAAAATGTGGAAAACAGGAAAAAAAACTTAAAAAAAACCTATGAGTAGGTGTGTCCAAACTTTTGACTGGTACTGTATATTTCTGTCTTTAGCCATTATACACAACCATTTCTAAACATAAGCAGCATGGGTTTTTAAACACACTGCAGGTCTCTCATTTCCTATACTGTATATTGACAGTCATTTTTTTGCATTGTTAAATACTGTATTTGTAAGTTTTTTGAGATTTTTTAATCGCACAAAAAGGTATTGAAATTAGAATCTTCATTAGATCTTCATTTCATTAGAATATATTTCTATATTTGCCAGTCTTAACTACACTGGCTCCAATGAAACAACATCTTTCAAATGATTTCTGAGAGGAGACAAAGGTGTGCTTTCCCTTAAGGCCAGAAGGGCTTTGCTTATTACTCATGTAGTACTTATGAATCTTCAATCAGTCATTCCAGTTACATCAGCAATTAGTCACAAATTTACATAAAATTCTGAGGTTTCGTATTATGGTTTTCAATGACGTTCTCCTAGAGCTGCTCAACTGCCTGTACCAACACCCACAGATAATACTTTAAAGGCGATTTCCTTTTGGATTGTTGTGAGATGTAAAATGTATCTTCCCTGAAAAAGTAAACCCGAAATGATTATGACATTCTTGCCATTTGCCACAGTCATGCAAAATGTACACATTATCTTACTTCAGAAGTCCCAAAGGCGTGCAGGAACATTCCGTTGTTGATCTGAAAAGAAACAGTATTTTGGCACAGGCTTCAAAAAGTCAAGAGACTCTGTCAAGTGTTTGTTTATCACGGAAATGCCTTGCTCGTTTTTCCGTATCTATGTTTTTTGTGCTGAAACACCAATATTATTTATGTTAGGGCTCCTCTCTGTGGCCACTCGTAATATGACCACATTGAATTGTGCCGATCATTGAGATTCCACATTCATTTCTTTGCTCAGCGGACTCCGGTTACACCGGTTAATTATTGTGCCTAGATTCAAGATAAGTACCAAGAATCTTTTACTATAGATATTTTTGTAGCCTTCATTTTCTTTCTGATATTTAAAACAAAGTGCATTATTTAAGGAGTTGAAGCAATTGCAGTTTGATATGTTCTGCCAGTAAAATCGATGAAAAAAAAAAAACTCCCTCAAACCACTTTATTCACAAGAAATGGACATAAGAGTGGGACAAGCTTTGGGAACAGAGTGGCACACAATTTGAAGTTCAGATTAGAGACACCATTTTTGAAGAGTTTCCTGGCACACTGATATTCATGCTGAGGTGGGTTTGGGTACAAGTTCTCCATCAACGTCACTTGGTGACAATTCTTTTTATTTTATTCATTTATTATTTTTTAAAAGGAATGCGACTTAAACCATACAAGAACTGGAGTTAACAGCAAATGGGACACACTACCACAAGACCTTACCCACCAACCTTAATGGGAGGTCCACAAGTTAATCATTTTTGTTGTATTAGAATCACATTTTTCCATTAACAAGCATTTCCTTCTGGCAAGAAAGTGTCTGAGACATGAAATATGGCATGCACATTTTTATGACAATGATGCACTTGTCATACATGTAAACTGTAGCCGTTTTCAATTTTAAATGTATTTTCGGGACATCCATTTTAAGTCATCAGTACACCTAGGGTGCGTCCCAATAGTCGAAAAATGCCACCTTTCCTCCTCCACTACCACCTCTACTCCTTTCCTCCTCCACTACCACCTCCTCTACTCCTTTCCTCCTCCACTACCACCTCCTCTACTCCTTTCCTCCTCCACTACCACCTCCTCTACTCCTTTCCTCCTCCACTACCACCTCCTCTACTCCTTTCCTCCTCCACTACCACCTCCTCTACTCCTTTCCTCCTCCACTACCACCTCCTCTACTCCTTTCCTCCTCCACTACCACCTCCTCTACTCCGTGCCCCGGAAACGGATCTTTGTGTTTTAATCTAATGTCGCTGATTACATCTTAATTACGTATTAATGGTTACATATTAATTAATGTCTCGATGCAAACCTCAATGTCATGTACATTGGATACTGTACATGCAAATACTTGTACTCAAAACGTTCAGGCAGTTTTGCATATTTTCGTGTAGGAGAGGAGTGGTAGTTAGGGGGTGGAGGTGGGGAGTGAAGAATATTGGGACGCACCCCTGGTTTTGCTTGTGCTGTTTTTGTTCAAAGCATGGAATCAATTCAAGCATCCACTTATAAAAACAGCTTGGCAGACGAGGCGGTACAGAATAGTCAGGACACTTCAAAAAGATTTAGCGTACCATACATTTTATTAAGAGGATTTGGACCAAATAGTAACAGTACATAGGAGTTAGAATAAGCAGATAACTGGAATTTCTGAAGTCTTGTGCCCCCAAACCACAAGGAGTGTAACACTTGCATTTTACGTGTATGTAACCAGACATGAGGTTAAATTGTTTTAAGATAAATAATTTTCTCAGTAAACAACTCAGTGGGGCAGCTCATGAGGGACCAGCTTGTAATGGGACCCACAGGATGGGCATCTCTGGGCCTCCCCGGAATGCAGCCAGAACCACACCACCGCAGTGTTGTCTTCCTCGCCTAATGAGGAAGAGTGAGGTCACACATGCAGAACATCACCGACGCGATTTAGGTGAGTAAATGGACAACACGTACGCTCTCACAAATGGAGCTACTAACCATGCACAAAATAAATGCAGTTCTAAAGACCTGTGGCCAAGATTTTGTTAAGCATCATGTAGGCCCTGGTTTTCAACAGGGGACCTTAGCCAGACTCGATATGGAATGAGATGTATATAAAAAACCCTATTAAAATTACAATGAGGTCCCCTGAATACCTTTGAGACTGGCTAGGGGTCCCAGGATCAGAAAAGGTTGAAGACCCCCTGATATAGACTATAAAGAGTAATGAATGCTTACACAATCTGTATGACAACATGGGCAAAATCAAAAAGAAGCCAAGAAATCTTTTGGCGTCTTAATTGACAGCAATATAAAAACAAAAAATAAATAAACTTACAGACACAACCCACAATCCTCTTGTTGGTGACGGAGGGCACAATGTGTGGGTCTTCTCTGGACCCAGCATATTCTTTAGGTTTGAACATGCTGTAAGGGTCCTGTGTGACAAGGATATATCTCAGCACACCACAAAACCATCTTACAAACAAAATATTGTGTTCCTTGGAAGGCCTTAATTTACCAGGAGGTGTATGTCAAATGCAGGTGGTCAGTTGATTCATACAGGCGAGTACCTAATTTGGTGGGTAGTTATAATTCCTGAAAACACTAGCGTTACACTTGCCATCTCAAATATGCGCAATACTCCTAGTTGCAATTAAGTCCAATGCCAGTTGGTATTACGCTTCAATGATCCAAAATATAAATGTCCAGACATAGTTAGTTAACTATAACCTGCCAAGAAACAGAGGTATTTCACAAAGCAGGATGAGTGAGTTAGCTGGATAACTGCACTGAGTAAAAACCTGGAACCCAGCTAACTCACTAATCCTGCTTTGTGAAATGCTTTTTTGAATGGATCTCTGTGAATTGAGGGGTGGGACTACATTTAGCTGTAAATTACATGGGAATAGTATGGAACCCATGGTTGGCTAAATGGCTGTAAGTCATCAATGGTCTGAGGCAGGGGTGTCAAGATCCGGTCCTGGAGGGCCGCAGTGTCTGCTGGTTTTTGGTGCGTTTAAGCACAAGTGATTAATTTAAGTCACTAATTGGCTAAGAAGTCCACACACCTTGTTCTCAATGCTTTAACTGGGTGCTGATTGAAAGGAAACCACAAATACCTGTAGACACTGCGGCCCTCCAGGACTGGAGTTTGACACCCCTGGTCTGAGGTATCAAACAAGCCTCAAACCATCACTCTGCTGCTGGATATGCATTAGATATTGATGGATCACTTGAAGGGTCGTTTCTCCCGACTTGTTTTTCAATAGGAAAATTATTCAGGAGAAACAACCCATAACCCTTGCTTTCTGCCTTTATATGCCTTTTACATATTGTCACAACTTATTTGGAATTGGGGATTGTCTACAATATGGAATATAGATACACACCGCGCCCTTTTTAAAAGCGTGCAAGACAGTCTTCTCCAACCCAGTGGCTTGTTCCTCGTCAGTCGGAATGCCTGCAAAACAGTAACGAGTTACATTTCCACCTCTGGAAGGGGAGAAAATTTAAACGATATAAAAGTAAATTAAAATAATATTAGCCACAGAATGTGAGCCCTTGGTAGATATTCCCAAGGGCTTTTAAATTACATTTTTGTTATTCAAACTAACTTAGTTAAGATATATCCCGATGTTCCCACCAGCCAGGCGATGTATTGATGCATATGTCCATTTACGTTAACCTCTTGTCGAAAATGGGAGCAACAAAGTCGGGCGCTCTAAAGCGCAAAAGGAGGAAAGAAAAGACAGTTCTTACTACGACTGCAACGTGTGTTCCTTTAAAAAAAATGTTTTAACCTGTAAGGCTTACTGATAATGAAACCGAGTCGGAAAGTGAGGGCGAAATCGAGCCAGAGGTGAAGACACAACCGCTATCGAAGTGATTAACAGCGTTGAGAGATGAGTCTCTCCAGTCTGTCATTACCTTTAATCGAGGGAGAAGTAGCTGGAGGATTGACTTACAGTCCAGACAGTGTAATCGAGACATTTGGGAAGATTATTAAAAAGACGACAGTTGCAGTAGCCCAATTACCGGCTCCCGACAACTACAAGCAAATTACGCCACTGCTTAAAACATTGAGACATTAAAGTTAGCTAAACGATTCGCAGTCTCATGCATAATTCTCATAGGCACTTTACTGGCCATCTCTTCTGCCCTGAAGAAACACCCGATTGGTTTGCTAGTTAGTAGCTAGGCCTACATAAGTTAGATAGTTAGCAAATAAGCAAGCTACTTCGTTGCCGTCTAACGTACCATACATTGACGCGACGTCAGTGAAAATAAGCTTCTTCTAAAACTACTAATCTGCCCAGGCATCGTGGTTAATTTAGCTAACGTTACCAGGTTAGTCCGCATTAGCGTAGCTGGCTTAAGCGATAGATGTAGCGTTAGTTGTGTGCTATGTGTGGCTAAAAACGGATGAGAGATAAGTTAGCTAGCTAGTCTAGCATTTGCATCCTGTCCTTGACTAGGAAGCAAATTTACGCTTAACGTTACCGAGACGCCGCTATTCATCCATACTACAGAAACTTTACCAAGTAGGAAACAAACCCACCTCCAGCCGCCATTCCGCGAGAAAGAGCTGCCACAGGGGCTGCTCGGCATGTCGTAACAGCACGAATGGATGATCTGAGGAACAACCTTGCTGCCATTCTTCTTTTCGATCACAAAATGGTAAACCGATGCAAGTTGTTTGACGAAGGAGTCGCACGTATTTGACGTAACATGTATCAATCACGTGACAATAGACATCAGCTTATGGCTGCCCCTACATTTTATATTTTTATTTTAAAATTAGTATAAACATTATTGTGTATAGTACTCATTCTAATCACTAAGATGTATACGATAGAACCATCTGTGTGAAAATTAGCTCCGTTTATTTAATTTGTTGCCAATCCATTATGCCACCAATGAAAATTCAGAAAAAAGGTAGACCATAGGCAGGTAGCCTAGGCTACTGAAAATTGATAAAGTGATTAACACGGAATAAAAAACGAAACTGAAACATTGCATTTTAAAACAAGGATGTATGACTACAACCACGGCTATTGCAAACGTATATCATGTACACATCTGTGTGATTAAAATAATCTATTAGGCTATACATCAAACTAAGACAGAAATGTTAAGGTACGTATCTGCAACTGGACATTGTATTGTATGCCCTATTTACAGTACCAATGGCAGTAAAAGTCTCAGTGCATTCTGAACAACTGAGTTGTGAGTCAGTGCTGGAAGATGGCGTTGGATCCTGCAGCTCTAATTCTTGTTCCACCCCTGGAGGGGACAATCAAGATAAGAAGTGAGTTTGAATGTGCATGTGAACCTGGCTGGGAATAAGTTTGAGACACCTATCATAGAGGTTAAGTGCATTTATGTTTCAGTGTTATGTTCTCACTAGCCGCATTCAAGTGTAATTTGCATGAACCATTCAGTCATTCCTTCATGATCCTTTAGCATATTTATTGAGTTGTCCCTGAACTTGAATTCCCTCCAGTTAAGTCAAAGGTCAGCTGTCACTTGCTCCGCATCTACTGTACAAGGCCATAGTTAATACACGGTGACAGAGAAAGTCTTGTCCATGTAAAATATCTTGAAAATTGTTTAAAAATGACAGAAACAAAATATGGTGCTAGAAATTTTGTAATTTAGTAAGTATACTTCTAAAATAAGTTGGCTGCAATATGTTTTTATCAATGTTCTTAAAATAAGTTGTCTAAAAGAGGTTTAAATCAATTTTGTGTTAAAGCTTAATTAATGACGATTCTCTGAATTAATACACACTGCCCTGCTCAGAATTAATAGGCACATTTGACAATGGAGGTTAAAAACCACAGTCGTGTTGAGGTGTACCTGAAGCCACCTCATGTGAACGTGACATTAGATTTGATTATTATTCGCACTGTGCACAACCCACACTGCAATAATTTTCAAATTAGGTTCCACAGACCCCTGCCGTTCATTTGCTGTGGGATAATTTCCAAAAAGTGTCTATATTCATTGGTACCAAAAGAGGGCACTGTTGCAGTTTGTGACTGACTTGGAAATGAATACAGTCTCAGAGGGCTTGATTTAGAATGTTGAAAGTTTTGTTCTTTATTAATGGCAACACCTCAATTTCACTCTGCTGGAAAGACATAGAAATGCCTAGTTTTCCTTGTGTTACCTTTTCTAAGCATGGAATCAATTCAAGGGATTTAACCTGGATGTGTGGGAGGAGTAAAGCGGTACGGTCTTAGCATACCAAACACAGTCAGGACACTTCAAAACAGGACCGTTTGTAGACTGCTTTGATTGGGGGGGTTATGAAGAGATGTTGGTGGGGCAGAAGGGGCTCAAAAAAAATTTGATCCTTTTAAAACTCATTTCCTGCATTTCTACACAACCTCACACAGGGCATTTTTGAAAATAACACGTTTTATTTATGAACATTTTGAAGATTTCTTTTCTTTTTTCAAAGCCCTTGACGAGATTTGAGATGCTTCCATATAAAGCTAAACCAATGATAGGCTAATCAGTACATTAGTGGATAAGATAATTTTATTACATTTTAAACTCGCCTCCACTCCCCCTCATCTTATAGGAGGACAACTTTATTTATGCCCAATAATACCAAATTATTATCTCATCTTATATGGAAACAAGTATATTAAAGATCAGCTATATTCCTTCATCATTTCAGTCTCTTTGTGCTACTTCCTATTTACAAGTTACTGTAACTGGCTCATCATTTTCATTTATATTTTAGCCATACTCCCATCCTCCCTTGTCGGAGGACAACTTTATCAATGCCCAATTAAATCAAATTATTACATACTTATCTTACATACAATATTAGTGTTTTGATTCTATGCAAGTTAATTTTCACATATATTTACCACCCCTTCTTAGAGGACATAGTCTTTTCACTAACTATATTAGCACATTTAAAATTTTTTTTTGGAGTTCCTGCGTGCATGGGATCACAACATCAGTCTTCTGTTTCTTTCAGCAAAGAAACATACAAATGCATCCATATCAAGAGCTGATGTAATGGCCTTCTCATGAGCAAGAATAACCAGATTTTTCTTTCACCCGTGCAACATGGTGCGGCGGAAGGGGGATAAGACGCGAGATAGCGTGGAGAAAGAACTTCCGCATGCTGCAGATTAAACTCCAACCACAAGTGCAGTCACATACATACGATGGAGCTCAGGAAAGGCATCCTTAAACTCCTGTATGTGTCTGCACATGGTGGAGAGGTCAGCAACAGGGAACTTCTTTTCCAACATTACTCTAGCCACAAGTACCTTGTTGGAAAGGCCTGCACCAGTACGTGTCAGTTTCTGAAGAGGGCCCAGCAAGGTGACATCCAGGAAAGAGGCAGATTGTGGTAGAAGGCAATTTACTGCTTTCATAAGGTCCAGGTTGCCTTTAGAGAACCTGGTCTCCATCTCCACAATTGCTCTGTCTAAAACATTTAACAGAGCCCTCTTCAGAGACTGACAATTGGATGTGTCCCTCTTCAGAGACTGACAGTTGGATGTGTCCCTCTGGCCAACAGTACAGAGAAGCACGGTGCCTGTGAGCTGTGAGCTTACTGCCTTCTTTCTCTTAGCTGCTGCTGGTGGGTCTTCTACATTGAAATTAGTCAATGTGTCATCAGCTCTCATCTCCCTCAGAGCATGGAGAGACGCGTTGACTATTTCCCCAGCATAGCACAGATCAACAGTGAGCCTGCAGGATTGCATTTGAAGGTTCAAAACACTGAGCACTTTGAGGAGGAAGCTACCCACTTCAAATAAATGATGCCTCCTCAGCATCATCAAGAGCCCTGATGCCTCAGCACAGATGTCCACTGCAGCTGCAGTGTCCTCTGAGACCTGTGTAAGGATGTTGAGGATAGCATCCTTATTGTCAACTAGGCACTTAGTCACATCGTGGTGACTTGTCCACCGTATCTCTAGGAGACGGGTAAGAGAGGGGACATCGTACCTCTGTGACATGTAATGACGGTGGAAGAAGGAGTACAGTGATCCTGAGAGATCAAAGAAGGTTTTAGCGCATGGCTCAGCCTGCCTAGCGTGAACCACAGCTAAGTGGAGCTGGTGGTTGTAGCAATGAATATAGGGGATGTCCTTTCCTATTTTTTTTTGTAGCAGAGCCTGAACCCCACCCCTGATCCCACTCATCACTCATGCCCCATCGTAGCACTGACTGATTATTTCCTCTGCACTGTAACCTGAGTCAGCCAGATGCTTTAGAATTTGTGGTGTTATGAACTCAGCATCTAGCTGGCTCAGGTCGAGCAGCCCAACGAGGTGTTCCTCTGGAATGCCATTGCACACAAATCTGATCATCTCTGATTGATTTTCTACATTACACCGATCTCTCATCCCATCGCTTTTGATGCATAAACCTGCATTATCATATTTATGTTTTACCTCCTTTAATACCAAATTAGCTAGTGTCTCAATGATTTCGTTTTGCTTGTTACATGATGTGTATTTGGCGTTTTGTGGAATCGATTTGGTGATGTCATGAAGCTTGGGGTCCTTTGTGAGAGTGTATTCAAAAAGCTTAAGGAAGAGGCCAGCAGAAAAAAACCTGCTCATTATCAACAGTAGGCCTATATGCATCATGTGACCACTCTACGCTGCCCCGAAGAGGAAGCTCGTTGACAGCTAAGAATTGCACAACTTCGCCGATACTTTTGATGTAGTACCTTTTTTTTTTCGATCTGGGTGTGCCCAAGGAGGTTCGCAATTGTTTTGCCAGTTGCCTCCCTACGCTGAACCTGAGACCAGGCTGCAAGCACACATCTAGCTGTGTAGAGGGAGAGGGAGATATGATAGTGTATTTTAATATATGTGAAGTATTCCAAAGAGTATTTTTTTGAGGAAAGTAGGGCTGACTAGCCAATAGGCAGCATTTGGCTAGCTACTAACAGACATGCACGGGCGCGCACACACACGTACAGTCAGCTAATGCAATGCTGCAGATGTTTCGCAGAATCGCAGCTAAAAAAATGTTTTAATTTAATCTCCCAGATGGAGACTCTGGCCACTATCCTCAACTCACTGAGTAAGCTAGGCTAGTAATATTATATCCTAAGCAATGCGTAACAGTTACAGTTATCAAGAAGAGACAGCATAGATTGATCAAAGAAAGTGACCTCTCGCTGCGTCTCCATGTTTTATATGGCCAAACATTTGCTGTGGGTTAATCCCAAAAGTGTCTATATTCCTTGTTACCAAAAGAGGGCACTGTTATATTTTGTGACTGACTTGGAAATGAATACAGTCTAGGAGGGCATGATTTAGAATTTACTGCGCGAGAACGATTTCGAAATATTTAACTAGAAAGATATAGATAGATGTGTTTCCTTTTATCTCATAGAATATGAATTGTATCAGTCTGTATTATAGGACATACTGAGGTGTCATTTTACAATGACACCTAGATACAGACATTACCTATATATATTATAATGGGCTATATATATTTTTTTATTATTTTAGCAGCACCATTTTTGCAAATTACAAGACATTGAAAATATGTTCTGAAAAGTTGTGAAAGCTGTCCAAAGAACCTGGAGAAAGATACAGTAGCTGTGAGCATGAATGAGAACATAGGATGCCTCCAGCGAGAGGTAACATAGAATTTTTGTCACATTATTAAAAGGTATGTTTTTCCTGAACAGCTAATTCGGTCAGCTCTCGGAAAACAGTCACTCCTTCTCTTTCTCCCTTGCTGTTTTGTTATCATTCCATACAGTGCAGTGAGAGGACTAGATTGAGGATCTTTATGTGTCCTTTGGCTGCACTTGGTCCCGTCCTTGGCTCCATTACAGCCCAGTGTAGATATTTGATAAGTGATCATCCTTTTTTTCCCTCTCTGTCTGTAACTTATGCGCCCTGTATTTATCAGGTCACTATGTCCTTAACTGTTCCTTTAGACCCATGGCATTGATTTTACCAGACATTTGTTGTACCCCGAGAACAGGCCCTAAATAAACAGATTGATGGGAGCCATCGCAAATAAGAGAGGAACACAGAAACGCCAGATCAGATAAATCTATCTAAAGAATGCTAACCTCGTCACAATTCGGACCACACTCACAGCTGCAGCTGTAGAGCACGTTCATTTTCATTTGCACATTTTCTCCATTTTTGTGTCCTGCGTAGAGATATGGGTCAGTGACACAGGACACAGGACACAAAGAGGTTTTGTCGGGACGGGGAACATTGGCGGCATCTGCTGGTGCTGAGCTGCTCTTATGGTTGGTCGATGCCCCAAAGCCACCCCCCCAAGTCCTCAGCTGCCAGGTGCGCTCATCAAAATGGCTAATTAAAACCTTTCTAATAAGTCACCTGGGGCCCTAAAAGCCTGAAAATAGCAAATAGCAAAAACACCAAAAGTGGTGAAGATTAGACTAATTATAACTGTTTTCCATATTGTTTCTTGTATTTATTTTTTCCTCTATTTTAAAGGGGGGGGGGGGGGTGCATTTATTAGCAATCATAAGGAAAACCTTGAAGCATCACCAAGGGGAGAATTTAACTGCAGAAATGATGGGGAAACCAGCTAATGGTCTATGGTACTGTATCTGTACAGAGATAATGCCTTTTTACAGACCTGTTGATAAAATTTTTTTTAAAAAGGGCACGCAAATGTGTACATATATCAAAACAAGTCTCTGCTGGGTATGACATACAAGTCATCTGGTTAATGTTTTGGGCAATTCAATTACACACATTTGCATTAGTTAATGAACAGTGAGAAAACCCATAGCCCTATGATGGCAATTTTTGTTTTTCATTTAGCTTTTTTGCGTCTTTCATCAGCGCTGTCATCTGTTAATGGGTAATTCTGCAGCGGGGAATGATCGTAGATCTTGTACAGTCCCAGTGAGAACATGACGATTATGGACCAAATTCATTTGTGTGCTGCGCACAATGATGGTTAGAGTCAATGTGTGTGTGCTTAAGGGGAATATATGCACAAGCTATCATAGGCTTCAGAGCCAGTCTGAAAATCATCATCACCAGCTCTGTTCTTTTTACGGTGAACTGTCTGCTGAAAGTGTGAAGGTGTTGCTTGCTTTAACTCAGTATAATATACGTTCATACAATGTACGTAGAGCAGTTATCCATTATTGCTTGCTTTAACTCAGTATAATGTACGTTCATACAATGTACATAGAGCAGTTATCCATTGTTGCTTGCTTTAACTCAGTATAATGTACGTTCATACAATGTACATAGAGCAGTTATCCATTATTGCTTGCCTTAACTCAGTATAATGTACGTTCATACAATGTACATAGAGCAGTTATCCATTGTTGCTTGCTTTAACTCAGTATAATGTACGTTCATACAATGTACGTAGAGCAGTTATCCATTATTGCTTGCTTTAACTCAGTATAATATACGTTCATACAATGTACATAGAGCAGTTATCCATTATTGCTTGCTTTAACTCAGTATAATATACGTTCATACAATGTACATAGAGCAGTTATCCATTATTGCTTGCTTTAACTCAGTATAATATACGTTCATACAATGTACATAGAGCAGTTATCCATTATTGCTTGCTTTAACTCAGTATAATATACGTTCATACAATGTACATAGAGCAGTTATCCATTATTGCTTGCTTTAACTCAGTATAATATACGTTCATACAATGTACATAGAGCAGTTATCCATTATTGCTTGCTTTAACTCAGTATAATATACGTTCATACAATGTACATAGAGCAGTTATCCATTATTGCTTGCTTTAACTCAGTATAATATACGTTCATACAATGTACATAGAGCAGTTATCCATTATTGCTTGCTTTAACTCAGTATAATATACGTTCATACAATGTACATAGAGCAGTTATCCATTGTTGCTTGCTTTAACTCAGTATAATGTACGTTCATACAATGTACATAGAGCAGTTATCCATTGTTGCTTGCTTTAACTTAGTATAATGTACGTTCATACAATGTACATAGAGCAGTTATCCATTGTTGCTTGCTTTAACTCAGTATAATATACGTTCATACAATGTACATAGAGCAGTTATCCATTGTTGCTTGCTTTAACTCAGTATAATATACGTTCATACAATGTACATAGAGCAGCTATCCATTGTTGCTTGCTTTAACTCAGTATAATGTACGTTCATACAATGTACATAGAGCAGTTATCCATTGTTGCTTGCTTTAACTCAGTATAATATACGTTCATACAATGTACATAGAGCAGTTATCCATTGTTGCTTGCTTTAACTCAGTATAATGTACGTTCATACAATGTACATAGAGCAGTTATCCATTATTGCTTGCTTTAACTCAGTATAATATACGTTCATACAATGTACATAGAGCAGTTATCCATTGTTGCTTGCTTTAACTCAGTATAATATACGTTCATACAATGTACATAGAGCAGTTATCCATTGTTGCTTGCTTTAACTCAGTATAATGTACGTTCATACAATGTACATAGAGCAGTTATCCATTGTTGCTTGCTTTAACTCAGTATAATGTACGTTCATACAATGTACATAGAGCAGTTATCCATTGAGGTGGACTCCATTTGCATGCATTTGTGATTACATCATGAGGAACCATCATGCCTTGCCTGCATAGGGGTGAGCAGGAAACTTCCATTCATGTCATTTACCAATAATCCTTCCCACAAGTATTCCTAATTCTATATGCGTTATGCCTAATTCGTGCTGAATTGTATTAAAATTGCAAATATACAAATATGTTAAAAATGTTGGGGAAAAGGGTACTTATATATGTAAGTAAATAAAATATATACTGACTACTAGACAGTAGCGTCTTTTAGTAAATTTGGTCATGCTGCTGAAAATTAAATTACCACCAGTTCCTTTCCTCTGATCACAACAAGCTTTCACTGCATCCATATCTACTGCATACAGTATCTGGCAGCAGAGTGATGGTTTGAGGCTCATTAGATACCTCAGACCCTTGATGACTTATAGCCATTTTGCCAACCATGTATTCCATACTGTTCCAGCATAATTTACAGCTAAATCTAGTCCCACCCCCCAATTCCCATAGAGATCCATTCAAATGCAGAGAAGTTATAGTATCGCTTGTAAGAGTACCAGAAAATAAGATATCAAGTATTTTGATATTGTTGGGTCACAGACATCAGGAAGTCATGGCATGCAAAGGATATGCGACCAAATATAAAAAATGATTACTTTATTCTACATTATGTTAAACTGTCCAATATTTCTTGATGCCCGAAAATGGGCGGGACTATGTACAAAAGGTTCTATCATTTCTAAACGGTTCATCCGATATGGATGAAAATACCCTCAAATTAAAGCTGACCGTCTGCACTTCAACCTCATTGACATTGTATCCTTTCAAACTCAAAGTGCTAGAGTACAAAACCAAAATAACAAAAAATGTGTCACTGTCCAATTAATTATGGTGCTCACTGTGTATATATATATATATATATATATATATATATATATATATATATATATATATATATATATATATATTATATTATTTTTATTTTTTTACTTAAAGCAACTAGAAAACATATTTTTGTATTGTTTAATAGTGAGGCTTTTCTATGTTTTAACAGCATCATACACTAAATATATACTTTGAAGCATCATACTTATCTCCTGAAAATGTAACCCTCCATCTTTGCCAGCTGTTCAGTTGTCGGCTACCTGTTGGAAAAGATACAGATAGTGCTGTTATGATTCTCTGCACTGCCATTCAAAATGCAAATAGCTACTTGACTAACTGTATTATTCTGCCTCTCTAATTGTGCTGAATGCTGTAACCTACAAGGAAATTTGATAATAAAACATGGAGGGAGATTGGGCACCAGTAATTTATGGAATTTTGGCAAAGGAATTATCAAATGAATATAATTCATATGCAATTATGTTGGCTGAATTTTAACATAAAAATGCTTTGTTTTTGCCATCTGAGCTGTAATTGTCTGATGCCCATATTAACATTGCCATATCAAAGCTTCACATACTACGGCATGCCAAGAATTCATTTCAGATGAGGCCACCATTTACGGTCGCTGGCCGTTTCCCCAAATGATGCTGTTGTCGCGCACATTTTTTCAGCTGTGTTAGTTAAAATGTTTTCCAATGTAATAGAAAGGGGATGTTCATGAACTCTGCTAATTTGGGTCCAGAGACTGCTCTGTCTCGTTTGCATCAGGTGAGATCATCGAGGAGCACAGTCCCTCTCACGCTTCCTCTCTCCCCAACTTCTCCGTTCTCCTCTCTCGGCACTCAGCCAGGGATTGTGCATCGCCGTCTGACTGATGCTGGGAGGACGGGGAGTCAGAGGTGACGAAAAACCCCAGCCTCTCCCATCAGTCCAGATCCCATCGAAAAAGCCCTGTGGCGAGGTCGCTGGGGTCATTCTATCATGCCAACTTGAGGTCAGCGTGCCCGATCGCATATCCACGACACAGCTAGGCGGCTTATAATGAGGCGCGCTACATGTGTTCCGCTGAAATTGGCCCTGTTGTGGTTCTGTGTCCATCTTTCACATTTTGGCAGCCAGACAGGACCTTCTGGGCATTTGCTGAACAGCGGATTTGTCAGAAAGCTCCTCAACCGCTCCTGTGCGCAAGTCTTCCTGCTAGGCTGTTTCCTTTTTGTGTTTGACTCTTTACTTGGACGTAGATCAGAGGTAGTCAGTAGAAATAACAGAAAAGCAGATAGGACTCACATGTTACATAATAGCGCTTTTCGGAGGCCTTAGGGGTACTGCCGGGATTACGCCAGCAAATTCTAATAGTTGTTAAAATGGCAAAGGGTGAGAAATGGAGTCTGTATTTTTTGTTTTGTAAGATTTTATCTGTTGTTATGTGTTGCTTCGGTTTGTGAATTTGAAGGGGATGTTTGTTTTCACTGCGTCAAGGATTCAGAAGGTCTGATACGGTGTTTCCATTAATGAGCGTGTTTTCCCAAACAGACGGTTAAAAATATCACCAGGTGTCAAAGGAGGTCAGCTCAGTGAATAGTAGCATCAGTGATCAAATAGTGAAGAGTTGGGTACAAAAATGAAAAGAGTAGTTTCTATCATAAAATATATCACTGCAATCTGTGGCTATGTGCCAAAATCTTAAATACAGCTGATATCCCAAAGGAATGCCGAAGATATTTCAGTCTCCACCGGAGTTCCAATGGAGTGAAATTATTCTGTGGAAATTAATTACAAACGGCAATTTCAAAATATTTAATATTGTTGTTAAGGATCTTTACCGTTTTTCCAGTAACTAAAATCCCCATATATTAGATATAGAAAAATATTCCTTCATCTTTCCCTTACAGTATTCATTCACAAACATGAAATCTGAGTCTTTGATACAATTTGATGTACTCTGAATTCATGAGTTGCAGACTCTGAAGATGCAAAAAAAATAAATTAACTTTTCACTGAGCTGATTCACGGACAGTTGTTCACACATAATTGTTCTTCATAACTCACCAGTTACTTACAGCCTACTGTCCACAAAGCCTGAATCCATTTGAATTGAAAGTATGAATTCCCATTGGCGGTTGCAGTGAGAGTAAAAATAGACCCCGTCAATGTGAAAGGGTGTGAGAGGTTCACAATTCCAAATGTATTCTTCTGTTTGGAATATTGCTATATACTATTGCTAGCCATTTGTAACTTGGAATATCACACAGTCAGCTGTCCTAGTTAACTTCTGCTTTGAAACTGATGCTTTTGATAAAAACTCATTTGCTTTTGGAAATGCAGATCATGCAATAGGTATTTGAATTATAAGTCCAGCAACAGCAGCAACAAAACAAAAACAGGCCGGGTCATTTTGTTTCTGAATGCGAAATTTGAAAGGAATTAGTCAAAAATATGACCGTACAGGAACACCAACATGATGTGTTTGATTTGGATATTGCGCCTTCCTCTCCAGCTGGAGTGGCAATAGAAAATGAATGGGGTATGGAAATAGAGGTCTTTGGCGAAGAGCGGATTGATCATAGCAGGTGAACTAACACAATAGTTGCTCCACAATATTAGGTGGGATCTGTCACTGTAAATTTGTGGACAATACTGGATAATTAACACAGAGCAGGTGAGTTCCCGCTACCCAGCTAATCATTGCCTGCTGGGGGAGGATGGTTTCCATGCCAACTAGTGTGCCTGGCACACAGTAGTCTACAAGATTTTGCTTGTGCAAGAGCAATTTTTGGCCCCTCTGAAATACATCTACCTCTCAGTCCAAAGTTAACTTTTTACACATCTTACTCCGCATTTTAGTTTTTTGTAATATTTTAATTGCTTCTGATGGTGTGCCAATACCCTGTCTATTAAATATGAAAAAGCAAAGCTTGCCCTGGAATGTCTTTGCCCGTGTGTTTTAAACTCTGCCAGGATTGCTTCTAATTGTCTGGGTTGATTATCAAGTATTTCATAAGGATCTACAAATAAATGAGCTTGTGTTGGTGTGGCGATTCAAATTTCACGCTCTTGCTCTTTGTTTCCTCGCTTTCTACTTCGTTTTTCCGATCTATCGGATTTTCTTTACTCCATTTCGGGGTTTTGCTTCGCCCTGCCTATTAGTGTTTTCACCTGGCCTATTCGTGTTTTCACCTGGCTTACCTGCTGCCAGGTATTTAAGCCCTGGAATTCCTCTTCCAAGTGCTTCACTATTTGTTCGTGTTTCACGAATCAGGGTTTTGTTTTGCGGCCTCTACATTTTCGCAAAGAAAGTTTTCCTGTAGAGACAGTTCTCCTGTTTAAAGAAGCTCTGAGATTATTTCTCTTAATCTCTCTTTTCCTCTCTCCCCCTCCCGCTCCCACTCTCTCCTTTTCGAGAGTGCAAGCTTTATATTTATTTCATTATTTTCACCATTTATCGGGCTTCATAGCCAAGTTCCGAAGGTGCCTTATTTTTTCTCTGTTCTCGCCACAGCTGTTTCAGCTGTAGTGTACTGTTTATTTTCTCTGCCCGGTTAGCTCGTGGTTATCCCTGTTTTGTTAGGATGTTTTTTGTTTGGCTATTGCCGGGGAGTTTTTATCCCTTATTTTGTTGTCGCATTTGGCTCATCGCTATTTCGCCCAAAACCCTCACAGACAACTAGAAAGTAAGCCATATTTGGTCACTTCCACCAGCCGCCTTTTTTATAGGGGGCAATCTGTTCATTTCCCTCTGCAAGCACACGTCATGCTGACATAGCATTGGGATCCAGATCTGCACAGTCACTGATGTCTACTTGCATTGACAGCTGAGTATGAATTTGAGTTACACACAGAAGGTAACCATTGCATTTGAGTTCCTTGTTGATTTGAGAATGATTATAAGGCGATCATTAATATGCTCCTCGCACTCTTCAGTGAGCATGCTGCCTGCACAACAGTAAATACATCATGGGTAATGTTTGGCTATGATTGAAGTATGACCCTGGCTAGCACAATTTGTGCCTGGGCTGCTAGCTGATTGCAACGGCACAATCAATTCTCCTCCCGACCGAAAATCCTATAAAGTAACAACTCGGAGGGCCGGAGTTTGATAAAGCCTATCATCCAGTCTCGTACGGCATTTTCATAGCATGTCATAACTCTCCCTCTCCCTGTGACAAATGGAAGCTTCCAGATTTTATATTATTTTTGCCATGCTGCCTGAGTCATGGTCTGGACAGATGCAGCTGCACCTGCATCATAATCATAAATCCTTTAAAAACCACTAGTTGTGCTTGTTAAAGTGTCCGCCATAATCGCTTTCTGCAGCAGAACACACCGGTGTTCTTTTCTAGACAAAGAACACGGTGTCATCCCGTGACGTGATTCACACAAAACGATTACAGCTTTCAACCGTGGGTTTTAAAACAAAAAAAACAACTGGTAAACACCACACATTTGGCATATCACGACTCCAAATGTTGCGTTCGATAGCGGGTTTAAAGTTTGGGGAAAGAGTCTAAGCGATGAGGCTCTCTCACTTTATCCAGTTGCATTGTGGGCCCTTTCTGTGAGCTGGGGGGCCAGTGCCCGAGCCACTGCCCTCCTCTGAAAGGCCAAGTTGGCCTTGGGCCATGAATGAGATATGCAGAAGGGAGGGGGACTACTGCACTGGTCAGACTCAGTATTAGACACCGAGTTTTTAGAGATTGTAACTATACGGCTTATTGCCCTCCAGCAAGCATAATCATACTGCATAAGCATACTACATAATCATACTGCATAATCATACTGCATAATCATACTGCTTACATACCAAGTACGCATTACATCTTAATCATTCATTATATTGAATACTATATCTTATTTAAATACCCATTTTCCTCTTTTTGGCATCTACTAAGAAAGATACCGCCACTCACCAACACTATTATATTTTTCGGACTACATTTGAGATGCTTAGATTTTTCCACCAAACCTTATTTTAAGTCAAATTCATTGTTAGTTTGTTTTAGCTGTTCTTTTTTGTTTTTTGTTTTTAGGGGTTTGGCACAGTTCTTAGGAGTTGGAGCAAGCTGCAGTCTACATATTGGTACATACAAACACAAGTCTGCCATTTTATCTTCGCATTGCATTGCGTTAAATACGTGTCCCAATGGCCCCCCAGCCGCCTCGGCGGGTTCTGTGCTGCAGTCGAGTACGGCTGCGGAGCGCTGAGGCGTTGAGTCATCTGAGGGGAGCAGAAGGTTCCCTGCGGAGGCTGGAGTGTGAATTACAAGGTGGCTGCGTCACTGCAGATACACAGCAGGCCTTGAGGGTGGACGGTGGAGAAGGGGCGCATACGGCTTCGGGAGGAGGAACAAAATGGAAACAGGCCTTATGTAAAGGAAGATAAATGGCCGGGCCTGTGACCGCCTCCCAGCAGCTTCCAGAGGTTAAGTCCCCCTCTTTCTCTCACACTCTGTCATCTGTGCTCCTGGGGCTGTGCTCGGGCTAATAACGCCACAAAGACCGTTCTGGAGGGAGACATTATATTGACTGATATGACGGGCATCTAGTTTTGAATGAGTGATGCAGGAAATGGCCAAAATTAATTCTGAAAGAATTGACACCGGCAAGTTCTGTCAATGTTTCTGTCAGTCAGGAATTATCATAAATGATTGTTCTGTTAGAGTGCTATAATCAAGCTCATTCAATTTATGCCGCTGTCTGTTATAGAGAGGGAAATTGGAAGACTTTTTCTGATGAGTTGTATTGTACAGCTGTGACTGCAAAATTGAGCAAGCTTTCAATTTAGCCTTTCGGGCACAATTCCAGAGGGACATCGCATCCCAGCACAGCTACTGGGAAATGCAATGTCTCAGTGAGGCTGTGCTCTAATTGGACCGGGCTGCAGGGGCTCATATTAACTCCCTCTCCCAGGCCCGTCCATAATCTACTGCCATCTGGCCCACAGATTTCATCGCTCTAGTAATTGCTGCTAATGTCACCTTTGCTTTAGCTGTGAACACCAAATATTCCCTCCCTTAACCCTCGTCAAATGTGTGATCACATATCATATTGTAGGTGCACCGTTAAAATAACAGTCCATGACCATTGATGTCAACAAAATACTCACAAGAATTGACTCACTTCATCCCACTAGACAAATTTATATTTTTTTAATGTAAAGTTTAGACATTGACAGTGTAAATACAATGCATATATTAATATAGGCACTGAGACTGTGGATAAAATAACATGGTTACCTATTGTAAAGAAATTGCTTTCTTAATTGACATGTGTACCATTGTCCTTTGACCTTTATAACCTAACAATATGTGTTAGTCTCTGAAGTAGCTAAAGTAGTATGGCAAGGTAACTTAATTAGATCTATGGAGTCCTGGTATGTTATAGACTAAATGGTAAAGAAAATCACCAGGGACGTCTGTGACCTTGAACTTTGAGTTTGCGATCTGAAGAAAAGAGAGCAGTGCGGAAAAAACCCTGAGCCACCTGACTTTAAATCAGAATTAACATGTCATTGGCCAGAGAAAGATTGTGATGGAAGGACAGAAAGACCTGTTAAACAAAGGAAAAGACAGAAATATCTGTAGAAATATCTTTAGAACACGTGGTTGAGATAATACAAATATATTTAGGCACATAAAGACAGACACACACACACACACATGCATGTAATTTCTTTTAAACTGAATAATCAAATTAAATATTAATAAAACTGGGTCAGATTATGAAATTATTCAAATGCACACATTTTTCCAAATGACATTTGAATACAGGATGCAAATGCATTTATCTCAGAACAAATACCACATGCTTCATATGCTTTGCATCTGCTTATATTAAAATGCAAATGTATTGCCATTTTCTCCAAGTCTACTGTGCAGTCAGTTCCTTGAAATAATGTGATTGCTTGTATATTGAATGAATCCATCTGGAATGAGTGGCACTTGGTGTGTGCACTGGTATTATGCAGGGACAACTCGGTGAGAGCAAGACGAGGAGGAAAGAGATGCACAAAATTAATCCAAATTACTGAAGGAAAAAATAGCCGCTCTAATGCATGATAGATGGTTTCTTTGGTTCGCTCCCCTGATATAATAAAGGCTAATAATGCCCTAGTGTGGAGTGCTCTCTGTGCGGTGCGGCCATATCCTAAGTGGCTCTGCACATTTCTCTTCATTACTGTTACAAATGGAAAAACAACACCGCAAATTCACACTGTATGAGTGCAGGAGGAGAGAGAAGATCAACAGAATGCTATTTTTGTTACCTCGGGATGTGCGGGGGCTTGTTTTTAACTTATTCCTTTATTTTTGTGCTATATAAACTAGTGACAGCACAACTGGTCAATCTGGGGCCTGGAACAAAGCACTATGCAAAATAGTGCATTTTTAAAATGTGTACAGAAACAGTAACAATATCCAGTCAGAGCTTTTATTTATGATGCTAATGTGGCTGCACCACTGCAGCATTTTGAGCGAGTGCTTAGAAGCTCGGTCCTTCGGTGGTGGTCGTGCTATTTCCTCACAGGGAAAACTTTTTGGGCATCTGAAGTGCTCCGAGGCCTGATTGCACAGCTGCTGTACATCAGAGCAGAAAGACGGAAGATTATCACTGATCTTTGGGGCTGTGAGAGGGACATCTGTCACCCCTAATTTCCATCAGCACTGCTCCTGAGATTGACTGACCAAGATCCTTATGGGATTCATGGGAAGGAGCCAGAAAGGCTGGGAATACCAAGAACCACTCTTCTTATGTGCAAAACTTATATTGTCTGAAGGGGGGGAGGGGGGGGGGGGGTTCTTCCCATACAATGGAGCGAAAGTTTCAGGGGGTGTCACAGGGAGTCAGTTTAATGTCTCCTTATACAGAGGAGTGGGGTCAAGGTCTCAGGCAGAGAGGTAGGTAGTATTGTGGTGAGTGTGAAGCAGTTTACGCGCGCCCCTTCTGATCTGGGGATGGGAAGGTGTTTGTGCGCTGTATCTTGTGTGCATGTCCCTCATATACATCTCAACTTTTTCCACATTTACAGTGACCTACTTACAGTGTCCTCCACAATTATTGGCACCCCTGGTAAAGATGAGTAAAAAGGGTTCTAAAAAATTTACCTTTGGGTGAATTAGCTTAATCTTACACTGAAAAATCCAACCTTTAATTGAAGTAAATTTATTCTGAGAAAAAAAATCCCTCATCAATAAATAATTATTTTTAACAAAACCATGTGTGCCACAATTATTGGCACCCCTAGAAATTCTTATGAACAAAATGTAACTGGAGAATTCTTTCCATTTATATTTTACTTTTTAAAGTAACATTACTGTGTCGAAGTGTGGGGTCACACTTACAAAGACACTATAGAGCCGCTGTTTAAACTCCAAAAAAGGGCACAGAGTTGTATATTGTGTCCCATATAGAGATCACACTAATGATTTGTTCATTAACGCAAAGTTTCTAAAGTTGCATGACATAATTAAGTATAATACCTTACAAATATTATTCTTAGCCTCCAAAAGTCTTTTACCCGTAAATATACAGGATCTGTTTTTAAAGAGAGATAACATACACAACTTGAGAGGAAACATGATGTACAAACAAAAATTGATAAATACTACTCTCAGAGGTCATTCTTTATCTATTGTGGGGGTTAAGCTTTGGAACAGTTTACATGATGAGATTAAATCGTCTACGAATTTGAAGGTCTTCAAGAGTAGGATAAAATGTAAGATGGTAGGAAACTACCAAATATAAACAATAGTGGGTTATCTTGAAATGAAAACAATGTCACGATGTGCAAAAACTGATTTGGACATTATCTGAACAATATTCTGGACTGTTTGCTGTTGAAATGAAACAAATGGTTTTGACTAATGTATGACATGTACATGTAAATTCGACTATTTGGACTTTATTATTTTGTTTATTTTATTTTATCTTATTTTTTCTTTCTCTGTCTGTTTTGTTATAAAGAAAATTCAGCTATGCTGTTGTGATACGAAATAATCTGTTTTAAACAAATGTATAATGTGAACATTCAAATTTGAGTTGGGAATTGGGGCGGGACTTTGATAAGCAGTCTGCTTTTTCCCGCATCCCTTTTCGGCAGGTACTGTGTTTGTTCAGGGCATATTACAGAAATTGTGATGAAGTGTGAATATATGCGTGCCGAAATAAATAAATTAAAAAAAAAGTTGATCAGAGTGTTTAGGAACTTTCAAGCAGTAATCCATGACTCCCTGTTTCACTGGGGTATAAATATGAGGTGACACAGAGGCCTTATTCCCTTATTCATACATGGAAAAGATAAGAGAACACACAAATCAAATGAAGGAAAAGTGTGTTGACCTTCATAAGTCAGGGAATGGCTATACAAAAATAGCTACTCACCTGAAAATGCCCACATCTACCATTAGGGCAATTCTTAAAAGGTTCAAAGCAACTGGAACTGTTACAAACTTGTCTGGAAGAGGCAAGTTTATGCCCAAGGATCACTGTTGGAGAATTACAGAGGAAAGTAGCATCTTGGGGTCATCAAGTCTCCAAAACTAGCATTAGACGTCACCTCCATGCCAACAAATTATTTGGAAGGCATGTCAGAAAAAAGCCTTTTCTGTCATTTCACCACAAACGTAAGCACCTGGAGTTTGCTAAATGCTACTGGAACTTTGACTGGAACCATGTTCTATGGTCAGATGAAACGAAAATTGAAACCAACACTCAAGGTGGGGTTGGCGTAAAAAGAAGGATGGCTATACTGAAAATAACCTGATCATCACTGTTAAGTAATAATAATAATAAACTTTATTTGTTTAGCACCTTTCATACATAAAATGGAGCCCAAAGTGCTTGTATGGTGTAGGTTCCGTGATGTTGTGGGGTTGTTGTTCCTCCAAAGGCCCTGGGAATCTTGTTAGGGTACATTGCATCATCAACTCCATGAAATACCAGGAAATGTTAAATCTGACCTCTGCCAGGAAACTAAAACTGGGTCATCGTTGGATCTTCCAGCAGGACAATGATCCAAAACATATGTCCAAATCAACACAAAAATGGTTAACTGAACACAAAATCAAGCTTCTGCGATGGCCATCTCAGTCCCCTGATCTAAACCACAATGAAAATCTGTGTGCTGAGCTGAAGAGGAGAGTGCACAAGAGAGGACCTAGGACTCTGGATGATCTGGAGAGATTCTGTAAAGAGGAATGGTCTCAGATTCCTTGCTCTGTATTCTCCAACCTTATTAGATGTTACGGGAGAGGTTGTAAAAGGGAGGTTGTACAAAGTATTAAATGCAGGGGTGCCAATAATTGTGGCACACGTGGTTTTGTTAAAAATAATTATTTCTTGACAAGGGATTTTTTTTTCTCAGAATACATTTACTTCAATTAAAGGTTGGATTTTTCTCATTTTATCAGTGTGAGATTAAGCTAATTCACCAAACGGTGAATTTTGTATAACCCTTTTTACTCATCTTTACCAGGGGTGCCAATAATAGTACTGTATATTGATACGGGTCCTGGAGATCCAAAAAAAAAACTATCTGCGCGGTAATTCTTTCAAGGAACCTGACTTTTCATTTAATTTTTCCTGAGGTTTTGTCCCAAGTGTTTACGTTGTTATTATACGTTGCCCTCCTTCGTGTCTTCACGATCATCAACAAATCGGACGTATTAAAGTCTTTGGTCTGCAGAAAACACACAATTCCTCAGAGTGAACGCCTCCATGTCTCTTAATTTAGATTATGTAATTGCGTCTGCCAGCAAAATGATTCGTTCTCTTTCTCGCAAATCAAAGCTTGTGGGGGGAAGCAATGGAACAATGGCCTGGATTCCATCAACATTTGCTGTCAATTATGGCACAGAAAGTGTGAGTATTTTTCTCCTCAGATTCAGTTGCCGAACGGCTTGTGCTTATGAAGAAAAACGTAACGCTTGCATTTAACTGTGAGTTAAAATGTTAATTTTATCCAGGCCAATGACTTGACTAAAGACTGTATTTGTACAGAGCCAAGCCACATGGCTCAGGGAACAGAAGGGCTGTTACAGACCCCATGAGCCAGCAGATTGACTGCAGTGGCCCAAAAGGAGGTGATCGAAATAGTCCTACAGACCAGCCGGGAATAAAAAAACTAATAAAAAGCGACAGGTTGCAAAACTTATTGCAGTGCGCACGAACCCTCACCAAGAAGTGTAAATTATGGCCATCCTTACACTTCAAGAAAGCAATTCACAGTCCAGAGAGCCATCATATGCATTGATTTACAAAGTCACAGACACTTCATGAGCCCCAACAATTTTCCCACCAGAAAGTAATGACCAGGGACCAGCTTATGTAATGGGAAACTCCCTCAAATTTCACCACATACCAAGAGGAATATCACTTGGGATACAAGCAGAGACGATATATCCCTCTTCTGGGTATCATTTGATGTACTTAATCCTCATTTTAAGGGCAGACATTTTCCAAGTTACATTAAAAGAAATCTCTGGACACAGTGATTTGTGTGTCATATCAAGAGCAGAACTGAGAAGGCAACTTGAATTGATGGTTGATCTTCATTGTAAGAACTTTGTCCATTAATAAACAATGCATTTTTAATTGCTAAATTACACCCAAATATGCCCATTTCCTATCAATGCACAGCTAAGAAAAAATGACCAAATGTAACACGTTATTGCAAGTCTTTCCCACAGTACAGAACTTCCCTCATGTCAGGATACTGCTTAATATAGCTTCTGTGTTATAAACATCGAGCCAGTCATTGAGAATAGATCATAGAATAAGCATTGGATAAATAGACTGTGTGGCTGTGTTTGATTGGAATAAGAGCACGTACATTATGAAATGTCTCTCTCAGGATGGGCTACATGAATGAATGATTCTGCCTTTTCGGCTGAGTGATGGGCAGTAATGGCTCCATGGGGCCATGTGAGTAAAGCATCGTGAGAGAGTTATCTCTGTGGCATCAAAGGCTTTGGTGAGAAAATGAGAAAATTTATTTTACAGTAGCCTGCTGAGCCCATCAATGCTCGAGAGCTCTTAGAGAAGAGTCTGGGCCTTGAAATGAGATTCTCAAGGTTTCCTCTGCTCTCCTCAGACATGTGATCCCACTGTGACCCACAGTCTGTGCTGACTCATGAGGCCCATCAGCGCCCCCTCTGGTCAATCAGAAGCCTACGATCTGCCTGCACCTTTTGTGCAGTCCTGGAGTTCAAAGGACACGCTTTCCCGATTTACTCAATCAGTCAATTTTTATTTATATTGAACATTTAATAAAGAATTTGTCATAAAATGCTTCATAGTATACCGTGGCCTAAAACCGTCCGGAGGCATCGCGTCAGTGGCAAGGGAGACCAGGGTCAATGGTAACACCAAGGCCTTTCACAGCCACACTCGCAGGCACTAAACAATCGTCAGTTTAAATGCAGAAGTTACAGTATCTGGGACAGTCCTCGGGTTGAAACGGTACATTTACAAAATGGGGGAGAAAAATAAGAAATCGAATGTGATCCTTGCAAATTGCACAAGTGCACAGAAGTGCAACGCAATATGTTTTATCAGTGGCAATCTAGTTGCTGCTGAGTGTTCAGTATTGAAACCAGTTGTTTAGAACGGCAATGCTGTGTCAGTGGCATGCAACAGTTGTAAGTATGCCCCATAGTCATAGCCTTGGAGGTCCTGATAAAGATGGATTATCACTTAATCCATTGACATAAATGATCTTGATGAGCGTATTATAGTCCAGGTAGTCATGGGGCACGTGCTGCGCAGCCACACTCTTGCTGACATCACAGGAGTGAATCTGGCGACAGGGAAAAACCATCCTGAAAAGATTATAACTCACCAAGACACAACGCACCTCTTTTCAAGTCCAATTCTGCCTTGTGTTGCAATGCAAAACCTGTGAAGTAAACCGAGTGTCTTTTGTCTTTTTTTTTTCCAAAGCATCTGTCTTCTGGAAAGCATGAAACATAATAGGCTACAGCCGTCTCCCCCATCAGAAAATGGCCTTCATAAAACTGAAAGGCTTGGATGTTTCTTCTTTCTTTTTTCTCCCATCTTTCGCTCCCAAAAGACTCTCATCCATCCCCTCCCTCCCTGGCGAGGCTGGTTATAAATAGTGCAGTGAGATGGCGGGTGGGTTGAGAGATGCGTAGGGAGATTGTGTGGGGGTGAGGTGCTAGCACTCTGCCTGGCCTCTACACTTCATCATTAGAGAGGTATTGATTGCCTGCTCACAGAGACCAAAAGGACAGTTTTTACTCCCTATACACACTGGTCCTATCACCTCAAAGGTCTTAGACACACACACACACACACACACACACACACAGGAACTGTTCTGCCTTACCCTGTGGCCCGGAAACCCAATTGCGTTTCACAACAAAATATTGATAGCATTCATTTATAAAGGCTTAGCTTTAAATGGGGCACACACCACCACCCCTCCTGTTCTTTCTGCGACTGCAGCAGGTGTTTTCTGAGTCATACTGCCATCACAGCCTGTTTCGGCCACTTTGTGAGAACGACATGGAAAACATTCAGCCAAATAACCACTGATGTGTCAGCTGGAAATGTCCAGCAGTCTGGCCAGTGAAAAGAGACAGAACATTTCCATGTGTCTGAATTAGTTTTTGTTCTTTTTAAAGCTCCCTTGGGTTATTAAACCCAAAAAATTAAAACATTTTTAAAAAAAGAAGCATGCACTGGTCTACTCACTGTCAATGAGGGCCTGCCCCAAGCCAAGGCAAAAACCCCCCCTGCTGTTAACCCAAGCATAAAACTGCATCTCTCTGTGGGATTGCTTTGCCCTGCGGTGTACAAAGTTCAAACAATTTAGCAAAGAATATGTATATGATCAGTGATAAACTTAAGATGTGTTCTCAATGGGAATCAGAACCCGAAATGTTGCTTTCATGCTTTGCATAGCAGGGAGTGAACTGCAGCATTATGAAAGAAAAACATAACCTGGTGATGTATTAGTTTGCCTGTTAGTATATTTCTCTTGCTTTATTGACCTTGATTATGGGGCCTGGTTACCATGGCTCTGAGATCAACTGTTGATGCAGTCAACAAACATAAAGTTGTTCAAGTATTTAGCTCATACATGCAATATGTATATTTTTGTTGTTGTTGTTGTTAGAATATAATTAAAATGGTTGAAAAGCACTGAAGTACACCTGTGTTGTTTAATCAGATTTAATAGCAGTTGAAACATTTTCAGGTCCCTGAGGGTGGTCTCTCTCTGGAGTGAAAACCAGCCAGTGTAAAATGAATTTACACCAGCTTGTACGTGCTTGTACGTGAAATCCACATAATTCATCAGAGAAAAGGCTTAGGTTCTCCCTCCCGCCCTGTGATTAGTGGTCTGTGAGAAACATGACAGGACATAGGCTGGCTGTGAATGCTTGCGTGCTACACAGCTGCACTGCTAACGTCTCCCTTATGAGCACTACAACAGCTGCTACATACTTGTGTGTGTGTGTGTGTGTGTGTGTGTGGATGCATGTATGTGTGTGTGTGTATTCAAGTGTGTGTACATATCTTTATGTGTCTGCAGTCATGCATATTTTGGTGTTGGTGCACAGTGGGGTTAGTACCATGCATTTCACATTTGGGGCAGATCTGAAGGACCTCATCAATACTTGCCAATAAGGGCTACAAAGAAGAACTATTGAAACCCTAGCACATATTTTGATAGAAGTTATGTCGACGTGGAACTTATTTACATTTTATACAATCCTAATAGGGTAACAAATGTAAATCTATGCAAATTCGATTTTTTTTGGGGGATGTTTTCTTTTTTGTATTTGTTTTAGAATAGTGTCCCATCACTAATACTAAAATCCTTCACTCCAAACACCCCCACTGGGTCCATTTGAGGACCTTGACGGAAGTCACTGGCATTCCTATCTGTTTATCCTGTCACTGCTGCTGTTTCTACCCTGGACCAGCATGCATGCTTTATCCCATTGCATTCAATACCAAAAAAAAAAATGTCACTGCCTTTTGTTCAGAAAATGAACAAGCATCATGAAAGTGCTGTGGTCAGTTTAAATTACCTTTAGTTTCATACTGTGTCCCTCATTTTTTGGAAAATAATTTTGTACTTGGCAACAGGGCAAATGTTTCCATCCAATTCCAGACTTTTGTACTTGGATGTTCTGGGAGGTGTAAATCACACTTTTTTTCATTTTATTGGACATTATTTACCCCGGGGAAAGACGCCAACAACAGCTTGTCTGCGATAATGTCCAAGCTTAAGAGAAATACTCTCTGGCTTCACAGTTATGGCTCCACCATTGTGTTTCTGTGCTAATAAACTTTAATTATCTTTACTTCCTGAGAACACAAATCAGATGAAGTACAAAATACATTAAATATATTGAACATCTTTTATATACAGTGCCCACCAGAATTATTGGCAACCCTGGCAAATATGAACAAAACAATTGTCTTTGTCATTTAGCATTTTTTTTTTTGTTTTTTTGTTTTTTTTGCATTTATTTATTTATTTCGGCATGCATATAGTCACACTTCATCACAATTTCTGTAATATGCCCTGAACAAACACAGTACCTGCCGAAAAGGGATACGGGAAAAAGCAGTCTGCTTATCAAAAGTCCCGCCCCAATTCCCAACTCAAATTTAAATGTTCACATTATACAATGTCTTTGTCATTTGTTAGCATGACCATACACAAAGAATTAGAAAAATCTAATATACATATTTTAATTATTTTAAGCAAACCTGAGACTTCCTGTTTCACTGGGGTGTAAAATGAGGTGACACACATACCAAAATACCTGAGTACGTCCCAATACTCGAAAAATGCACCCTCCGTTCGCAGGTTGGTATTATATTTATTGAAATGTCTTCTGAGCATTGCATGTGATTGGTTGTCTCAGCCATCCAAGCAGCAAGAAGGTTATGGTTAGGGTTACGGTTACGGTTACGGTAAGGTTTGCAATGTTGCCCTCAGAAGACATTTCGATAAATATAACACCAACCTGCCCTCCGTTCCTCCACTACCACCTCCTCTCCTCTGTGTCCGAGAAACGGATCTTTGTGTTTTAATCAAATTTTGCTGATTACATCTTAATTACGTGTTAATGGTTACATATTAAATTAATGTCTCAACGCAAACTGCAATGTCAGGTACATTGTATACTGTACATGCAAATACTTGTACTCGAAACGTTCACGCAGTTTTGCATACTTCCAGGTAGGAGGAGTGGTAGTAGGGGAGTGGAGGAAAGGAGGTGGGAAGTGAAGAATATTACTTACTCATCCACCAACATGGGGAAGATCAGAGAACACACAAATAATGAGACAAAAGGTTGTCGACCTTCATAAATCAGGCAATAGCTACGGAAAAATATCTTCATTATGAACCTGCCTGGAAGAGGATGCAAGTGTGATTTTCCCACAGTGAGGAGGATGGTTTGAGAGGCAAACATTTCTCCAAGGATCATAAATAGAGAATTGCAGAAGTTGGTTGCATACTGGGGTTACCAAGTTTCCAAAAGTACATCTGTCTGCCCTGCCTTTGTTTGTTCGTCACCGCTACCTTGCTTTCGCTGTTGTGTTATGATGGTTTCTTCATCTCATATCTTTCACCAAGGACGGACAATCTGCTTCATTTTTTCTGTGCACTTGAGGCACAAAATTGCACATTTGAGGGGCATTTGTTGTGTTATTTCATTTGTATCAAGTAAAAAGTTAAAATATTCTGTGGTACTGTCCTGAGGGGTAGGGTGGTGGAGGTCTGAGGACCAGTTCTTGGCCTAGTTTTTTTCCATGTTAGAGCCAAATGGGATTGATGGGAGCAGTGTTTTTCCCTGTGGAACATAGAATGTAATTTGCCATGATCAGATAATAAGTCTTTGCCTCATCAGTCTTTGCCTAATTCTACTTGACTTGCTTTGCTTGACATTCTTTATACTTGGAGGTTGTTTAGCATAGGCATTGTAGCATGACAGGCTGAATAGGTTCTTCTCATTTGTCTTTTGGCATGTTTCACTAATATATTTTAGAGCAATTTATTAACTAATGACTGCTTTAAACATTTTTTTAGCCATGTTTTCTTTGAATGTTAATCTGTTGGAATGTTAAAGTAAGTTTTAAAGGTAAATGTTTAACTAATACCAGGAAATACTTTTCTGCAGTTTTTCACCTGTTTTTGTTTTGTTTTCTTCACCTTTACTGACACAGTTCTGTTCTAACAGCACTTTGCCAGCAGAGCAAAGTCATCAATATTGAGAATCAATCATCCTCCTTTTGTGCATGCACATGCCTGTCTGTTTGTGACTGTGTTTCCACGTGTATTTCAGTGACTCAAAGCAGTCTTTTTAAAAAGCATTCTAAAAGGCTTCTTTGTCAACAGGGACATTTTTGGGAAGCATTGAACAAAATATGTTGGCAAATTTTATTTTCGAAGGAACAAAATCTGTATTCTAGCCATTTTCATCTCAATATTTTACATCAGAGTGAAGGACCGTTTATTTCGTGTTTGAAATTCAAGCCCATTTTACAGACCATGGTCTTCCATAAACTTTGATGGAGATCTTATGGAGACATTTTAATGTTATTTCAAGATATGCAAGTACCTCACAAGTGATGCTAGATGTTCCTGCTCCTCCAGAAAACACATGAGTTTATCTGAAGCGCGGGAGTTTCGCAAAGGTCGACGCCCACTTGTCTGTACTCCTCTTCACACTCTTCCTCTCTGTCATGCTACTCCTGAGGGTGACTCACACACGGAGGGTGCACTCGGAAGTCGTTTTCTCGCAGGGTTTTGTACGCTGCTCTAATCAGCCTGGGCAGTGTATTCGTTGCATTAAATAACTTGGCCTGCAAAAGCCTCCGCATGCTGTGGGATTGGTCTCACATCCGGCGATTTGTTTTTCCTCTTCTTTTTTGCCTTGGAAACCAGATCCTGTGACTCTGCCTCAGCTGTGACGTGGGACTCCCATCAACGGTGTGAAGTCACCAGAAGGGCATAAGTGGGATGAGATGGAAGCTCCATTCTGCTGTGACATTTAGTTTAACCAGATCCTGCTTCAGCGGATCATGTCAGTCAGACCTACTTGTGTCGGGGTTTTTTTTTTTTTACCTGGCTTGTTATCAATGTGGTTCACAAGTATAAAACCAACAGTTTGGTGGACGTTCTTTGCAAGACGTGTCTGCATCTCCACCTGTGTCTCACAAATCTTAAATGAGCGTGAAGAAATGTTTCATTGATATCGGCTCTCTGATATCATGGCCAAGAACAAATTATTATTCCTCCGAAGCATAAATGTCGGCATGACCCAGGCCACATGCGCTCAGACAAAACAATAAAAAAAACAACAACAGGGAGCTGAGGACAATAAGCCGTGCTACTTTCACAGCAGAATCACAGCCCGATTAAGATTCAAATGGCAGAACACCGGGGGATGTGTTTTCGTTTGAGCCCATCAAGACTGACATCAAAAGTCCAGATTGGGGGGGGGGGGGGGGGGGGAGAAACATTGCCCAGTAATGGGACATGACATTTCAGGGGAGTGAGATTAAACAGAGGTCTTTAGGAACGTGGCACAAGTCTCTGAATAATACCACGGATGCAGCAAAGGCAGAAAGAATGAGAAATGGCCCCTGTATTAGACGCTTTTCTTCCTCCAATGACACTACTCTCCTGGATGGCAGGAAAGCGATGACTCCCATCACGTCACACGACACAGAGAATGGGGAACCAGGGAGCGTAACTAGCTGCTTTCTGGTCTTCGTTAAAAGCTCATTCATCATACGCTCTGCCAGTGTCTCCGAGATAGCATTCTCAAACTGATGTGTGGCTTATTTTCTCTCAGCCTAATGTTAAGCAATTGTTGTCTTTGCCAAACATTGTCATGTTTCATCCTTTTCAGATAATTCTCCTGTGGCTTACCAGCATTGCATTACATTACAACCACTTGGCAGACACTCTTATCCAGAGCTACATACAGGAGTAGAGAACATCAGTGTTACTCTCAGGAATGCAACAATTTTGTATTACCCAAGACGGTACAGAGGTCCATTTATCATCAATAAGTGTAATGTTAACCTAACAAACAACAATTTGTATTGTAACAATAGAAAGTGCCACAAGACAGATCATCTTTATATCTTTATACAGCTATACCTATAACATTATCCAAAAGGAAATCCAAAGAAGGAAAGACCAAGAATAATACAAGGTATGATTTTATGCAACCTGCTGTTATAGTCGTTGTAGTCCATTGGCTATTGACACTGATATACCTTTTTAAATAACAAAACCAGATGTTCTTCTACAGTGCAAAGTGCAAACCCCGTGAACGTATCTTATCTCTGATGCAGTAGCCCTTGTGTTAAGGACTATTTTTCACACTACAAGCTACACAGGGTACCACAGAAGACTGACCACAGATCAATCAGAATTGAATCCTAACCACAAAACCCTGAGTACGATCATCAATGAGTACGATCAAGTTTCATCATGACTGTGATAGCTTTCTGGCAGGCACAGAGAAAAGTCAGACATAGCCTCTGCATAGCAATCCCTTTTTTTATTTGATTTTGTATTCTGAGAAATTAAAAACAAGGTCAATATTTATTACATACTGAAATTATTTTGGATTCACTATTCCCCCTGCAGGTATGATAAACTGATAAGTGTGGATGTGATATCGATTTTTATTCTTCTCAGAACATTTGACTGTCAAGTCAGAAATGTGACTGTCCTGGGAGGCATAACTGTTTATAAGTGAACCCCAACTCTTGGATTGGAAGACGTTATTGGGCTTCTGAGGATGGGATATCAACATGAACTACATTATATCATGCACTGATTGTATCACATCTGTGGTCATGATCCATTTACATGGGTTCAACTCATGCCCACAAATGGCCAAGCCGGCTGGACCAGGCATGTCCAAATGAGGGATCTCCATCGTAAGTATCTTAATTGCCATTGATATTTGCCTGTATACATGCAGTTATCTAACAGCCCATGCAGTAAAACCTTGGCTCCAAGATGAAGGCACCTGTCTAATTTACACATTTGCCTGATTTATTTATTTATTGAACACATACACTCAGGCTGCGGGTGGCATAGCTGTAACTTAAAAGGCACCACTGGAAATTCTGAAATTACAAAAACATCAAAATGACAAACAAACGCACCATCATTTTTGCACCATAAACATAGGGCCCAATATGTTCATTCTGGATGACTCTAAAAGGCTCAAGGAATATAAAACATGTGGGCCCGATGATAAAAGATAAACTGCAAAATGTCAACTCACAATTCCTAAAGCATGGCGCCATTAAGCATACACAATTTGACACTTGACAACAAAGTCATAGAGTAAGTGTTATTTCATTGTGTAATTAATTATCTTTAACCTCTGATGCATTTTAAAGGTCAAGTCACTACATCTGAAATATGGTGTTGATGTTTAATGTACACCTATAAATTACTAAATTGATTACAACAGGTGTTTTTAATCTCCATATAAATTCCAGTGGCCTTGGAGATCCGGTTTGGTTGGATCAAGGTTTACCATCTTAACTGTCTTACATTGATGTCAATGCCATCATATAAATGAGAGTAGTCATTTGTCAGAGCAGAACACTATAGTCTTCATGTTTGTAGTCTGTAGTTTGTTTAAACTGTTTTGTACAACAGAGCGAGTTGTGCATAAAAACATGCATTTCAAGGCACATGCTGTAAATAATTATTTTCAATCATTAAAGCCTGGTTGTGAGAGTGTTTTGACACTTTTTGACTTAAATGAACCAGGTTAATCCCAATATAGCCCAGGTTTTACCCGGATATAGCCTGGCTACGTCCTAGTTGGCTAGAAAACTTTAACTTTTCGAACAAATGTATTCGAGTTTCACCTGAACACCTAGATGGTGTTTCACTGACTTTTCACCAAATTTTCAATGCAAAAATGTTCACTGGAAAGTTGTTTGCTAAGTTGTGGGGAAAGCTGATATATGTGATGAGTAACTCCAGTGATAGCACGTATTTAAATATATACAATCAGGTACAAATTTGCACCCTTGATGAAAATTAGGAAAAAGGTTTCACAAAATGAACAATGCAGATAATGAGCTATACTTCAGGCACAAAAACATGGGGAAACCATATCCTTTTATTCTAATGCAATTATTACTTAAAACAAATCATGTTTTCTTGAGTAATATACTAATTGTTCTCAAAAATATACAGTCTCAAAATTACTGCCACCCCTAAAGATTCTTTTTAATAAAATCTGTTCAAGTTGAATCTGAAATAATTCTTCTTATTTAAGTTCATCTCAGCCTTCCATCACATACTAAACACTAGGGTGTTTAAAATTGTGGTAACAAATGCAAAATCTCCACCCATCAAATAAAAACCAAAGAACTGTCAAATCAAATGAGAATAAAACAAGATGGTTGTTGACTGACACAAATCAGGCAATGGGTAGAAAAAAATTAATAAATGGTTAAACATACCATTTAGCAGTATTAGGGCAATAATCAAAGTGTTTCAAACAGCTGGAACAGTTGCAAAATTGCATAGCCAGGAAGATGATGAAAGTGCATGCTGTCCCCACGCACAGTGTAGACGATTGTGAGGGAGGCAAAGAAGAACTCAAGTATCACAGCATAAGAACTGTGGCATTTAGTCTCAAAATCAACAATAAAACACCACCTCTGTATCAACCGGCTCTTTGGCAGGGTTGCAAAGAGAAATGACCACTCTTGCTAGGAGCAACCAACTTTGCCAGACATCATTGGAATTGGCATGTTTGGCCATGTTTGGGATCAAAAGAGGGATGCATACAAGGAAAAGCACCTCATACCTACTGTCAGATATGGTGGTGGATCATTGACGCATTAGGATGTTTTTCCTGCCAGTGGTCTCAGTCTCTAGATACTTACTCCCAGACTGCCGATGATATTCCTGTGAATAAAAGGACATTTTAAAAATGCCTTACATGTCGCTAATTGTGTGAAACAGCCCCCTTCACAGTTGCGTTTCTCAAATTTGACATGACAAAATGAGCTTGAATTATCGTGTGCACAATATTATTAATAAGGTCAAGACACAGCTTAATATTTAAGAACTGATTACATGGAATAACCGGTTAACAAAAGTAATTGATTTGTCTGTTGGTCAGGGGTATATTAACACTTTTGAAACAAGCCCTTTGAGATGTAGATGTTAGTGTTGTTTGCAGGTTGTTTAAAACGTATTTCTCTCTTATTCTATGGAGAGTGATTTGAGGGGTTGTAAGGAACAGCTGTATGGGAACAGCTGCATGGGAAATCATAAGAGGGTTAAACAGGCAGTGTAAGGCAGGAGACACGTCGTTACTTTAGGTGGGCTCGGATCTGTTGCTTTCAGAAATGAACAAAAATATTGGATTGTTACCGCTCTGTGTCTCTTTAAGAGAAATCAACCGCTGTTTTCGATGCCGCTAAGCCACCCCCTACCTACCTGCGTTTCAAGGCTTGCTTGAAAAGACGCGTTTACATTCACGAAGCTCAAAACATTCACTGTGTGACACGAGCCCCTGTCAGCCGATACAACTGTATGAACACGCACTGAACAGTACCCGGACACATTTTTTGGGGAAACATCTTGTTAAAGGTAAGTTACAGCTAACACACTGTAGCATATCCATTGTTTGTTTGTTGGGGGTACGTGTCAGTGTTAGTTTTTTTATCATTATTAGCTTGCAACCTCTAGTAATTAGTTTTATGTCATAGGTAGTATATGCCTACCTGCTACACGTCTGCAATTATTTGGTCATATTAACTAAACAAAAAGCTTGAGGATATTTGGTATGAAGGGTGCAACGTATGCTAGAAACAAGACACATTGATCTCCCCTATCTGATACTTCAAAGCTGTTTCAAATACAGTTATTGTTTCGAGTCGGTCGCAAAGATAGCATGTGCTTTTATTCACTCCAGATCTATAATAAATAAATAAACAGATTACAGGAACATAGGTACATGTCCATTCTTACTTTAAAAATCACAACAATGTTATTGACAGTTTTTTCTCCTATTCTTGAGGGATTTATATATTTAGGAATGTTTGTTTGATAAACTTGGCAAACACCTTGTTTTCAAGCCGTGTAATAACTTGCATTTTTACACTGTCTGAAAAGTCATACAGTTACATAGCATACAACCTGTGGCTCTGTTTAATTGGAAATGTGGCACTGCATTAAGATAATTAGTTAATCGACCTCGATTGCCGAGTGAAAAAGATTAAAGCCAGTATGAAATATTAATCTAGGAGTCGATCTGCTCGTGACGGGGTAATGGCACTTCTAATTATACCTGATATTTTATTATTCGCGTTTGACTTGACGGCTGATTTATGTTGTAGTGTCACTTTATTTGACATTATTAGGAGGAATTAGAGGAAATGTTTTGCTGTTAAAAAATACACCAACAAGTAATCATTTTGTATTCAAATAAGCTACTGAGCCAAGAAAGAATGGTGGATGTTTTGGTGATTTTACAAATAATGAATTTCCATTATTAACACACAGCAAGGAATAACCTGTTGATTTAATGAAAAGGTTCCAAGTTTTTGCCAAGATACATCACCCAAAGTGCATGATCAATTTGCAATGTGCTTATTTTAACTTGATCTATCAACATATTATCAAGTCTGTGTCTTCAGTGGTGAGACCAAAATGAAAAAATGTGACAGATTTTGTTTCGTATTTTAAGGGAACAGTGTTTAATATGAATCACAGAATACATTTCCGTCACAAAATTGTGACGGAAAAACATTAAAGCAGGGCGTAGAGGTACGAGAGTGTTGCTATGGTTATTGTACTGTGGGAAATTTTACAGGATGAACCCAAGGTAAAGCAGATGTGTTCCCAGGGACATGTTCTTCAACGGCAGGCAGAATGGCATTAACTAAAATTGGCAATAAGAATTGCGCAAGAGAACCAAGGAGAAGAATACAGGGGTACGCAATACCAAAGATTAAAACAACTAAAACAAAGTAAATAAATAAATATATTTCTCAAATTGATTTTCTGTCTATCCTTATTTAAAAAGTATGGTGGATACTGCAGCTCATTCTACTCCATAATAGCTCCATAATTCTCATAAAAATGAGAATTCTTTTTTCTGTAAACAGGCCAAGGTTGTGATGGATTTCTTATTTCAGGACTTTGGATGTTTCAAGAATAGATTAGACCTCTCACAGGCAGAAAGAAACAGCAATCCTGGTCAATAGCAGCCCATACAATGTGCAATGCGGAGAAAAGTTGTTTTCCACAGGAAGCCCATTAATCCACCAAGTACAGGACACCCATTTAAGCGGGACTCCCTGGGAGCCATAGAGGGGGCCTGCAGAGAGATGTATGGGTTGTCCTTATCATGTTATGGACCATTCGTTATAATTGCTACCGGGCCTATATGTCCGATACGCCTCTATATGCTTACCCCATTGGGAGAAATAGGTTTAAAAAACACATTGTGGTTCTCCGTTTCTTTCACACTGAAGAATATTTTATGTTCAAGGCTGTGAAGGATTTTCCGATTAATCTTCACAATAAATAAAAATAATAGGCACCTGGTGACAGGAAAACTCTGGATGGTAATAATACACTGTGACAGTGCAGAAGAAATGTTTCGTTGCATTTCAGTTCCCTCTTGAACTCAACACACTGTCCTCTAAATATAGCTGGAATTGATAACAAAGAGTGTGAAGACTTTGATTTTAAAACAGATGTTCAATATTAGATAACCAGGGAAAACATCTATCTCTTTTCACTGCCTGAAGTATGTCAGCACTGACTTTTTTATTTACGCTTCAGAAATGTACAATTCTTTTTAAAGAATCATCAGGTACATTCAGCTGTTATCACCGGAATGTCTCTGAAATTTCGCTTTGAAAATGTGATGAATGAACGAGGAAATTCCTCAGATAATTTGATGCACATGATGGCTGGGTGCCCCGTTCCACTCCAGCACAGTCTGAGACACTCCGGGGAACAACTGTGTACTCAAAAGGACTAAAGACCTTCTCCCAGTCTGCTACAGTACCTTGACAATACAGTATCCATCAAATTGACCCTGGACTTTCTAATAAAATATAGTTTTTATTAATTTGGCACCCAATCTGGGACTGATCATGTCCAATTCCCAGCCTAATTTGGAATGTCCAATTATCTTCCGGAGAGTATAGACATCCGCGGTTCTCCTCTGAAACATGCGGTGTCACCAGCTGCTTCTTTTTCACATTGCAGACTACAGCCAAGCTTGCGTAGAGTGGTGTCGGAGGAAGACCTTTCGTATGCGGCTTTCACATGTAGTCCGCGGGTGCCCGTTTGACCAGCGGGGGTCGCTAGAGACCACTAACCGACTGAACCCTCCCATACCCTGGGAAATGCACTCACCAATTGCATGCCGTCCTGTGGAGCTACCAGCCACAGTTGGCTCGGGCACAGTCCAGAGTCAATCAAAATCTGTGGGGCTGATCCATGCACCGCATCGTGGTGTCTGAACCAATTGAGCCACCCAAAAGCTAGGGCTGCACAATTAATCACATTTTAATTGTGATATCAATATTGGCTTTCCACAATTACTAAACAAGAATAATCAAGAATGACGATTTTGAAGGCACAGTCGGTTTACAAATGAAAACTCTGGCCTTGTAACCAAACGGTTGCAGGTTTGATTCCCAGGTAGGACACTGCTGTTGTACCCTTGAGCAAGGTACTTATCCTGAATTGCTTCAGTATATATCCAGCTATATAAATGGATAATATGTAAAAAATGCTAAAAAAAAAAAAAAAAAGGATAAGAGTTGCATAGTGCAGCTACAGGCTCTGGATAAGAGTGTCTGCTAAATGCCTGTAATATAATGTAACTTTACGGGACTTTCTCTGGTGTTATATATCAAATAAAGCACTCCTATTTTACCTCCCTCACAGTAGAGGGTTAGGGTTAGAAAATATGAAAATATAAGCATTCTGTTCATTCAAAATGTTAAAGTGCAATGAAAGTATTATGTTCCGAAAACCAATTAATTATCCTGTTAAATAATCTCAATATTGACTAAAATAATTGGGATTATAATTTTTGCCATAATCGTGCAGCCCTACCAGAAGCTAACCCTGAACTATTGTAGCTAGTCACGAATAGTTGTCTACATTTCAGTATTTTCAGTGCTGGATATGGCAGATGTCAAAATGTTGCATCACTAAAATATGAATGCCTGAGGCTTTTCACTCAAAAATTCACGTGCACACCAAAAGCTGACAGGAGGACATAGATTGCATGCTTGAGAATGTCAAAGTTTTCTATGAGTGTAGAGTCATGGTAGGTTACACAAGTTGAAGAAGTCATATGCTATGATATTATGGTGCAGTATGTCATGTATTATGGATCTATGTTTGTGCTGGAGTCTGCTTACATTTTAGTGCTATATTGATACAATGCAGTTGCACTTGCGCTCGTTAATTTGTGAATGTTTTTTAGGCAGCTCTGACACGGTTTATTGCATAACTGGTGGATGCACTTGTGTTCTCAAGATAAGAACATTGGCTAAATGAAAGCAATGTAATATATGTAATATTTACAGTGTGCCCTTACAATTGTTGACATAATCCTGCACACATATTTAACATCCTCTGCAATTCTGAAGAGATTATTAAATTTTTAGTGACAAAAATCTGGTTAGAATAGGTCTCCTGTACGGCACCTCCAGAGAAAGCACCAGTCCCTGGAGTCAGTGCCTCTCCCCTTGGAATCCAATGCTGACCCTACTAGTGTTGACTGCAGCCAGGAATCATGAGGGCTGATGGTCACTGCTTTTTCCAGGGAGAGATTCAGTTGTTGGGTTTTCCCCTGCCTCGCCTGGCTCATCAGGTGCTTAGACTCTCCCTGCGCCAACTGAGCACATAGTCCTCCTGACACCAATGCCTGGTAGCGCTAGTACTGTGGAGGAAACATATGCTAGCCAGCACTTTCAGGAATTGAGAGTGGACATTGCGGCAATGGAAAGGGTCTACAAAATGGGCATCGAGCATCCCAAATAAAAACAAAGGTAATCAAGGTTAGGACAAACATCAGGGGCAATCAGAGGAGCTTCCTGCCCCGGGCCCTGTTCACTCAGCCCACAGAAGTGCCATTCTTTGTGGTGCAGTGAAGCCCGCATACCAGTCAGCTCCCTGGTGGTTTCATTATCTTAGACTAGCTGTTTCCTGCTCCATCAGAGCACGTATATTTCTATTGACATTTGCGGTTACTGTACACGCAATTGGCTCAAATGAATTGCCACATGTTCACGTGGATGTGGACAGAACATCTGTTTTTGTATTCCCACAATGCAACCGACAGCTTCTGAAGGCATCGGGCATCAGTCATCAAATCTGGTATGTGGTGATTACACCCGCCTCTCTAGGGTCAAGGTCCTTTTCCACCAGAAGACTGCATGCAGTCAGTTGACTTCGCGTCTTTAGATCCAAAGATTGAAATGTCCTTGATACCACGAGCTACAGCAGTCCCATGAAGTAGATTCCAATTGATCTGGCACATGTGACTTTGAACGAGCTCCGAAGCCGCTTGGCCGTATCTACCTGACATTGCAAAGGCCAGGGTTTACATCTCCATCAGAGAATAGTTTGCTTTCATTTCCACTGCTCACAGAAAAAGAGAGCATGCCTAATACTTAAGATAAAAGGTGAATCAACAGGGTCTATGGTGTAATAGGTTTGCAATCTCAGCACTAAACCTTTAAAGAGTACCTTGCGGAGGTTCATTTATTGCATCTAAGTTGCAAAAATCATACCAGACCCACTAGCCATTCTTACAGGCTTTACCCCATACCTTGATTTTTATTTTATTTGGTTTTCATTTAATTTGCCCCATAAAGCTTTACTAGAGCAAAAAAGTATAAACTATACCAATAATCAGAATGTAAGCTGATGGGCATTTGTGTAATATGAATCACTCACTGCAAAGATTATGCAGTTGTTCTTTCAAAATCTTTTTGTTTGATATGCTTGCTATTGAAAAAGCCATTTAGCGTCAACTGAATATCGGGAAGTGTTAGAGCTGGTATAATTTACAGACAAGCTTGTGTATTGCAGATTACAGACAAGCTTGAGTATTGGAAATCAAACATGGTAATGATTTATGTCTAGTCATCCAAACAGTGAAATATTGTGATCATCCAGTCCCTCCACAAAATATCTCTGCATGAAACAAGTATAGGTGGACAAGTATCTGCTTTTGTAAATATGTAAAATTCAGATAAATATAGGAGCTGTTAGTAAAATGCATCAGCTTTTTTTGTAGAATATTACGCATAATATTGCCCAGAAGTTCATTTCTCACAGCTGTGATCATGATAAATTAATACACCATTTTAATTTACATTCCTCTATCAAAATTATGTATTTCATTGTCATCTAGTGTTCTTTACCACTACAAACTTATTTAACGTCCTGCTATTCTACATCACAGGCAAGGTAAAACTGTTATCATATTTCCCATTAAAGGTCTGTGCGCAGGGCATTATCACTTCACATTTAAGCTGTAAAGATTCAGAACACTGCTTTAAAAATTGAAGTATAAAAAGAACAAAGCCGTCTATTTTAAACAGCTACAGCAACCAGCCAGGCTCCTGCTGGGAGACCAATTCTTAAAAGAACGTGTGGATTCAACACTAATGAGAAAATACACAATATTTATGTTATTTTATCAGGTTTTATAATGGTCTGATATACAACAATAAATCTTAAAATTAATGAAGCAACACAACTGGAAGTGGGGGAAAAAAAATCATTTTCCAGGTGAAAGATTTTAAGACAGCCTCATACCTTATATGTTCTTCATTTTTTTTTTCTATGATTGGCTTAATCAATATACAGTGTATCTCCGATAGACCTTGAATCAGTCAGCTAATACACACACAGTATAATGCACTTTTAGAGGTTCTTAATGCATTGTGTTCTAGCCTTCATTGTTTTTTTTTAAATTACGGAGGACAGCTGTAGCTACATCAGAACAGAAAAAAATATATTTTAACTGCAATGCAAATAAGCGAAGCAATGAAATGACTATTTTCTCCATTGTTTAGTCTGTCGCTCTCCGTCTATATAAAGCCCGGTTTGTTCAAAACCAGGGCAAATAGTTGGTACAGTTTAAGTAAGGTACATTCAACCATAGCACTAGGTCAATCCACATCACTTTTAAAATGAAAAGATAAGTCTTTTAAGAGAAGAGGAATGTTTTGGCTGTATGAACTGCAGAGGGAGAGAAATAAATATATTTAAATATATTTTCTGATCAAAAGAAATGCAGTGAGAGACAACGTATTGCATTGCAACAAACCTTTTTATTATCTGTATGTCGAAGAGGCAGTGCTTCTGTAGAAAGTAGTATAATATGGAATGCATCTTGTCATCTTTTTGGTCATTTCATAGCCTGACAGATATGCATTCTTGTAAAGCAAGCATGCTTGATGCACATAAAACAAAATGACATTCTGCATTGCTTTATAATGCACTCCATTGCTTTATAATGCACTGCATTGCTTTATAATGCATTCCATTGCGCAAGACTACCTTTGGTCAACACTTTGCATTTGCACTTCCTGCAAATGACTTTATTTTTTGAGGGATGGTTGGTTATTTTACGACTGTCAGGGATGTCTAAATGAGGGAAGGATTTTAGTATTTGTAGTGATCGGTAGCAGTAATACAGTGTAGAAATATAGCAGTACCAGAGTGGCTAATGACCCTTAGCTTTACCTTGGGCTGAAGGGCCACTTAGGCCCTGTTTCATGTTCTTGGCACCACATGTATAGTTATGATTGACTTTACATGCTAACGTGCACAGACAAGTACATGTAGCCTACACACACACACACACACACACACACACACACACACACACACACACACACACACACACACACACACACTTTACTTTCTGTATCTTACAGTAGTTGGCTCTTTATTTGTGCAGCTATAGGCATTTTCTGACAGGATACAAATTGCAATTAAATTGCCCAATTCCATACCTGTTGGCCTTTCTGTAGGTCTGACATTTGATATACATATGAGAATTGCATTGTGGTAGTAATAGCGGAAATTTTTTTTTGGGGAAATAGAAAAGAAAAAATCTGTACTATGTAATGGTGAATATATCACATTTTTACATATTGTCTTAAATTCCTTATGCTTATTGTGGTCAGCCCACAGGTACACAGAGTTCTGTAAGACAGGTATTGCATAAGTCCTCTTTTACGAAATGTGTTACATTTTGTTCTTGGCGAAAATCAGCCCAAATCTCTCTTAAGCAAAAATGCATTTGTTTTTAAAAATGCATTTGTTTTTAAAGAATGTGTTCGTTTTCTAAGCAGATGACAGATAAGCGGTTTTGAAAGACAAGATATTATGCATTAGACTTTGTCTAGTTTGACTGATGATTTTAAATTGTGAGACACTAAAAACAGAAGAAGAAGCCATGTAGATTAGCCATTGGTTAATTAAGCAGCCTATTCACACCACAGAGGGATGTTTTTAACACTCAGAATGGAAAGCAGGCGAAGCTTGAGTCAGAATATCGACTGCTTTTGCTGTGGCATTTCAGATAATCTATAGAGTGAGAATGATGGCCTGAGACTGACTGTGAGGCTTGACCTGCCTGAAAGAGGCATATACCTTTATAAGTCACAGAGTGCTCAGTTTCATCCATATTTTGGGCATTATCAATTGTTAAAAGTAGAGCAGCATTGCACCAAACATTTTTAAATTAATAATTAATAATTGCTCAACAATGCAACAACAATTTTGACTCCGTTTTGCGGCTCAGTTAAAGCATGCAGTGTGTTCAGCAAGATCAATGGTTGATCTTGAGATGATACTGTGACAAAGGCCTTCTGTCAGTCTCCCAATAGACAGACAGGTTTATGAGACACAGGTATTTGATGTGTAATCGAAAAGTATATATTTATGTGACATATCTGTCTGTCTTACTACAGTGTCGAAGATGATACTCTCTTTTTCATGGCATTTTGAGAGCCATCAGCACTTTCTCTTCGGGTCACATGGTCCATTTGCGTTTATTCCCCAGCTCATCACTGCAATATATGTAACTAATTTGATTTAAGACCCAAAAGTATGACTAGTTTCTCTTTAGTTCTGGAGTCCTGTTTCCAGTCGGCTTTCAGATGCGATGTTAAACCAAGTTCACTGTAGTTATAAAGGATCCCATTGCACTTATCTCAGAGAGCTCCCTAATATAAATGCTGTGAGTTGAGCATTTTTGCACATTATAGTGCTGTTGGTGGCTGAGGTGAGTCACTGATAAGTGCATTGAGGCCATGAGATGACAGGCACTATATACTTATTCAAGTGTGCTTTCTTTGAAAATGTGATGGGATGCTTATGATAATATATTTGTGTATATATAGTTTTTAGTTTTACTTTGCGGTATGATTTTGCTATCTGGCTGTGTCTCTACCATTTCATTGGATTTGATCATGATTTATATGTAACGTTCCGTTCCCCTCCTGTCCGTTTTCCATGTTTTCCTTGTTTCCTTCCGTGTCATGTTGGATCCCATGTCCGTGTTTTCCCCCCTGGCTGTGGACTGGGCGTTTCTCTCGGGTTTATTTCGGCTCATTTTCCACTTTAGCTTCCGCCTATCACTCTCCCCTCTCGTTACTCACATTCCTCACTGCTGTGCTTCGGCATCACTCCCGATTAAACATCACACCTGTTTCTCGTTTCTCCTTCATTTCCTGCACCATTTAAACCCCTGGCTGGCTGCTAGTCGGCGCCAGTTCGTTAACTAACCTACCGTGTTTACGTCATGTCACGCTTCTGGTCCTGTATTCGTCAGCTTGCTGTCTTGTACCTGTTTACCTGGTTTCCAGTCTGGTAGCTATCCCTCCGAAACATTCTCTGTTGCATGCTACTTACCTGTCTCCCTTCAACCTCCAGACGCCGCGGTTCCAGCCTCCCTGTAGCTGTGTCTTGTCCTCCCTATGTTACGTACCTCCCGTACTTGAGTTCCGGTTCCAGGATCCCTGAATGTTAGCCGGCTTCAGCAAGAATTGCCCGAGCCACGCCGCACCTTCCAAATCGGCGGAGCTTTCTTCAGCTACAGTCCTGTCTCAGTACCCTGCTATTAACCTCTGCTTTCTACCCGATTATTCAAGCTACCTATCCAGTTCCAGTCCAGCTCCAGCCCTGGTCTTGTCCTGTACCGGTGTTTCGTACACCTCCGTTAAAGTCCAGTTCCGGCTTGGAATAATTCCGTGCCGGCTTCCGTTTCCCTGAGTGGAACCTCCCGGTCCAGTTCCAGTCCAGTTCCAGTCCTGTTCCAGTCCAGTTCCAGTCCAGTTCCAGTCCAGGTCCAGTCCAGTTCCGGCTTGGAACAAGTTCCGTGCCGCCTTCCGTTTTCCTGAGTGGAACTCCCGGTCCAGTTCCAGTCCAGTTCCAGTCCAGTTCCAGTCCAGTTCCGGTGTTTTATACACCTCCGTTCAAGTCCAGTTCCGGCTTGGAACAAGTTCCGCGCCGCCTTCCGTTTTCCTGAGTGGACCTCCCGGTCCAGTTCCAGTCCAGTTCCAGTCCAGTTCCAGTCCAGTTCCGGTGTTTTATACACCTCCGTTCAAGTCCAGTTCCGGCTTGGAACAAGTTCCGTGCCGTCTTCCGTTTTCCTGTGTGGACCTCCCGGTCCAGTTCCAGTCCTGACCCCGGTGCCGCTACTCCACCTTCCCCTACCCAGTTCCGGCTTGGAACTGTAGGGCACTTCCGCACCAGTCCGGCTTGGACTCCTAGTCCCTGCACCCTTTTGGTTCCGGCTTGGAACCTACCTTGACTTTCAAGCCCAGCTCCGGCTTGGAGCAGTCCGTAAGGGACTCTACTTATGTTTGTTAATTAACCTGTTTTCCTTTCCTGTACAGCTTTGGGACTACCCCAACGCTTAAATAAAATTCCATTTTCTTGAATCTGTCTCCTGGTCGTTGCACTTGGGTTCGTCCCGTATCAGGATCGTAACAGAACGAACTGGCTAACAACATGGACCCAGCCGATCTGGAACAGATTCGCCACGCCTTCTCCTGCCAAACTGCGGTCAGCGACCAACAGGGCCGTCGTTTGGATGACGTTCTGGAAGTAGTTAGGGGCATCACGGAGCAAGTAGCCCAACTTTCGCTTCACCAACCGCTACCACGGATTTCAGCCAACCCAACTCCTTCCGCTCCTGAACCTCCTCCGGAGGCTCCGGCTCCCACTTCTAGCCGTGAGCCCCGTGTTCAACACCCCGAGTTATATCGCGGGGGGTTGGGGAGATGTCGTGAATTTCTACTTAAATGTGACATAGTGTTTCGTATGCAGCCCTCCTCCTTCGCCTCTGACTCCAGCAAGATCGCGTTCATTATAAGCAGCTTGGGAGGGAGCGCCCTAGAGTGGGCTACATCCATCTGGGACAGCCAGGCCCCGTTATGCAGCAACTTCGCAGCCTTTACCGCTGAAATGCGACGTGTGTTTGAAACACCCGACCTGTGGGCGAGACGCTACCCAACGTCTGCTTCAAGTTCGCCAAGGCAACCGCAGTGTCGCAGAAATGGCCATTCAGTTTCGTACCCTCGCCGCGGAGTCCGGATGGAATGACACCTCCCTCCAGGGGGCTTTCCGCCAAGCTCTCAGCGAGGAACTCAAGGACCAGCTTGCCACTCGGGAAGAGTCCAACTCCCTCAATAGCCTCATCAGCCTCGCTATAGCCATTGATAATCGTCTCCGCATCCGGGCCCGGGAGCGGGGAGGAAGCTCCGGGCGTCATTCACCCTCCGTCGTTTCAAACGTTCGTTCTCACTCCTCCGTCACTGGATCTAGGGCGCCTACGGGCGTTTCCGAGGAAGAGCCCATGCAACTGGGCAGAGTTGCGGTCAATCCCGAGGAGCGTCAGCGCCGTCTGCGCACCAGATCCTGTTTCTATTGCGGCAAGCCTGGCCATCAGATCGCCTCCTGTCCCATCCGCCCAAAAGAATGGGCTCGCCAGTAAAACTGGGCGTACTGACGAGCCCCATCATCCCCAACCATGCAGCCCAGGATCGCCTCATGTTCAAGGCTACTCTCCTTTGGAAGGACAAGACCGTATCCTCCTCGGCTCTAATCGATTCCGGAGCTGACGCCAGCTTCTTGGATATCACCTTCGCCAGGAGGGCCGGCATTCCCACGGAACGTCTTACCTCACCTATTTCAGCTCTTGCTCTGGACGGTAGGAGTTTGGGGTTAGTTACCCACTCCACCGTTCCTATCCAACTTATTTTGTCTGGCAATCATCGGGAGTCCATTCAACTATTACTGATTAAACTCCCAACAATCTGCTCTTGTTTTAGGTCAGACCTGGCTCCGCCTCCACAACCCTCATATTGACTGGAAAGCCGGTCGCATCCTGGCGTGGAGTGCCCACTGTCTAGCCAGCTGTCTCCGCTCTGCTCTGCCCCCTCCGGGGTCCAGTAAATCCTGTTCTATGCAACCTATACCTGATTTAACCAATGTTCCCAGCGAGTATCACAACCTCGCACAGGTGTTCTCCAAATCACGTGCTCTGTCCTTACCTCCTCACAGGCCGTATGACTGCGCCATTGACCTACTGGCTGGAGCTAAACTGCCATCTGGACGCCTCTACAGTCTGTCTGGACCAGAGAAACTAGCCATGGAGGAATACATCCACGACTCCCTCGCTTCGGGTATTATCCGTCCCTCCTCATCCCCAGTCGGTGCAGGGTTCTTCTTCGTAGGGAAGAAGGATGGCTCTCTGCGACCCTGCATCGACTACCGGGGGCTCAACCAGGTCACCATCCGTAACAAATACCCTCTTCCCCTCATTAACACCGCCTTTGAAACCCTCTCGCCAGCGGTTACGTTCACCAAGCTCGACCTCCGGAATGCGTATCACTTGGTGCGTATACGGGAGGGGGACGAATGGAAGACTGCTTTCAATACCCCGTTGGGCCACTACGAATACCTGGTGGTCCCCTTCGGCCTTACTAACGCCCCAGCAGTCTTCCAAGGCATGGTGAACGACGTCCTGCGTGATCTCCTGGGGAGGAGCGTATTTGTCTATATTGATGACATATTGATTTTTTCTCAATCCCCGCAGGAACACGTTATTCACGTTCGAGAGGTTCTCCAGCGGCTGCTGGAGAATCAACTTTTTGTCAAGGCGGAGAAATGTTCCTTCCGTGTGTCTACTGTCCCGTTCCTCGGCTTCATCATCGAGGAGGGCAGTATCCGGGCGGACCCTGTTAAGATCAAGGCGGTGACAGAATGGCCCCAACCCACCTCTCGCAAGCACCTTCAGCAGTTCCTTGGGTTTGCTAATTTCTATCGCCGCTTTATTCGTAATTACAGTACCATTGCTGCTCCCCTTACTAAACTAACTTCCGTTGCCCTGCCTTACTGTTGGAATTCCGATGCCCAGCGAGCATTCGAACTGCTCAAGGCTCGTTTTTCCTCAGCACCTATCCTCCTTCATCCGGACACTTCTCGGCAGTTTACCGTTGAGGTGGATGCCTCTGACACGGGCGTGGGGGCCATTCTGTCTCAACGGTCCACCTCTGATAACAAGCTCCATCCCTGCGCATTCTTCTCCCGGAGACTGTCCTCCGCCGAGAGGAACTATGATGTCGGGGATCGGGAACTTCTGGCAATTAAACTGGCTCTTGAGGAGTGGCGCCACTGGCTGGAGGGGGCAGGTAATCCCTTTCTTGTTTTTACCGACCATCAAAACCTGATTTATTTAAAATCTGCCAAAAGGCTTAATGCTCGTCAGGCTAGATGGTCGTTATTTTTTGCCCGGTTTAATTTCTCTGTTTCTTACCGCCCTGGTTCCCGCAATATTAAGGCAGATGCCTTGTCCCGCATTTTTCCCCCCCCCTCCAGTCCTGCTGATCCGGAGCCCATTCTGCCGGCTTCCTGTGTGGTGGCTGCGGTCTCCTGGGAGATCGAGGGTATTGTGAAGGCCGCCCAGACTTCCCAACCGGACCCCCGCAATAACCCTAACTCCTGCCTTTTTGTCCCCGATTCCGTCCGCTCCCAGGTCCTCGAATGGGTTCACGCCTCGTGCCTGGCATGTCACCCAGGTGTTGCCAGAACGATCGCCCTCGTCAGGAGGAGTTTCTGGTGGCCTACCCTTAAAGGGGATACCCGTGCCTTTGTCCTGGCCTGCTCGGTGTGCGCCAGGAGCAAGGCATCCCACCAGCCTCCCTCCGGTCTTCTCCTTTCCCTCCCCGTCCCTGGCCGTCCTTGGAGTCACATCGGTGTGGACTTTGTCACCGGTCTGCCGTTGTCAGAAGGTAACACCGTTATTCTGACAATAGTGGACCGGTTCTCCAAGGCGGTTCACTTTGTTCCCCTCCCCAAACTCCCGTCCCCCCTTGAAACCGCTAAGCTCTTGGTGCTGCATGTGGTCAGGCTGCACGGGATCCCCTCTGACATCGTGTCAGACCGTGGGCCCCAGTTCTCCTCCCGGGTTTGGAGGGCGTTCTGTGTAGCCCTGGGTGCCTCACCTAGTCTTTCCTCGGGTTTTCATCCCCAGTCTAACGGTCAGGCAGAGAGGGCAAACCAGGACCTGGGGGCCGCCCTGCGGTGCGTCACAGTGCGCAATCCCGCCTCTTGGAGCCGCTTTCTCCCCTGGGTCGAGTACGCGCACAACTCCCTTAAGAGTGCCTCTACAGGCCTATCCCCGTTTGAGTGTGCTTTAGGCTATCAACCCCCTCTTCTGTTGACCCAGGAGGCCGAGATAGCTGTCCCCTCAGTTAAGGCCCATCTCCTTAGATGTAGACGCATCTGGAGGCTCACACGCACCGCACTCCTTCGCGCCAATTCCCGTTCCCAACGTCTGGCGGACCTTCACAGGACCGCAGCCCCACGGTATAGGGCCGGTCAGCAGGTCTGGCTCTCCACCGCTAATATCTCCCTTCCCTCCTCATCCAGGAAACTCCAGCCCCGCTTTATTGGTCCCTTCCCTATCATTTGTCTTGTTAACCCTGTTTCAGTTAAACTTTCCCTCCCCGCCTCCCTCAAAATTTACCCTGTTTTTCATGTGTCCCAAGTCAAGCCTGTCTCCTCCAGCCCCCTCAGTACCCCCACCATCCCTCCACCTCCCGTCCGAGTTATCGACAACGCCCCGGCCTACACGGTGAACCGTGTGATCGATATCCGCCGCAAGGGCCGGGGTTTCCAATACCTCGTCGACTGGGAGGGGTACGGTCCTGAGGAGAGGTCGTGGCTCCACAAGAGCCTTATCTTGGACCATTCACTCATCCAAGACTTCCACGAGCTGTTCCCTGACAAGACCAGGCCTCCGGGTACGCCAGGTGGCGTACATTGAGGGGGGGGTACTGTAACGGTCCGTTCCCCTCCTGTCCGTTTTCCATGTTTTCCTTGTTTCCTTCCGTGTCATGTTGGATCCCATGTCCGTGTTTTCCCCCTGGCTGTGGACTGGGCGTTTCTCTCGGGTTTATTTCGGCTCATTTTCCACTTTAGCTTCCGCCTATCACTCTCCCCTCTCGTTACTCACATTCCTCACTGCTGTGCTTCGGCAATCACTCCCGATTAAACATCACACCTGTTTCTCGTTTCTCCTTCATTTCCTGCACCATTTAAACCCCTGGCTGGCTGCTAGTCGGCGCCAGTTCGTTAACTAACCTACCGTGTTTACGTCATGTCACGCTTCTGGTCCTGTATTCGTCAGCTTGCTGTCTTGTACCTGTTTACCTGGTTTCCAGTCTGGTAGCTATCCCTCCGAAACATTCTCTGTTGCATGCTACTTACCTGTCTCCCTTCAACCTCCAGACGCCGCGGTTCCAGCCTCCCTGTAGCTGTGTCTTGTCCTCCCTATGTTACGTACCTCCCGTACTTGAGTTCCGGTTCCAGGATCCCTGAATGTTAGCCGGCTTCAGCAAGAATTGCCCGAGCCACGCCGCACCTTCCAAATCGGCGGAGCTTTCTTCAGCTACAGTCCTGTCTCAGTACCCTGCTATTAACCTCTGCTTTCTACCCGATTATTCAAGCTACCTATCCAGTTCCAGTCCAGCTCCAGCCCTGGTCTTGTCCTGTACCGGTGTTTCGTACACCTCCGTTAAAGTCCAGTTCCGGCTTGGAATAATTCCGTGCCGGCTTCCGTTTCCCTGAGTGGACCTCCCGGTCCAGTTCCAGTCCAGTTCCAGTCCTGTTCCAGTCCAGTTCCAGTCCAGTTCCAGTCCAGTTCCAGTCCAGTTCCGGTGTTTTATACACCTCCGTTCAAGTCCAGTTCCGGCTTGGAACAAGTTCCGTGCCGCCTTCCGTTTTCCTGAGTGGACCTCCCGGTCCAGTTCCAGTCCAGTTCCGGTGTTTTATACACCTCCGTTCAAGTCCAGTTCCGGCTTGGAACAAGTTCCGCGCCGCCTTCCGTTTTCCTGAGTGGACCTCCCGGTCCAGTTCCAGTCCAGTTCCAGTCCTGTTCCTGTCCAGTTCCGGTGTTTTATACACCTCCGTTCAAGTCCAGTTCCGGCTTGGAACAAGTTCCGTGCCGTCTTCCGTTTTCCTGTGTGGACCTCCCGGTCCAGTTCCAGTCCTGACCCGGTGCCGCTACTCCACCTTCCCTACCCAGTTCCGGCTTGGAACTGTAGGGCACTTCCGCACCCAGTCCGGCTTGGACTCCTAGTCCTGCACCCTTTTGGTTCCGGCTTGGAACCTACCTTGACTTTCAAGCCCAGCTCCGGCTTGGAGCAGTCCGTAAGGGACTCTACTTATGTTTGTTAATTAACCTGTTTTCCTTTCCTGTACAGCTTTGGGACTACCCCAACGCTTAAATAAAATTCCATTTTCTTGAATCTGTCTCCTGGTCGTTGCACTTGGGTTCGTCCCGTATCAGGATCGTAACATTATAATCCTAACGGTAGCAAATGTTTCTGTCCATCAATGCTGTTTTGCTACCAGTAATACCATATCAGTTGTATTCAGTTTTGCAATTATCAGTTTCTGAATGAGTGAATGATTATGTCTAAAACTGATTTGCCCTACAGTGTAGCCAATCACTGTCCAGTTATATCTACAAACCCCATTCCAAAAAAGTTGGGACAGCATGTAAAATGCACATAAAAGCAGAAAGCAGTGATTTCTAAATTTTCTTTTACATATATTTATTTGAAAACAGTACAATCAAAAGATATTTAATGTTTTACCTTATCAACTTTATTGATTTTTGTAAATATACGCTAATTTAGGATTTGATGCCTGCAACACGTTCCAAAAAAGTTGGGACAGGGACAAAAAAAAAAAAAAAAAAGACTGGGAAGTTCAAAAAACACCTGTTTGGAACAAGTGATGCTATCATGACTGTGTATAAAAGGATATCAAAAGACTCTTGATATCTTATTTTCAAGTACTCTTACAAGCGATACTATAACCTCTCTGCATTTGAATGGATCTCTATGGGAATTGGGGGGTGGGACTAGATTAAGCTGTAAATTACACGGGAATAGTATGGAACCCACGGTTGGCTAATGGGTGTGAATCATCAAGGGTCTCCAGACTCATTTTCCTATTGAACTTATTGAAATAAGTCAGGAGAAACAGCCCTTAAAGTGATCCATCCATATCTACTGCATATCTGGCAGCAGAGTGATGGTTTGAGGCTCGTTTGATACCTTCTGCCCCTGTAGCCAACTTTTTGGGAACGTATTGCAGGCATCAAATTCGGAATTAGCGTATATTTACAAAAATCAATAAAGTTGATAAGGAAAAACATTGCATATCTTTAATTTGTACGATTTTCAATTAAATATACAGTGCCCTCCACTATTATTGGCACCCCTGGTAAAGATGAGTTAAAAGGGTTCACCGTTTGGTGAATTAGCTTAATCTCATACTGATAAAATTAGAAAAATCCAACCTTTAATTGAAACAAATTTATTATGAGAAAAAAAATCCCTCATCAAGAAATAATTATTTTTAACAAAACTAGGTGTGCCACAATTATTGGCACCCCTGCATTTATATATAGAATAAAGTAATCATTTTTAATATTTGGTCGCATATCCTTTGCATGCCATGACTTCCTGATGTCTGTGACCCAACAACATCAAAAGACTCTTGATATCTTGTTTTGTGGTACTCTTACAAGTGATACTATAACGTCTCTGCATTTGAATGAATCTCTATGGGAATTGGGGGGTGGGGCTAGATTTAGCTGTAAATTACACTGGAACAGTATGGAACACATGGTTGGCTAAATGGCTGTAAGTCATCAAGGGTCTGACGCATCAAACAAGCCTTAAACCATCACTCTGCTGCCAGTAATACAGTAGATATGGATGTACAACTTGAAAGGTTTCTTCTCCTGACTTATTTTTCCATAGAGTTCAATAGGAAAATTTGTCAGGAGAAACAACCCTTAAAGTGATCCATCCATATCTACTGCATATCTGGCAGCAGCGTGATGGTTCGAGGCTTGTTTGATACCTCAGACCCTTGATGACTTACAGCCATTTTACCAACCATGTATTCCATACTGTTTTTAAATTTACTTCAATTAAAGGTTGGATTCAGCTAATTCTGCTTTTATATGCATTTTACATACTGTCCCAACTTTTTTGGAATTGGGGTTTGTACATACAAAATATAAAAATACAGGGACTAATAAATAAAAATCAAATATTAGATGTTATCATTTATAATGATAAAATTATGAATTACATTTTCAACTATTTCTAGACTTAGACTTGTGAACCTCCTGGTATAAGATGTGACGGAGATGTTTAAAACATACAGTGGTTGAGAAATGTTGAAAAAGATTTTCTCTTTGGGGAGTAATTTTAAAATGGGGCCTATTGTTACTAAAAAACTGATGGAAATTGAAAAAAAGACAGGAGCTATCCTCAAGAGATGGTAGTGCATATTAAAACGTAGGGAAAGAGGGAGAGCAATCATAGGCACAGGATAATTTTGAACTGTATTCTAATGAGTAAATTGTTGTCATTCTTGTCATGTGACTTGAAAAAAATCTAACACCAGTGATACTGGGAACGGCTCTGTCAAATTAGTTGATTGGCAGATCCATTTTTCTTTTGCACCATATGCAAATGCAGCCAGCCTAATGTCTCCCTTGATGTTTTCTATAATTTATGGACGTTTTGTATATTTCATCACAATAACCTCATCTTTTCTCATTTTTCATTTTTTATAGAAAAGAAAACCTGCAATCCTGAGTCTATGTACAAAGGGAATGATGAGAGTTCCTGCATAGTAAATCTAACAAAGGTGAAAGACACATTTTCTAAGACAACTGTTCACTTCATTTAAAGACAAGTCAGCGACTTCTGACATCAGTCTGCTGTCATGGATGCATCCCGCGTGAACAACAGCAGCAGGGCCTTGTTGGGCGATATGCTGTGGGACAGTCTAGACCCTTGCCCAACCTCTGTGAGCGGCGCCACCTTCCTGATCGTTGCCTACAGCGCCATGGTCGCGGTGGGCCTCATCGGCAACACCTGCCTGGTCTTCGTCATCTCGCGGCAGAAGGACATGAGGAACGTCACCAACATCTTCATCGCCAACCTCTCCTGTTCCGACATCCTCGTGGGCGTCGTGTGTCTGCCCGCTACGATCATCTACACCCTTATGGACCGATGGATCCTGGGCGAGGTTCTGTGCAAGGTCACGCCCTTCGTCCAGTGCACGTCCATCACCGTTTCCATCTTCTCCCTGGTGCTCATTGCCCTGGAGCGGCACCAGCTTATCCTCCACCCAACAGGCTGGAAGCCTGTGGTGGGACACTCCTACCTGGCGGTGGCTGTCATCTGGGTGGTGGCCTGTTTCATCTCCCTACCCTTCCTCTCCTTCAACGTCCTCACCAATGACCCCTACAAAAACCTCAACATCTCTATCAACCACTTCAGAGACCACTTGGTCTGCATGGAGCAGTGGCCCTCCAATGAAAAACGGCTGGCCTACACCACTACCGTTCTGCTGTTTCAGTACTGCCTGCCCCTTGTCCTCGTCTTCCTCTGCTACCTGCGCATCTTCCTGCGACTGCGCCGGCGGAAGGACATGGTGGACCGGGCGCGGGATGCCAGGAAGAGAGCCAAGGACTCCCAGAGGGTCAACACCATGCTAGCCTCCATCGTGGTGGTCTTCGCCCTCTGCTGGCTCCCGCTCAACATCTTCAACACGGTGTTCGACTGGAACCACAAGGCCCTCCCCATCTGCCAGCACGACTTCATCTTCTCCGCCTGCCACCTCATGGCCATGGCCTCCACCTGCGTCAACCCCATCATCTACGGCTTCCTCAACAGCAACTTCCAGAAGGAGCTGAAGGCCACTCTGCATCGCTGCCGCTGCTGGGGGGCGCCAGAGAGCTACGAAAGTTTCCCTCTCTCCACCGTCAGCACTGAGGTCACTAAGGTGTCCTCCCTGAGCAATGGGTCTTTCAGTGTCAATACCTAGTGGAGAGAGAGGGAGAGAGAGTGAGAGAGAGGGGGGGGGGGACTGGCGTGGAAATGCGGCATCATCTCGCGCTGACTTAGTGTCCAGTTTCGGGCTGTGACACCTATTACGCATTGACATCGGTGTCATCTTGATGCGTCCACCGCTCACCAATGTTGATTCAGAAACCAGTCAATGAAGAGACTGGCCTTTACAAAATAAAAAGCAGTGTTGTCAAAAGCCACAACACAAGCGCAGCTGTAACACGTTTATCCATAGATTACGCCACAACCCTCAGTTCAGTTGAATCTAGCTGATCTTTATAACGGCTTTGCACATGGAAGGACATGGAACATGGAAGGACAATAGCAGATGTGTAGTGCCCCCCCCCCCCCCCCCCCCCCCCCCGATGGACAAACTGCCTCCGAAAATTGGCTCTTACATTGTGCCATGCATTTCATTTGTAATTACTGTTTCATTTCTTGTGTTTGCCTTTCAAGCCCTGGTGAAATGCTTGATTTATTGACCAACATCTTCACGCACTGTTGGTTTCTATAGCATTGCTGTATGCGGGAGATGCTTGTATAATATTTGGATGCTTTCAATAAAACTAAAAAAGCCACATTGTGGCACCTTCAAGGTGAACAAACTACATCTGGATTATCAATCACAAAGTTTTGTCAGGTTTCCATTAAAGACCACCTTTTTGAATTTTTTGTTCGTTCTAATTATTTTGATTAACAACTCTTTTAATAATGACCCTTATATATTAACAGTCAAATGATGTAAACAATCTGCATTTTTGCAGTGAAACTGAGTGTGCCATTTTACAGTGTTATATGTTATCTCCTATGTGCTATTTTGTCTTGAAATAATTTGTAATATGTATGCAGTTTAGGTTTACCATCTGGTGAAGAATGTGGAACTGTAATTCTAGTGAAAACCTTGCATTCTCTCAAACAGCCAAAGATAATGCTATAATGACACCTTCGCCGAAGATAATAACACTAGAAGGTCATTTCAAATTAGCCATCACACTGAGAGAAAACATAGAATCTGAAATTATATATTTCTTTCATCTTTAAACATTTATAAAAATAACCCTTTTCATTGCCAGTGGTTTTTATTTATTATAATTATACCCATGGTCAAGGTTGCCGGCCATTTTTATATAGCATTTACAACATCTGAAGTTTTGAAGAGAGTTTTTATAGAGATGTTTTTGTTTTTTCAAACACTGCTGGATGTTTATTGTATATTTTGCACTTCGCATTTGTTTCAAGGCTCACTTGTATTTCTGCACTTCCCAGAAATTACATTACATGGAGGCTTGCCACTTTTTATTTGCTATGGTCAAGAGAAGTACTACAGAATTACACAAATATTTTAAAACCAGGAGGGATCACACTGGGCACACATAAAAAATTAAAAGGACTTTGAAGCCAAATCCAAAGGTGATTACACAGTATAAATACATGAGAAAAGCCTATAGTCCTGTCTATTCCCAGAGGCCTTATGTATCATTGATCCCTATGTTCCACACTGAAGACGTGTCAGGTTTATAACCCTGTGCAAGGACCATTTGATTACATATCAATCAAATTTGTTTTGTGTTTGGTTTCAGCTCTTTTCCAGCTCGCAGAGTGACTGGAGGAGAATGAATATCATCCTCATTTTTTAACGTACGAACATATTAGGTGTGCGCATAACACACAGTTGTATCTCGCAGTTACTCCATTAGACTTTGGTTTTGATGCCATCAAATTTCTAATATCATATGTTAGAAATCATTTCTGTATCATATGTACGGTCCTTAGTTGTGTTTTAAAACCGCGTCAATGTCATTTGCTTTTACTCTGATGCTGAACACACCTTGACATGCAGTATCTGGTGAGTTTGTGAATGTGGTGAGCAAGTCTGTGCACTCAAGTAACTTGTCAACATAAATATGAATATAATATATATATTATATATATATAATATAAATCAACTGTCACCAATTGGTAAGAGTCAATGTATGCATTTGTATGCTTGTGTGTGTGCTTGTGTATGGTATGTGTGTGTGTGTGTGTGTGTGTGTGTGTGTGTGTGTGTGTGTGTGTGTGTGTGTGTGTGTGTGTGTGTGTGTGTGTGTGTGTGTGTGTGTGTGTGTGTGCGTGGGTGTTTATTTCATGAAAGAGCATGACATTTCTTTGTCTACCTTTTTGTTGAAAGTCATTTGTGTTGTGATGCATTTAAAATGTTGTACAGATGTGTACTCTTACTTGTGTCCCCCTTGGAAGGAGCAATCGTTTGTTTCATTAATATTGCCCAATTATTGGTCAAACCAAGGCATCATGATGACCAGCTACTTTGCATGGTCAAGAATCAACTTAATAGCTTTCTCAGTATTTAAGATAGGTTTAATCAAATACTAATTATCAAATCAAATTATTCACTTTTTGTATTTGCAAAGAGCCATATATAACACACTGTTTACAATAAATTGATTGAAGAAAAAGAAGAAATAGCATTCATAAAGAATGTGCAGTACATCAATGAAATCTGCACTTAGAAACCACCAGAGAGTGACAGGGTCTAAAGGCTCAGTTAAGAACCATTAATTATTAAAGAGAGATAGGGAACTCTGGGAATTTAGATAGTTATTGATGATATTGATGGAACAGACTGAGCAGGGTTGAAAGAAAAGTCCAAATGGTAATTAATTATCTCTGGGCCTGTACTGAAAACTGGTGTAGGCCTACTGACTAAATTGTGAATTTAACTTTCATTTTCCCTTTAACAATAAAATACAAGTGTTTGTTTTCTTTCTCCACATGCACCGTTCATGATAACAATGAAAATAAATCATGAAAAAAGCATTCCTTGTAAAAGAATGCTTTCATTTTTTTGTCAGGCAAAGTTAAACAAAAATGTCAATTCAATTCAGGCTTAACGATTGCACCACTGTTATGCCAGCCAGCCACCCATAAATGGCCAGGTCATTTATTCTTTAAGGTGTTAAGCACGTAGCTTTCCCTTTGGACATATATGGGATTGTCCTGGTATTTGTATGAATTTATATTGTCAATTTATAAGTGTAAAATATATGCTGTGTTGCGCTCCATTTGTGTGTCCTTGTTAGTATGCTGTGAAACTGAAAAGCTGAAAAATCACATCAGAATTCACAATGCAGTACCTGTTTTCTCCTCAGATTATCTTATGGATGATAACTGGCATCATCACCCTGAAAGGTGTGTTAAGATATTCTACAGCATCTCGTTTTTTTTTTTACTTTGTAATTTGACATGTTTTTCTTTTTTTTTTTAAATCAGTAGACATAATTCACATTGCATTTAGCTTGTATATCTGATTTGTTCACTTCTGTAAATCTGCTTAAATATATAGTGTAAATGGGCCATGACTGGCGTTGTGTATCTTTTCCATGTTGTGTGATTCCGTGCCTCTATATTCTACCTCACCTCATTAACACTGTTTTGCAACAGGTCTACGTTTTTGGTTAGGTTGGATTTTAGAATACCTGGCCATCCAGTAAAGTCCAAAATATTATATAATTATAATTTTAATGCAAATATGTCTATTAATAGTCGATATATGTAGGTGTGGACTGGTTCCTTGGGCTCTCAAGATAAAGTATAAACAATGGCATTTATGAGTCTGAGAATTGTTTAGGCTGGGTTTTATATGAAGTGAAATCACTGATAACTACACGTCTCATTCCCATCCAAAATCATATGGCCATGGAGAGAGAAACAATGATAACTTAATTCAAAGATAAATGAAAGTAATCTAATGTAATTCCATTAGAGTAGATTACATGCATTTAGCAGATGCTGTTATCCAGAGTAAATGGAACAGAATGACCAGGCTAACAACATTCCCAGGCAAGCATGTGTAAGTGCAATATTAAGTTAATTATACCAACCTAGAAACATAAAACTAATTAAATATTCATACAGCTGATATCCATAGAAAACAATAAAGAATAACAGCAATCCTGAAGTAATTACAGAATAAAAATGACCAGGGCGTTGGGCAGCCGCCGTGACCACAGGTTATGGATGTCTATGAACCTCAGATTCAGTAGCGAAAGTTAGATAAGGTGGCTGGGTTTTTTCGAACCCAAAAAAGGTATTTTCTTACGTGGAAAATTTGCAAATACGCAGCTTGTACACAATGCATAAGATGTGTCCCTCCAATTGGTCATTGCTTTGAATCGAGGGAGAAGGAACAGGGAGGACTGACTTCGACGATGTCATCGAGACATTTGTGAGGATGAAGAGAAGAAGAACAGAGTTGGAGTAGTGGCCCCTTCTACTGTTTTTATATGCCTTCGCAACTGACAATAACAATGCTTTGGTAAGTATGGCTTTCCGCCAAAAATAAGCAAATGCATTTACTAATTTGCTAACTCTATGTTCATTTTTAATACTAATACAATTTAATACTATTTCACTATTAAATAATTGACAGGTAAAATGCCCCCCCCCCCCCCCCCCGCCCACCTTGACACTAAAAACCCCATCAGAAGTAAAAGCTAATTACACCACTGGACAAGGTCATAGTTCTTTAAAATGGCTTATACGCAGCATACTATATTTTACACTCATAAATTGACAATATAAATTCATACAAATATCAGGACAAACCCATATATTTCCATATAAGGGAGGGCTGCGTGTTTAACACCTTAAAGAGTAAATGACCTGGCCCTTTACAGGTGGCAGGCTGCAATAACAAGTAGCATTGTGTACTGTATGTACCCAAAAATACGGGAGCTATGTTATTTTACCCCTCATTCTGTTGGTTAGTCTAAAACAGGACTGATAAATGAATGGAAAATATGCATACATTACTATCTATTCTTTTTGTCACCAGTTAATCAGTTATATTACAAGGTAAAAAAAACAAAAACAAAAAAACAACTGCTATGTATCCGTCTACATTATCCAATCAGGAAACTGACACTATGGGGGGGGGGCAGTCCTCCACAGGGGACAACATGTATAAATGGTGAATTGCTTGACACTCAATAAACTCTGTGCATAGGCAGAAAACAGGTGGAATTCTGAAATGAGTCTGGTATGTTCCCTAAAAATACTGCATCACAAACTACAGCTAGCATTTGTTGGTAAAGCACTGCATTGTTAAAATAAAAAATGTATTTAGCTCTCTCTCTCTCTCCCTACTACTTTCCCCTTCACGTATGAAAGCTTCAAGTCTTCATTTGACAGGATAATGAGAAGAGCTCTGCCAACCAGAGTTTTTGAGTTTTTTTTACAGTGATAATTCCTTACTTGTATATAACTTATCACATGATGTATAATCATTTAATTCCATTTTTGTCCAAGAAAATGTAATCGTATTTCTAAAGTTTCAGTTACTGGCTGCACTACCTATGGTTATGGCTAAGCAGTATCAAATGCTCCCCTACACCATATCTACTTGGCTAGAATACTGACATAGAATCACTCTCTCAGGAGAAAACTCAAAATTTTATCCAGTTTTACTTTACTGCACTAAAAACAAAAAACCTCTTAATATCACACTGGTTTAGCTTAATGTCTGAGCATGCCTCATTGGAAATAAACACAGCATGACTGAAAAAAGGCTACAAAATAAACAGCATGATATCAATAAAATATGGGGATTATTATACGGCAGAAAAACAGATGGTCACTTTTCCATTTTATGCTGTGTTGCAGAAACAATTAAACCTCAGAGTGCCCGTTTTACTGAGGTTTTAGAAAACTAAAATGTCTTGCGAAAAACTGATTGTGCTTCTGATAAAAAAATGACATTGTTTTGAGGTGTAGGGCCTGGGTTTTCAACAGAGGGGTCTTATGATGGGTTCTTTAAGCCTGGGTGGGGGTCCTTGAAATAGAAATCGCTAGAAGTACTTGCGATGGATGAAAATATACATCGATATGAATTTCTTATGAATTAATATGGTGAAGATGGACCAAAGAATTGAGCTTAATGTAGCCTCATGTCCTAAAATACAAATTGGTAATTAAATTCAGATATGAGCGTGATGTGAGGAGAAAATTTCAACTGAATCAAAGAACATTAAGGTAGTCTAACGATTCAACTGAATCAAAGAACATTAAGGTAGTCTAACGATTCAACTGAATGAAAGAACGTTAAGGTAGTCTAACGAATCAACTGAATCAAAGAACATTAAGGTAGTCTAACGAATCAACTGAATCAAAGAACATTAAGGTAGTCCAACGAATCAACTGAATCAAAGAACATTAAGGTAGTCCAACGAATCAACTGAATCAAAGAACATTAAGGTAGTCTAACGAATCAGTCAGGATGTGCAGTTGAAAATGAATGGGAACCATTGAGCTTAATGTGTGTTCAAGTGGCTTAATGGCCTAAAATTGAGGTAGTAGAACTATCTGGAAAAAACAAGGGGGTACCTATGCTCATGGAAACATACAGTAAGTCACTTAATTGGATGTAGGGCATATGTGGCCAATACACCCTGTATGTGAGGTGGCGTCAAGCTCATTGGCTCCACCAGTGATTGATATTTCAGCAGTTTAATTAAGAAATAAATAAAGATTGTAAGTTGAATCTATATTGATACATTGCTTGGCACAGCCATGTTCCATTATAAGTAATGACCTCTTTCTGAAGCAGCCCGCAGTTTCCGTATTAGGTAACTGTGGCCCGTGTGCTGCATTAATGCTGACCTCAAGGCCATAGATAAGATTCATCTCATTCTCAACGCTCCTGAAATTTATCCTCCGCGTCAGATCAGCTGTGAGGGCCTGTGAGGGAGGGTGAATTCTGAACCGCGCATTATACGCGCAGGGAGAGGAGGCAGGCTTCAGACCTGGGCCTGCATTATGCCCACACCTGTCTGGTAAATGTTTGTGTTTTTTCATTTCCAAGAGCATGTCTTTTGAATGTCCCAGTGGCTTCATTCTAATCTGATAAGCAGTGATGTCATTGCAGATTGGACCTCTACAGTGCCACAAGGTCCATGGTCCGTGACTGAATAATTCAATTTATATTTCTGTGCCATGGGAGGCACAGATACAAAATATTTAAAAAAATATTATTAACAAATATTTTATCTTGTCCTTTTGTAATGTCTACCTTCAGTTCTGTGTTTATGATTGGGTCCTATTTCTGAATTCAACTTAATGCACCCAGTCAACATGTTCTTGTCAAATTACAGGTTACAATATAACAAAACAAATGAGCTTAATTTGTAACTGCAGACACTGGCCTGAAGCATGTGACTGTGAATTCACTTTCTTTTACAATATACAGTAAAACTCTGACTTGCATGGCTTCATCACCAAAGGCTTTTCCAGAGATGTGAAAATTAAAATTGCATTCTATCGTAGTCGACCATTTGCACCTATAAACCCACCCTCAAATTGCATGACCTGTGTGATTCTGGTGTGAAAACCTGTCCAAAACTTTTGTGGGAAAATGTTACATTATTAAATAAAACATTATTTCTTGGCAGCACACAATAAACATTAACGTACTTGATCTAGCATTCTTGCTCTGTAATATTTAATGTTTCCTTTGTTAAGATAAGCTGAAGTCACAATTCCACCACTGAAAAACATCTCAAAATGAAGTGCATTACATCAAACTTGGGTTATCTGTCCAAATAATTATTTTTATTAAGCGAAAGGAACAGGACAAAGATTGCTGAAAAACATTTCCTGGAAAATATACAATAAATATTTATATGATTGATCAAACATTTTTTGTCTGTACTATTTCATGCTGACTGAGTCAAGATATGATAAATCTGTCAGAAAATTCACTGGGAAACATTTATAGTACTGAAAAACATTCTTCCACACTTTCTTTAAATCCTTTACCTCATTTTAACCCTTGTGTGGTGTTCAGGTCTGTGGGACCCGTATTCAATGTTTACTAAAAGAAAAATTATACAATTCATAATTTTTTCAACCTGAGACTCATTGACCTTGGCTCATTTTCTGTGATGAACATGTAAAAGAACACAAAAAACAAATATCGCTTTTATTGATAAATGTGATCTAGCAGAGGTAAATGGTAAATATTAACCATATATGCTGTCTATATTGCTTGTAATTGAGATAAAGTCAATATCTGTGAAGTATTTTTACGTAAATTGCTATGGCTTTATTGTTTTAAAAACCAAATAATGTTGTGGGTCCACCAGACCCGCGAACACTGGGTGAGTAACAAAAACACGAACACCACACAAGGGTTAAATGATGCATTTGCAACTGAAGAACATCAATAAAGCAAGAACACTTGAAAGAAGGGAAATCAGCAGATCTTCAACTTGGGTTTCAGTCCATGGCGACCGCGGGCAATCATGTACATTAAAACAAAGGTATTGCCTTAAAACTGAAATGGTGTAGTTAATCATGTAGATGGCGAGAAAAGGGCAATCTGTCAAGAAAAGGCTGTGCGTTATATCCCCCCTATAAACCAGTCCCCACATAAGACCCTTTTCCATGCTGATCATGTTAGAACACCTGAGGATTTAGGGGGCACTAAATGCCAGCGGTGGACTAATCCCATATGTCACATTCCATCAGTTTTATAGCAAATAACATCCAAACTGCTGGTAATGCAAAATATTTACTGTCTGATCATGATGTTGTAGTTTATCAGGTCTTACTGATTTAGCCTTAAGAATAAGCCATATGCCGACCAGGGTGTATTCCTGCCTCTCGCCCAATGTGTGCTGGGATAGGCGCTACCCCCCCATCCCGCGATCCTGACCAGGAAGCGGGTTAGATAATGGATGGATGTACTTAGCCATAGCTCACTGTGTGAACTAGACTTGATGTTCACGTCTATGGGTAGCTGCTACTTTATGATAGAACTGTACATTATCTGGCCTGTTTGATAGTTGATTCAATGACCTTCAGTCTGCACTTATACATTGCTTTGGATAAAAGAATGAAATGTAATGTGTAAAAAAAAAAAATGTAACAACATACTAACCGGATTTACGAAGGAAAGAAGGAAAGCTGAACAGGTTGAACATTAGTGTGGAATTGGAATGGAAATAATTGAAATAAAATAATTTTACATTTTAATGCGTGTTTTAAAAAGTATTGTGTTTTATTAGGTTTTATTTTACATTTTTGTCATGCAGAAAGACCTCAGCCTCTGCCTGACATCGTAGGTAGCACTGCCCGTGCATACCTATGCATTCCCCCCCCCCCCCCCCCCCCCCACCATGAACTCTCTGTTGAGCTACTTGAAGCAGTCAATTGAATATACATCAGCTGTCAGTGGTGCATATCACCAGCAGGAGCATTTAGGCTTTGGAGACGGCTGCAAACCAGGGGGACCCCAGACAGTGGTGTGTAGATGAGAATGTGCACCAGTTCTGAAGCGTGCATATACTGTATATCAGAAACCTTGCTCTGCTCCCTTGCTCCTCTACCCTGTATCTCTTTCCACCTGGCAGTTTGTTACTATACCAGGTAGAGATTTTTAACAAAAAAATCATGAGGCCCAACACATATATATATATGTGCCTATCAGGGAAGGACATGTCTGATAATAGGCAAGGCTGGGCTGATGAGGCCTCAGGGCACCAGCACATAAAGTAAGTGTCTGAATGTTTTATTATCTCATTTCGTTCCAACACTGCCATTGCTCAACATATTAGAGCGCGCCCTTGTTGACTCATCCATCTGTATTGCTGCAAATCTGGCAGCTGAAATCATGTGTCGTGGGTTTTTACAGGTGACCTCTTTCCTGATGTGACGTCGGCCTTGTTTTCATGCTCTCGGTATGACATACTCGTCATGGCAATATGTGACCTTATGCCTTTAACCGCCTGCTCAACCAAGCGGTGGCATTGCACTATGGGTCTTTCATTGCTCTCAGAAATTCTACCCAAGAGCGATGCTAGGAGCACCTTGGAGTAACTGGCAGAAGGACAAGCGAATGTCTGGGGGAGAACTTTCCCAGCTGCCGTTACAAAGGGAGGAGAAAAATCAAGCCCTCAAGGACAGGAGGCAGGATACAGGCGTACAGATAAGCAGCAGGTCTGCTATTATCCAGCACAGGAGTAAAACAAACCAGATATTGAATATAAATATTGTTTTAAACAAAAAAGTTAGACGTGGTCCGACTCCACATTATGCTGTATAATTCATAGCATAAATTAAACTTTGCATTGAAAACAAGTGGATCTGGGCAGACGTTGATGGCTGACAGAGACAGGGCAATTAGATGGCTGCACGGAAAGATGGATGGATAAACAGGTTGATACGAGTGATTTTATGGAGCTGGATCAACACTTTGACCTGGCTGTCTCCTTCCCCTGACTTAGCTCAGATTTTGATTTTGTGGGAATGTCATGTATTATTTATATCCACCTTTTCTCAAAGTGTTCCAAAACAAAAGACCAGAGCCATGTCAGCCATTTCATTTATTTATGGGGTGCTTCCTTTAAGTGATGCTTCCAGCTCTTTCAAAGAACTCATTGGAATGAACCCTGGATACGTGGCGATGCAAGCTGTCTTCAGAAGAAAAAAAAGAAGATTCACAGAGAATTGAGGGGGGAAAGTCCACTTGAATTTCTCCCTTCAGACTACGGTGGTCACAAAAAGAATCGTCCTACAAATGAATAAGGCCCAACTTGTTATGCAGTCCAATTTGCTAGCCTGCAATTCAGTTAAAATGCATTATGTGTCTTTGTAGCAGAACTTTAATATGTAACAAGGTAATTGACTATAAAGCACTGTTTATATAAAGTAAGCCTGACTTAAATGAATGTGGTCGATGCAAACTAACAAATTACTTTGACTGAATTCATAACACCAGTTAATTAAATTCTAGGTAATGCAACCTATCAGAGAACACATATGTGTTTAAATAACCGCATCATACAATTTAAAATAATAATTGGGAGCACACCTAGCCTTACAAATGAAGAATCAGATTATTGATCATATGCATCAGTGCTGTAGCTTTCACTTCAAATGTAGGAAGATTATGCTTTGTTTTTGGCAAGGGCTGACTTTCATTAACTTAAGTATTGCTGAAAAAATAAGAGAGTGAAGGGTGATGGATAAAGGATGCCTCATGCCCATTCATTTTCCCCTCCCCCAAACTGCACTTTTATATTAACTTCCATGGATTGATCATGCTAATTACCTTGTGTTTTTTTTCTTCTTTTTGATGAAAATTGGGGGAAACCCAGCCATCTTCCAGATTAGTTCATATTGGTGAAGTCCAGCTGTGCTTTGCTAAAACTAAACTTGTATTTGGCCAAGTCTTCCAAAAAAAAAAAAACCCTAATATTTTACTCTCTGGGACTAGAAGGGATGACAGAGCGGTACCAACTTGGTTGCCTGGTAACCACTCAATTCTGGTGGGATCCTTCTGAGTTTCTGGCCTGTGTGAAGACCAAACTACAGTAGGTGCCCTTCTAACTTGGTTTGCATTGGCATGTGTAAAAGGCTAGGATGCAAAACTTCAGGGGAAAAATGAAAAAAAAAAAGGCCCACAAATTCTTAAAATTCATATTCACCTGTCTGAACGTCCAAGACTTTTTGTGTGGCAGTGCTTTTATACAAGGGCTGTGTTCATGTGTCAGCAACAGGGTGACTGTGACCTCAGTGACTCTTATATTAAATGGGAATTATGGTCAACATCAATAAACCACCGTTTGAATTTATCGCTCTGTTAACACAAATCAAAATGTCCCCTTGAACAAAATGCACTAACATTCGCTTCAGGAGTTCATCTAGATCACGTTGTGTGTTTCCGAGTAACCAGAGATTTCACCAAGCCAAAAAAATTTCAGTTGATCAACATAATCTTGCAATATTGAAAAACGGACTCACAAAGTCAGTCAACATCGTTAGGTGGTTCTGTAATTTGACCAGAGCAGTCCCGTTTCCTCTCCTTTATGAATTCATCTGGCAGAAACATTCACCCAAGATAACAAGAAATATTTTCCATTAACTGCTATAAACCATTTTGTACCAATTCAACCATGAACAATGCTATCCTCAGAATCATGATGAACTACTTTTACCACCTGAGGAAGCTCAAACTTGCCTGCAAATGGATCTTTCAGCATACAAAGATTCCAAAGATTTTCTACAATCCGAATTTGTGGTTTGAATTGAAGAGGGCAGACCGCATGTGAGCACTAAAGGATCTGAATGATACTTCTGTATGGAGGAATCATGAAAGAACATATAAATATACTGTATATACACACAATTATGAACATTATGTGCATATTATGAAACCAAGAAGAGAGAAATGTGAAGATTTGCAGCAAGAAGACAGAAGAAATGGTGAACAGTGAAGAGACTGCCTTTTGAAGGCGACATGGCCACAGTCAGGCCCCAATAGCAACGTGAAATGGGGTTGAAGAAGTAACTAAGTCCAGTTGGACAGCATGATTTAGACATTTAGAGGTGCATTGACAGCCAACCCAGACAGACAGCCAAGGTCAGTCAGCTTCAATGACAGAGTTGATTGCTCTGTAAAAACAAGCCAGCTCACAATATTGATGCACATACATACAGAGGGCAAGTAGGCCACATAGGTTGGCCGGCTGAATACTGTCTGGTCAATGCACCTCTTAACCTTGTGTGCTTTTCACTTGTAGTACAAAGGCAGCAGCCTACATGGTAAGTCATTATTTTCAACACGAGGCACATGCTGGGCAGTAAATATGGTGCTCTTCCATTCACTATGCTACAGGAGCATGTGCAAGAAATAGGTAGGTTGAAATATAATAAACTCTGCAAATGAATAACCAGATCCAATGTGTTCATACTATAAAAAAAAACTCCAAGTACCATGTTGCATGCAGGTAATATAGCTAGATTTAGGTATTGGTGGGAGCTTACCTGCTGTTATGTCTCAACAATGCCAACACTGTATGTGAAAGCAAAATCCAACTATACCTGTGAAAGAGATATTAACAGATGATCTGATGATATTTTCAGATGAAATCAGTAATAGTATAAATTTGAAATCCCAGCACAGGCTAATGTTTTTGTTGGTGCTGACCATGCAAAGTGGGAGTTGTTATTTCTATACATCAAACGGGTTATGGTACCCATTGTAGAAATGTATCTTGCCTTTGTACACCATTCATTTCATAAGTCATCTTGCATTTTCAGTTCATTGAAATTCAAGTCTTTCCAAACTTGGCCCCCTACTTCTCTCTCTCTCTCTGTAACCAGTCAGAGACATGGTGGCTGGCAGTGGTCAGGTGGATATGACCTCCATTACCCTCTCTTGACCAGTTCATCTGTGAATTTGTTGTAAAAGTCTAGAGTCACACCCATGGTGATCCCCAACACAGGAAAAGAGACAGCGTGTTGAAACTGTCAGCATCCTGAGCTAATGTGCTAACCTGAAGCAGGCAGGTATATAGAGAGGTGTTGAAGAGAGGTGTTGAAGAGAGGTGTGGTGCTTAATGTGATGTTGGATTGTTCTTGTACTCACTTGAGAAATGCAGCCAGCTCTCTCCTTAAGGTACAGAGCGTGCTTCATGGACCCACACCTTCGATGGCGTTGACACACAGCCTATAACATGCTTGATTCCCCTCTGACAGTTCACATCAGCATTTGATGAAAACGCAGAGCGCTTCCCTCAGGCTGCCGGACCCCATCCAGTGAACTAGTGATGCAGAGAGCTGGGCAAGAGGAGGAGGAGGAGTGCGGTGAAGAAATCGCAGCTTTTTAAAAATACCCACAGCCTTGTTCTGCAGTCCTAGCATACAAATTTGGCTTGGGTCTATATGTGTTTTCTTGGAAAATGCAATATTAATGTGTGGGGCCTGAAAACTCTGGCTTTCTCAGCATATTTGGATATTGATATATGTCTGGCTGTCTGTTTCTTCTCTATTTTCCCAGCCAATTCCGTCTTCATTTATTTTAGTACATCAGTTGTGCAACCAGTCTCAGTGAGACCAATTAATGTTATTCCACAAGGGCCCACTGATTTTAGAATAAAAACCCACTGTTTTCTCTCTAAAACACATAGACTAAGTATGTTTTTATCTATGGGTGGCACGATGAAGGATGAACCCATTTGGTTTTGTCAAGATTTCTGATGTTACACTGGCTTTTAATACACCCTCCGGAAGACACTTCTTCAAAATGACAATCATTCCCATAAACAAAGAAGGTGTGTTTGTGTGTGTGTGTGTGTGTGTGTGTGTGTGTGTGTGTGTGTGTGTGTGTGTGTTTTGCCTCAACCACAGTGTACTACATCCTGGACCCCCATCCACAAGCTCTGTCCACAGCTCCTAATCTAGTGGCATCATCTGGGTTTAAAACAGTGGTGTAATTACTGTACAGGGAGAGTATCTCTCTACAGAGCAGCCAGGTCTGTTTCATCTTAGAATGTTTCAATCCCACTTATTATATACTCAAGCCGTGTTAAATGAATAGCTCCCCCTCTTACTAAAAATGCTTTCAGATGGGATTTCTTTTTAGCTGGCATGATTCATTAAATCAAATCAATATAAAGGCAAAAGAGAAGAATACGGCCTGATGACAAAGATGTGGGATGCATAGCCAAATGTGTACCTTTCAGAAGAAGATTAATTTCACCCCTTTCTGTGTTGCAGTCAGAAAACATTGGATTATGTTATAATCACAATTGTATTGTAGTTTACTTGACGATCTACTGACATGGATACAGCGTGGTAACTAGCCTCTTATCTTATATATTTTCAAACAGCTATTTCCTTGTCCATAATGCCAAAAACACAGTACACAGAGACAGAGATAAGTTCAGGGCATGGCTGCTGCATTTTGCCAATAATACAACGTTAAAAAAGAAATTATCTGCTCTAGATGTTTGTGTAGTCTGACCAGGGCACAGATACACAGAAAAGGTACCCTTTTCAAAGGAGATAATAGCATAGCAACAACATTCACCAAATTTACCTCACAGCAAGTTATCAGGTTACATTATTTCCTTTAGAGTTTTCCTTTATGGGAGCTGCTGGATTAAGTTTTATTCAATTTGTTTGAACAAGCTAAAGTAAAAGCAAACACATACAGAGATAAATACATAATTCCTTGTAACTTATCTGTTCATGCGCATTCTCTGTCTTTGTGTGTTTCGTATTGTACTGGTAGGTACTGCAGCTTGCAGTGCTGAATGACTGTTCAAACAAAGTTGTGTCCAAATCTATATTACAACTGCCCTTTGACATCCTAGCTTTGGTATAAATTTGGCATATATTACCAATTAAAGCACAACTGAACTTTGGTAGAACTTTGGGTTGTGTAGTTACCTGGCCATAATATGAGTCGAAATGGTGGCGAAATATGTTCGTTAGTTGCTCTGTGCTCCCCTGGGGTGATAATCCAGAATAGGGTATTTGTCACTCTCCATTCACTTCTATAGCGCAACTAAAACGGTCTCAAAATGACACTTCTAGCACGTATACGAAAGCGAACAAAGCGGATTCTGTCAATACAAACAATAACCAGTCCTCCTACATATTTTTTTAATTTAAATTAATTGGCCCTTTCCTGTTTCGTATTTTATTTGGAACGTAGATCCGGTAGATAGCCTAAGGCTGCGTCCCAATCCAGTTTTTGCTCCACCCTCGTAAACTTCACTTGCAAACTTCACTTGGGGGAATCCCCTTTGAGACCAGGATGTACCCTCGGTCTCCATTTTAAGTGTGAGTCCAATCCGTTAGAAAGCCAAGTGAAGTTTGTGACATAGCCCCTTCACCCTCAACTTTTCTCAAGTGAACGAGTCTGCATAAGAGCAGACTTGGCAAGCTCATATTACCCACAATTCACATCGAACGTCCTGTTCAGTGATAATCACGTTAATGTTTATCGCGGTATTATACATACAGAATGGAAAAGACGGTGTTAAGGCTAATAAATACAGTAGTGATGGGCAAAACAGTTCACTTCAGTGACACGAATCACTAGAATCAGTTCATTAAAAAGATTCGTTCAGTGCTTGGGCGGAGCTCCGACTGCGTACTGCGTATTGAAGTGAACTGAAACGGCCGAACAGTTCATGCGGAAGTGCTGTCGCTTTGACAAATGCGTTTACAAATCTTGATATTTTAAAAGTTTCGGTGAACGCTGGTTTTCAATGACTTTTAAGTCTTAACTTGCTGGGCCTGATTCTGGCAGTTTGAGCCGCTGATTATCACTCAGGATCACGTCACGTTAACTCACTGTGTCTAGTAGCCTTCAGTGAACGGATCACTCAACTTGCACCGTTCCGTCATAGTTTAAGGACCTGAGACAGTCTCAGCCACTAGTGTTGTGTCGTTCGCGAACGTCCCCCGGGGGATTCGCAGCGAACGAATCACTACACGTTCGCTCGCAGAAGTCCACTCTGCACGCTCGCTGCCTCGCTCGGCGCCCGCCCGCGAAATTTTTTTATTATTTTTTTAAACTTTATTTCGAACAATTTAGGAAACAAATTAGAGAAAAAAAAGAAAAAAAACTTTCTAGTATACAACACGCAAACACGGTACTCATTTCGGCTATACAATACTTAGAACAATACGTCCGAAATGGAATAGGAAGAAGCAAATGCGAATGATTCGTTCAGCACAGCAGAACTAGTTCGCAAGGGACGAATCACGTTCGCTCGCGGCAGTCCCTCCCCCTCCCTGCACGGTGCACGCTCGCTGCTGATCAGATCCGTTCGAGAGCTCAACTGAACTGAGAAATGAACGGATCTTTTCAGTAAGTGATTCAGTTCAGTTCGTTCACCCAAAAGATTCGGTCTTTTGAACGAATCGTTCGCGAACGACACAACACTAAAATACAGGTTAATCTAGTAGTTTGCTTATTTGTATTTCATAGTTTAGCAAATTGCGTTATGCAGCAACAGAGTAGCGTACTGTGGAATGTAGGCCTACCAGGTTCTCTGTAGTTAATCTTGCTTTTAAACGTATTATTAAGCTACTCGTCTCTCAATATTTTTCAGTAGGCTATAATTTGCCAGTTAGCCTAACAATTGAATTTCTCAATAACCAAGACGAATAGGTAAATAAACGTGTGCAGCATTTTATTATATTCACATTTGTGCTGACGCAAAATGGGTTAATAACCTATGTCATGCAAAGTGATCAATGAACATATTTGGGTAAATTCGTTTTTTTTTTGCTTGAAAGCATGCATTGCGTTCAATGCTGGGTCCAGCAATTTAAGAGGTTTTCCTTTTTAAATGTATGCTTTCAAATGTTTAAATCGTTTTGACTAAATCGAGTGCCGTCTTAAATTAATGACATTCTTTAACGTGATGAGGAGAAGACTCAATGCAAACGTGCAACTCAGAGAAAGCGTTGGGATTTTTTTGCCAGTAATTATTCAGAATTATTGCCACCCTTATTAAACAATCTCACGTTAGTTATCTCTTTGTCATTGTCATTTGTTAATCATTATAGGCTACATAATTGTTCTTGATTATTCAGGGAATTTCTTTGATTGACATAAGCAAGAAAAATAAACGGAAACAGGTTGAGAATATGTTCGGTTTAAATGCTTTATTCCAGCGTATGGGCTGTCCTACATATTTAATGCTACACGATTTTATGACACAAATAAATATGCTAGCACACAAAACTTGCTGTATTTATTGATATGCTATTTGTTATTCAGCAAATCAATTGCTTGAATGATAATTAATGTAGCTAAACAGGTTGAGAGTTTCATCCGTTTAAAGGTAGGCTACGGTGACAGACATTTTACATGATCCGCGATCCCACGATGCGCCACTGTGCAGCAGCATGGTTAACTTCCGAGTATAGATGGGGTGAAGTGCGTCTCAATCATAGACTGTATAAAAATATGGACAAAGCCACTGTGACGTCACCCATTGCCTTTCCACGGCCTCGTAAAACGTTGCGTAAAAACTGAATTGAAGCTCGGAAGTCTTTTTCGCCGCCCGTTTGTACAAACTGCACCTGCTCCGTGGAGCCGAAGAGGACTCAACCTGTCCCTCTGATTGGTCTTGAACAAATGTGAATACCCTGTCCAAACGACACAATATTTTAAATAATCAGCACATGCACAGGCATTAGATGAAGGAAAGGCACCTATTGCAATTACATTTTTTTTTGTGTAAAAAATGTATTGACTGAGTATTTTGACCACATTGCTGCTATTGACTTACATGGGGAAAGACCTATACTGGGGCCAACCGCAGTGGCGCTAGTGAGCAACAGCACCAGGAAGTGAGCTTCAGAACGAAAGCCTTCTTGCGCCAGAAACAGCGTTAATGCGCCGATGCGTCAGAAACCACTCATTGGTCCAAATTTCCACGCAGCGTTCCTGGTCCTGGTAATATCTATGGTAAACAAACCGACCTGCCGACATGTTGCCTTTTCTGGTAGCTTGCCAAGAACATTGAAGAAAATAGTAGGCCTACTTCTATAACAAATTTTAATTACACAAATAAAAATACGTACAAGGACTGGTTATTGTTTGTATTGACAGAATCCGCTTCGAAGTGTCATTTTGAGACCGTTTTAGCTGCCCTATAGAAGTGAATGGAGAGTGACAAATAGGCTAACCTATTCTGGATTTTCACCCCAGGGGAGCACAGAGCAACTAACGAACATATTTCGCCACCATTTGGACTCATATCATGGCCAGGTTACTACATAACCCAAAGTTCTACCAAAGTTCAGTTGTGCTTTAGGTACATGTAATATTACATATAATATGTAGAGATTTATATTTTTACCCTACATATTATATGTAAATAAATCTTACTTGATGATTTTGTGATAAAGAATATTAATGAATATATATTATGCCTAGGCCTGTATTTCAAACTTTTATATTCATTGCAAATAGCAAATGTAGCGAAGGATTATGCATAACAAAAGTCATGCATGAGACCTGGGATTTTCTTGCTGAACTTCTGATTATTCCACTTTCACCAGGTTCATCAGTTTGCCAATGTGAGGCTGACAACCTGCCTCAGAGTAAAACATTTTTACATGAGGACCAAGTCATGTTTGCATTTCAAATTTGACCTCCTACCCACGTGTAATGAAGCACATAATTAAGTTCCATTCCATCTGAGAGCATGATGTAGGCTTGCACATGCTGGCGTATTATAAACCTGACCCTAATGAAAACAGTACCGTTTTGAAACCTTGATGTTTCATGAAATCTAAAGGCATCAGAAAGTGCCCTCTGGTGGTGAACCGCACAACATCACAGGAATCCAAAATGTTAAGAGCAGTTTATTTCAACTTCCCTGTGCATCTTATATAGTACTTAAATAAGCTGTTTTATTTGAACCTTTTGCTTTTTTGAGAGCAAGGATAAAACAAAATGGACACAATCAGTGCTATATATATTGTTAAATATATATATTTTAATAAAGACTGCACCTGCACCAGCAGCTGCAGGTTGCCAGATTGAGTCTGCTTCTGATGGATCAAGAATATTTAATTCAGTAATTTGGTATGTCAAGAATGGTGGGCAAGTCTATAATGTGACAGAGAGGGTTTGCATGCTCCATTACATCTTGGCCCTTCTTATTCCTTACCAGCTGGAAAAGAATGGAGAATGGCAACTCTTTACCAAGCCCAGCTGGAATCACACACTGAATGATCCCTTGAGCTTCCACTAAATGCTACTGAGTCTCTCATAAACTGATACTTTATGTCTAACAGAAAAACCAGCACATTTCTCTCTTTAAAATGTGTGTCCTTGTTCAAATTATGCATTCTATTCGCACCTCTTTGTATGAAATAATATAACACTGTCATCCTCTCTGCTTCATTTTGTCGCATTGATGTAATATCATGTCTGGCATCTGTTCTCCCCCTCAGCCATTGATTTGATAATAAGGTTGTCATCCCTCTTCTCTTTCTCCAAGCACAAATTACATGATTTAAAGCAGTTGACCTTGTGCGCATTCTTCTTGCCTGCTCACCCTTCCTATGTCGACTTATATACTTGATACGTCCAGTTATATACTGGATTGCTTTGTTTGGTCCACTGTATGAGTCCCAATGCCATTGCTTAGTTTTACCCTCTCGCCCACATGTCTGTGACCTTTGTAATTTATTATCTGCACATAGTACACCCACAGTGGTCTTGTATGACCATAACTTGCCCATAAGGGATTGCAGACCGATACAAAGTGCCCAACACCTCTCTGGCCATCCTGCAACAAATTGTGGCTGGACCATGCTCTGGTTCAGCCACAATACAGAGGCAGAAAGATACTGTGCAAGTTGCATGGTAAACCATTTTTCTGCAATCAGGAGAATCTTCATATAGATAGAAAATTCCAAAAGAGGGCCTTCTCCTCAAATAATAGATCTCAGAGCCACTGCCTTAATTGCCTGTGGATAAGACTATATTTTGACCCATTGAACAGGATGAGTCACCCAGATGAATTACGTTAGCGAATCTGTTCCGGATTTTGTAATCGGTACATCGTGCACGAATCCAGTTATAGTAACCATTTTGGTGAAGACTGATTCTTCTCACAGATCAACTGCATCAGGCGATCCATATGAAATAAGATCTGCGCAGCACCGTGCAAAAGATAAACCTCTGGCAAAGGGAACACCCATGCAAATCTCTAATGTGTACCGGCACCTTCTAATTTGATTGGTTCGTCCTAGTCGCATTTTGTAGCTTCACGTTCCTGTAACTGCTCAGCGTTGTTGTCGATTGGTTAATCTGATTGCCTGTTTAGGAATGGCTACGCCCACAACCCAGTGGGTTCGGTTGGCACGAAAGGGAACTGACCTGCTAGCCGCCTGATTCTAAAAGTGGCACGGGGATATTTACATGGTTAGCTAAAATAAAGAAGGAAAATAACAGCGACAAAGACAAAATAGTTATAACTAATCATGGAGTCCTATGACATCATAGCTAACCAACCTGTGGTGATTGATAATGTAAGTAACCACTAGCTAGATTTATGGCTAACATTACTACTAGCTAGTGCTAACTGTTAGTCTGCTAGCGTTACACTCTGTTGTCATTGTTTAGCTAGGTAGCTATGCTAATTTATACGCAATTACATTGTCTTTCATTGTCATTTTATCGGGATTATACAAACTGTCCGAGGCATCCCAATGTAGTTAGTTATCTAATTAGGGAGCATTTAGTGTAAAGCTAGCAAGCTAAAATTTCCACACAAACAATGAAGATACCCAGTGGCATTGTCATTAGCTGTTGTTAGTTGCAGCAAATCAATGACAGTTCCATTGAACTGCAACACCCAGCTAACTATCTTACCTTGGCAAACAATATTTTCAAGAATTACATTTTATTCAGACGTTATTCTGTAACTATACTTACTAAATTAGACGCATAGCTGCTAGCAACGTAGTTCTGCGTCTGGCTAGCTTAGCTTTCATGCATTGTAGTAGCTAGCGTTAGCTTTCCAGAAAAAGGATGATGAGCTGTCTTAGCGGACCCCACCTTAGCTAGTTAGCTAACGTAATGAGATAAAATGGATGCATAATCGAAATGTTGTGTATTAGTCAGGATGACTTCTTCTTCATTAAATGTGTTTCCCTCGGTTGTATCTGTCTGATCTAAGCGGCGTGTTGGTTGTCATGTGCTTTGCTTTTGTGCATTGCAACTGCACAGAAAGCTAGTTACTACATTTTCTTCCAATCGCATCTTTTAGCAGAACGTAGTTTACATTGCACTTGAAAAATTATATAGAGAGGAAAAACGACTATTTTGACGAATGGTTCTCATACTTATTTCTTAACTATATTTTATTTTTGGTGTTTTACAGGGCCCACAGCAACTTTAAGTTTTTCATACAATCGAGTTATGGACTGTAAATCACCTCTTAGAAAGTGAATGAATGAATGAATACTGGAATAGCATCAGTGTATTATATGTTTAGATAATAACATGCTTTTACACTTAAATGCAGTTGCTTTGGTGCTTGGAATATGCAAGTTACATTTAACATGATACCTTAAAGATCCCCACCTCAAGTCTTGTGGGGTGACTATGTCTTTTGTTGTTGTATTATATTTATTGGTGAATTTCAGGCATCCATGGCTTCCTTCCCGAATTTTGAGTGAGCAAACCACTGCTTTACCAGTGAGAGTAGAGAGATGTTAGAGGGGGAGGGTTCTGACTGCTGGTGGCCTGCACCCTGCAGCACTGTCGTATGACCAGGCAACAAACAAGAGGAGTACTTGTAGTGTAGGCCTACCCAAAACCTGTCACAGAATGCAATACGCACATCAAAAAGTCAGCATTGGTGTGCTGCAAGTTGTGACTTGCAACAAAAATGCAATAGCCTGCAAAATTAAATTCTGCATATTTTCTAATGCCGCCAGGAGCAGTTTATTGCTTCCAGAAAAAATACAACCCTAAATTTGTCTGGCAATGAAGGAAGCACTTGGTAGTAAAACTTGGTCAAAATGATTAGATTTTTAAAAAATTAACAGAAAACAATTGTGCAGTCCTCTCATAAAATCATGTGACTTCATGCAAGTTCAGCCCGAATTTCTGCATAATTATGACCTTGATATCTCCCCTCTTTCAGGGTTCCGGTGTGGTCAAAGCAGGGTTTGCTGGAGACCAGATCCCCAAATACTGCTTCCCAAACTAGTAAGCCTGCTTCAGATTATGACTTCATACTTTGTCACTTGTTTTCTGTCAGGCTTGTTGGAAGATATGTGACTCATCCTTCTGTCATTTAACATTTAATTCTAGTGTGGGACGTCCCAAGCATGTGAGGGTGATGGCGGGGGCGCTTGAAGGAGACCTCTTCATTGGCCCCAAAGCTGAGGTAGTGGTCTCACTGTTCTCCGTATCCTAATGCCTGTAGCACTCCTCTCTCTGAAATTGCTTTTCAGGAGTAAGTTCAAAGAGGACCTGACCGAGCTCATGTCTAGTATCTCCAAGACAGGATTTATTTCTGACCCAAGCCCTGTACCCAGTGAATAGTGACCAAGCAAAGCAGTAATTGCGTGTCTCAGTAGTTCCTTTCTCTGTCTATTTGTGGCTGTAGGAGCACAGGGGGCTGCTGTCGGTGAGATATCCCATGGAGCACGGCATTGTCAAGGACTGGAATGACATGGAGCGCATCTGGCAGTACGTCTACTCCAAGGAGCAGCTACAGACCTTCTCTGAGGAGGTAGGCGTCTTTTTTTTCTATTTCCCACAATGCTCAGCACGCTTCATCTTCTCTCAGGGAAAATTCAGTCCGCTGCCATAATGAAAGTGCTAAATTTACCCCTGCACAGGGATTTTTGCTCTGCGCTATTTTTAACTGAAATAAGTTCACAACAGCTAAATTAGTTACGGTTTGTGGGTTTTCCATTTTCAGGAAAATTGAGCACAGCCAAACGTGTGCTGTGATGTGCAGTGCTGCCGTTTTACTCTCTGTCCTAATTTTTTCCCCAGCATCCTGTTCTGCTCACAGAGGCCCCTCTGAACCCTAGTAAAAACCGGGAGCGGGCGGCGGAAGTGTTCTTCGAGACCTTCAATGTCCCGGCCCTCTTCATCTCCATGCAAGCCGTCCTGAGCTTGTGAGTAGTAGAGCCGGTAGTAGAAACCAACCAGCGTATCAGATATCAATGGCTGTCGGGCAAAAAGACGAAAGGTGAAGTTGTTTAGTAAAGTGATTGGAGTCACTGGTAGATGTTGGCGTCCGATTGGTCTCCTCCTTCAGATACGCTACGGGGCGGACGACGGGCGTGGTGCTGGACGCAGGCGACGGCGTGACGCATGCCGTGCCTATCTACGAGGGCTTTGCCATCCCCCACTCCATCATGAGGGTGGACATCGCCGGACGTGATGTGTCGCGCTACCTACGGCTGCTTCTGCGTAAAGAGGGCTACGATTTTCACACCTCGGCTGAGTTTGAGGTTGTGCGCACCATCAAAGAGGTACGTGGACGGAGACGGCTCCCCGCTGTCCCAGACCTGTGTCAAACTATTATTTTAAATAGTTTTGAAACCCATTAGACATTAGTACAATTCCTGCAGATGACTGACCATTTGAAAACCAACTGCTTTCACCAATATTCAGAAAAATGAAGGAAAAAAGAAGGCTCTGCACACCAAAAGATGCCTTCCCTACACCGTCGCGAAAATTCAATATTGGGGGGGAAAAACAGAGACGTTTCAGCATCAAAGCTTTCCTCAGTGTTTTTTTTATTTTTTAATTTTTTTTTTTAACACTTGATTCATTACTTTATTCGGTGATTACGTCGCAGACGCACCCAATTAAGTCTGAGCGCAGTATTTTTTGACCTTTTACCAATAGTCACAAAGAAATTGTTCTTTCCTGATTAGACATTTTGGTTAGTAGCATGTTGTGTTGAAAGTTATCAGGAATCTTGAGGAGCTTTTTTGACCCAGGTCTGCACTGTCCTCTCTTTGTCCCTTTAAGACAAATGTTTTTGGGACTCTTTGTTAACACTTTGTCACTTTGGGGCGAGAGTTATCATTGCCCTTGTGGTTCTGAAAGCAGTTGTCCACAAAGTGTTGAGCAGCGTCTCTTCTAGCCTTCATTGCATTGCCATCAGAAAGGGCAGAGACGCAGGTAGAGGCCTGACTTTATTTATGTCCCTGTGCAGAGGGCGTGCTACCTGTCCCTCAACCCCCAGAAGGACGAGACTCTGGAGACGGAGAAGGCGCAGTACACCCTCCCTGATGGCAGCACGCTGGACGTGAGTCTCTGTCCATGCCAAGTCACTGTCACTGTAAACCCGCCCACCAGCAGCCAACACGTTACATTCCCTCTTAGGATGACTCCGGTACCATGCACCTACATCCACTTAATCATGCATTCCACATGATGTCACAGAACTGATGCTTGTGCGTTAAACTCGCACGTTAGACAATGTCAGCTGCTACTTGGGCGTGACTCCGGTGTCGTCGTCCCCCCCCCGCAGATCGGGCCCGCGCGGTTCCGGGCACCCGAGCTGCTCTTCCGGCCGGACCTGATCGGGGACGAGAGCGAGGGCATCCACGAGGTGCTGGCCTTCGCCATCCAGAAGTCGGACATGGACCTGCGGCGCACCCTGTTCTCCAACATCGTCCTGTCGGGTGGCTCCACACTCCTCAAAGGTGTCCTGTGCTGTCTCCTGTGCTGTCTGAGGCACACTTCCATCTCCCTCCGGTCTCCGATGTGCTTCTCTCTGTGTTCACATGTCGCTTCTCTAACTCCACTTCTTCTCGTGTCGCTCTCTCCAGGGTTTGGTGACCGGTTGCTAAGCGAAGTGAAGAAGCTGGCACCCAAAGACGTTAAAATAAAGGTGATCGCATTTTGCCTGTGGGGGGCAGGGGGGGGGGGGGCTGAAGAACAGCTTATTATTATTTGTGTATTACCTGTGTAACCAGCTTCTGTGAATGACTGTTACATACACACACACAGTTCTACTGTTTTGAATAGAATCCTGCTGCACAGGAACAAATTTGTTCATGGTCAAGTGCAATGAAAAAGGTAATGGAAGAACTAGTCATTAAGAGAACTCAGCTAACTAACGTGGTTCCAGGTTTGTAGTGAAAGGGCGGTGTTAAAGTCCAAAAATAAACTAGTTTCATTGCACGTCTGTGCCCTTTTAACCAAATGTCACTCATTTTTATCCTCTGTAGATCTCTGCACCTCAGGAGAGATTATACTCCACTTGGATTGGGTAAGAGCCTCAAGTTTTTAATCAGTGGAAGCATCGGATGTATCACTAGATGGTGCTGTTTCAGTCCATTCACATCTTGTAAGAGTATGTAAAACTCGATGCCCAATTTTCAGTGCTGTATGAGTATGGGGTATGCCCCCACCAACCCATAACTTGCCATACGGTATACTTGCCTTCCATATTTATTGCAAAATTTGGCTTGGCAGAACTTTGTGTTTTGAAATTATTTTATGGAATACAGTTAATGTGTATTTCAGAGTTAGTAGTTCCTGCATGTAACTATATTTTGATTCAGCATGTATTTAGCAATAAAATATATAGACATATGCATAAACTAGTACAGCATTAAGTATGCTGAACAATGATCTGATGTCTATTCAGGCTAATATCACGTCCAGACAGTTTGAATGCAATTAATCCACATTTAGACCAGTATTCCAGAATTTTTGGCTGTGACAAAGCATCTTTGGACAGTTATTGCTATATGGTTTAGTACTAAGGCGTGCTAAAACTTTGTCAGCTGCAGAAGGCAACAAAAGTTCAAGCTCTCTATCCTGCCTGCTCTGTATCAGTGAAATTATCACATTCTCTCATAAAGGTTCAAAATGGACCCTTTATTTATCTCAAATGTTCAAAAAATAATAATAATTTTCGGTACAGGGTTGTGTATATTTGAATTAAAATTGAGTTCTACCACACCCAGGCCTTCTTGTTTATCACTGCTTGGTTGGGCTGATCATCTCCCTCATTGAACCTGTGCAGGGGCTCCATTTTGGCCTCACTGGACACCTTCAAGAAGATGTGGATCTCCAAGAAAGAGTACGAGGAGGACCGAACCCGTGCCATCCACCGAAAGACCTTCTAATGAGAGAGGCTGCATGGCGTTCCAACCCTGCCCAGACCCTCTGGTCCCAATTCTCCAGCTCCTAAATGCCTCCCGTCTCTCTACCCCACTGCATAAGGAGAGGCCATCGCCCCCCCTGTGCAGCTTGGCATGCCTTCTATAACCCCCCGCCCCCCACCCCACCCCACCAAACCCCCATGTCTCGGGGAACCAGTCAGGACTGGCAAAGGGTTAGGGCAGGCATTCTCATACAGACCCCCTTCCCACTCCAGATACAAACAAAGGCTTTCAGTTGCATCTCAAGAGCGTGGACTTTTTTTGTACACATTTGGGGCAAGGCTATACTGCTAGATGCGAGTATTTATTATACCATTTGATAAGCCCAATATGATATTATCATATCCATTCTAATGACAATGATGAAGGTGAATATTTTATTGTATATTACTGTATAAAATCCATTCCAAAAGGACCAGATACTTGTTTTTCTTTCAGCATTTTAGGCCTTCCAGTATTGAGGCACATACGAAGGGTGCATTTATGTCTGAGGAAGTAGTCTCTCTCCTGATATTCAGTCTTTGATATTGTATACCAATGACACAAACAGTTTAACAGTTTATGAAGAAGTCGATGGTAGGAACATGTTTACCGTAGCTCACACTCCTATGCTTCTTTGACACTATTCATTTTATGTATGTCTAAATCTGTGTCTAAAGTAAGGGCATAACATTTTATCTAAAACTGAGCTTGATCATAATTTCAAAGTAGTTACCAATTTGTAGTGACCAACGTTTGCCATTCATATATAGATATATCAAGAGTGGCATACTGTATATTGTGCCTCTGTCAGCAGTCATAGTTCCAGTTTTAGCCTTTTGTGTTTGACCACAGGGCAATTAATCACTGCGCTTATTTTTTTAAAATATAATCTGTCCTACACAAACAGTTTGGATAATAACACTAAAGCTTGATGTGGACCATCAGAGTAGATGTACTTTGGCAGCAGTTGTGTGGGAAATGTGTAGTTCTCAGCACAGCACCTGTGCAGGTGCAAGGTGAACCTGTGGGAGGAGGCCTTATGAAGGTGTCATGACCTTGACTAAGGACCCACCAAAAGGTGACTTTTTTTTCTTGGTGATGTCAGAAAATTGAAAGTCGACTAGAAATTGTAATGAATGCCCACTTAGAATTTGGAGAGTATTTGGGCCAAACTAGATTACAAAGTCCTGCCCCTGTTTTATGAGATTCACACACACAAAAAAGAAACTGTAGCCTTACAAATGTTAACATTAAAAATAGTGTAATGTTGAAAGCGTTACTGTAGATCAAGGGGATGCTTAAAATGTGTTTATATTCTGTAAGCAAAATTTAACACGGAGTAGCAATTCTGTGGGAGGAGGGCATTCAGTGGTGTGGTGTGGGTCGTGTCCAGGTTATTTTGTCCATCTCCTACCTGTGAAGTTGACAGCCTGTGTATCTGCATTGGAAAAATAAATATGCTTGGGTATTTTTTTAAGGGTAAGAAATACATTGGCCCTTCATAGTGTTGCTAAAAAACAATGCAAGTTAAAATGGCACAAAAAAAGGAGTGAAATGTACAATATTCAAGCTTCTACTTTTAATTTTGTATTCATTATAATAAATTAATTACTGCTGTCTGAGATGGACTTTTCTTGTCATGTATTTTTGTTTACAATTTTGTTTGCTGTTGGTTTCAATTCCAGTTGTGTGATTTAATTTTATTGTTGATTCAGAGGGCACACTGCCTGAATATGAATAACTGAATAAAGTGCTAAAATAACCAACTAAATGACTGAAAACAAAAAAATAAGTGTACTGGTTTGATTGTGAAAGTTTCTTGAAAATAATACTATTTTAAAATAAAACAATCAAATAAGCTTTCAGTAAGGCTAATGATATAATCACTTTAGTTTCCTACTATGTAGTTATTTTTTCCGTCAGAATTCGTCATATGGCGTAAGTCAATCTACCATGATGGTGGTACTGGCGTTTGTGATAGGCTAGTGTTGCCTACGTTGGCTTTCCTTTACGTTTATGCGGTTGGCCAGATAGTCAGATACGTCATTCTATGTCATGTATGATTGGACATTGGTACAGTTATGGGTGAGGTTTAGGTTGGCTTCATAGGAGCTCTTTCTTTCCATCAGTGGCTTTCAAGTTTTTGAAGATAGTGTATATACATGTAGCTAGCTATTTTGTCCTGTAAATAACATTGAAAGCGCCATTCAAAGAATGAGAAGGGTTACTCTTTTCGTAAATGGAACCACCAAAAATGGCAAGGTGCGTAAACAATACTTGCATGGGCCAGATTAAAGTCAAGTTAGCGAGGGCTAGGTATCTGCGCTAATTTAGCAATCAATTTAAATCATTCAGAAGAGACTGCTAAGTGATTGGCTCCATTACTACGAACTAGTCAGAAAGCTAGCACGCTAATTAATTGAATTATGTAGCGCTAGCCAGATGTTTAGCTGGGCTAGTGACTTAGCATATACTGTAGACGTGTAGCATGGGTTGCCCGCTGTAAAGTATACTGGTGGTTCGCAAGGTATTGTACCTAACTGTAAGGTGCGTTATCTGTTAGCACATGTTAACTAGCTTACTAAGCAAGTTTATATTTGTATTAATAGAAAACAAGTTCACATTTCTGCAAATTGACGTTATACAATCAGGATACATACGTTAATTAGCTATCAGTTCAGCTATGCGATCTTGTCCTAAAATCAGATAAGATGTAAAATATCTAACAGAGCTAGAATCTCATATTTCTCGTAAATAGCTGCTCGCTATAAGTTCGTTTCTTGCCATCTACCTACTAAGGTCGCAAATTTAGTCCTCGAAACATTCACCTTCAAATGTATTAGCAGGTCGTGGCAGTGTATGGTACCTTGGCCGACTTGCTGTCTGTAGCCAGTAATAAACTTGGAATCCGAGCCTCCAGCCTGTACAATGGTAAAGGAGGCCTCATCGATGATATCGCGCTTATCAGGTGAGTTGAGCGGAGTCCAATGATGATTAATACAATATATCTACGTACCTAGCCTATATGGCTTTCTGTTTTCATGGTCTCTTCAAACTTGGCTTTCACACGCAACATGGCACGAACAAAAGCATTAAATGATTTTTCTGACCAAGGAAAACAAGTTATTTTTTATATATTTAACACGCAGTCATAGCTAAGAATCAGATTAACATCTGTAGTTGTAGAGGCCATATAGTTTCTTGTGGAGATGACCAGGCATTTTGAGCCTGTGCATTTCTGCTTTTCATACTTTCGTACTCAAATTGACCAGACAAAGAGGAAAGTGTGCTTCCTTGTCCGGCTGTGTGTTTAGAAGGAAGAATGCTCCGCACACATGGTTTTACTCAAACGTCTAAAGTTGACAGCAGAAATGTTAGTGTAACATTGGACCCAGTATCCCTCTGGTTTCCCTTGTTAAACTGACTTTAGAGAGGCCTTTTCTCACCTTGGAACCATTGTTCAAGAAAAAGCCTGGCTAGCTAACGAAAATGCTAGAACATTAGCATCTCGGTGCTGAGTTGCAGCGGTGACTTACAGTCCAAACTATATTATATCCATCCTCCCTCCTGGTCCAGGATGCTGATGCAGTTTAGTGATTTTAACTTAAGTAAAAAATCTCTAGGTTCCCATAACATACAGATTCTGCTCTTAACAAAGCTCAGGCTAACTTTTTCTTACCTGTTTAATTTAGCACATTCCTGCTAGACCATTCCTCTCATAATTGAATTATTTTTCCTTTGATGTTGTACATATTAAACATGCATGTCTATTTTACAAAAGATTATATGAATTTTCTTTCTAAACATTCATGTACCCCATTTTGAGTTAATTCCCTGTACAGCACTTGCATGTACATGTATTAAGTGATATAAAATGGCTGTTTGCATTATTAATTATTATTATTTTTTTTTTTACTATTGCCCCACTGTCATACAGAGATGATGATGTCCTCTATGTTTCTGAAGGGGACGCTTTTGTCGGTGAGTTTTGTAATTTTGTTTGCAAATTTTATGTTTAAAAAGTGTCATTGCTGTGTAAGTGCAACTCAAATTTCTCTTGTTATTTAATTTATCATTAGAGCCCCAGAATGATTTTAGGGGTTCTGACGAGCGCTCCGGAGCCCACACTGACTGGCTGACTCTGAACATCGGGGGTCGTCTCTTCACCACCACACGGTAAGCCAGAGACTGTTGTATAGTTGGGGCCCAGAATTATTAGTTTAACAATTAAATCAGGGATTTTATAAGGTTTTACTTTCAATTTAAAATATTTATAAACTTAGTTGAAATAAATAAAACATTGCAGGTTCAAAAACTTTGATTTTCTTTGTTGAAAGTCAAAAGTGATGGGCCTGAAATTATGGTGAAAATTAGTTGAATAGGATCTGCTCTATGTATTAAAAAAAGAAAAGAAAAGGTATTTCAGTGGAAACCTGTTTGTACTGAGATTGCTGGGGCTAAATTATATAAACCCATTCTAACTTGTTAGCCTCAGGAGGTTAGAACGTGTTTAATTGTTTTAGTATCAGTAAAGTACATTTGATTCAGTTCATCCATACTGATTAAACTGAGGGTCATTTATCTGCAAAGGCAGCAGTGTAATACCGTCTCACTGTGTTCTCAGGAGCACCCTGGTCAGCAAAGAGCCGGAGAGCATGTTAGCACACATGTTCAGAGACAGAGGTGAATCCCAGGCAACTTTCATCTGTAACCTGTAACGTAGTGCTCTCCCTGCTTTGTGTCAGTTGAGTGTTGCACTCTGGACCTTCATGCGTACTGTCCCTCCCCGCAGATGTGTGGGGGAACAAGCAGGACGATAGGGGGGCTTACCTGATCGACCGCAGCCCAGAGTACTTTGAGCCCATACTGAACTACCTGCGGCACGGCCAGCTCATCGTCAACGAGGGCATCAACTTGCTGGGTGAGTGAAGCCGTTTGGTGCCTTCGGTCACTTCTCCTTATCTTAGGAATAATCACAAAAAAGCTAAAACATACCTGGAAAAAAAATTATATTCTTCAGCTGAAGTTAAGCAGCTCTCACTAATAATGGTCATAGGCTTGTATAATAAAGTGTTGAAACCCCTTGTGCAAGTACTGCAGCATTTCTGATTGATCGCAGTTGTAATGTGACACAATTTGATAAGATGTTGCCAGTGGTATTGGTGCAATGGTATTGTATATATTACAATGTCTCGTACCATGTGCTTTTAATACCTGTTCTGTATTATATTGCGGACTCAATGGTGTTCCCTTTTATTGCCTCTCAGGAGTTTTGGAGGAGGCGCGGTTCTTTGGAATAGAGCAGCTTGCTGAGCAGTTGGAAGTAGTAATAAAGGTAAGATAGTCTGTGGGAAAAAAAAGTGTTTAATGGTGCAAGGTGCCCTTTGACCCTCACCAAATCTATGAGTGCACCAGCAGGATTCCCTCACGATCTGAGTTTTTTGTTATTCTTTAAGCGTCTATGTGGTGACTTATGCAACATCTTTGTTCCCAGAATTCACAGCCTCCAGAGGACCATTCCCCCATTTCCCGCAAGGAGTTTGTGCGTTTCCTGCTTGCCACACCCACCAAGTCTGAGCTGCGCTGTCAGGTGAAGGGAAAATTATTGTCTTTTCCTTCTTTTTTTTGGCTTATGCTAACATACGTGGAAATATGTTCTGTTGAGAAACGAAAAGGAGACACAGTCCTTGTGAAGCTGTTTTTGAGGCCTAGTGATGCATATTGACCGTCTGTGTACATCCTCTAGGGTCTGAATTTCAGTGGGGCTGACCTCTCCCGCCTTGACCTCCGCTACATCAACTTCAAGATGGCAAACCTGAGTCGCTGTAACCTCACATACGCCAACCTGTGCTGCTCCAACCTGGAGCGAGCTGACCTGTCTGGGGCTAACCTCGACGTGAGCTCCCTTTGCGTGTTCTATCGTCACTCTGTGGAACCACTGTTACTTCCACGTATTTCTGGCTTTAAATCTGAATGAGATTAAATGCATTACCCAAATATTCTCTCTGTGTAAATATCCGGAAAAATACATGAGAAATATCATTTAAAGGGTT